>OY723386.1:45630814-46049673 GCA_963210295.1 Ophion ellenae | reverse complement strand
AATAAATGCTTGGGGCGCTCAGCTTTTTAAATATTTAATAAATTTGATCAATTCAGTTTTCTTAACCGTATTAAATTTAGCACAATAGAAATTAGAGCAATTATTATCACACGTTTATACTGAGTTTTCGGATTTTTATTTAAGAAATCTGAAGTTGTTTTACAGTAGATTAAATACAGTCGATATGTTAACGGATTTGGGCAAATTGAAGATTATATGTCTAAATTTTTAGCGCCCCAAGCTTTTATTTATCGTCACATATAGGTGACTTGGTAAAAAAAATTATTTTCTACTTTTTAGCACTTCAAATAAAAGCTTGTTTTTTTAAATACCTTTTTTACATTTAAAATATTTTCTACGTTTTAGTCTCTAATTGATTCTACTAGTTAGTTGTTACCAGTAGTTTACCAGTTTACGAGTTTGTACGTTAGGAACATGGAATGCTTGTAAAAAATACCAAAGACTGTAATTGGGATTGAACTTACGACTAATTATTGCATATAAACTTTTCACATACAAACACAGTCGGCTACGAATTTATTTGTATGTGTTAGTGAAATTTCAGATAAATGATTAGATATCGCTAATATTACATGAAAAATGGAACCTTTTTTCGGATTTTTTTTTAAGTTGAATAATACATTGTCACCTTTTAGATGCATGTTTTCAAAATTTCAGAGCTCTAAGTAGTCGGGAAGCGGGTGAAACGTCGATTTTCCGTTTTGCATCTCACAGAAAGTCAAGTTAAATAAAAGCTTGTAAAAATGGAGATCGATTTAAAAAAAAGTGAGACCGTCAACGACCTTTAAATGTTTCTCATCTCAAAACAGTGTTTCGAGAGAAAAAAAAATACGTTTAAAGTTTGAAGTACGGTGCTCGCCCGGTCGACTGGGGTGGGGATCGGAAATTCGAACCATCAATATTCAGAAGGACCGAAATTTCGAATTCACTAATGACGAACGTTCCAATATAGATAGACCGATCTTATAATAGTCTGTAAAATAGTTAATCGAAATTGTGAATACAAAAATCTCGAAGTTGATTTATAGCGAAAACAAATATCAGATTCAACAAAATAATGAGAGATATAATATCGATTCGCCTGTATACATACACCAAACAATTCGAGACGTCAAATCGTCGAATTGTAAATATTACGACAGTTTACAATTTCGAATTCATTAAAGCGAAGGACCAAAAAGTCGATAAGTTAAAATAGCGATGGGCCAAAATGGTGAGCGGTCCGGATGGCGAAAACTTGGGATCGAGCAATACTACTTGCGCTTCAGAATGAAGATGGCAGATGGCGTTAGTGATCAGTCGGGTCAGGCAGCCATGCCATGTTCGCCATTTAGGTATTCGCCATTTCGGACCATCGATCATTTCCGTTTCTAAGATCTACACGTTCGAAGTTTTTAGTCTCGATATATGACTTTTTGCTATACACGGTATTACGAATATTAGATACTCACTTCAATATAGCTAAAAGGTGATACTATCGAATGAAAATATTTTTGGAAAATGCCAATTTTTCGACCCATCCGCATAGACGTAGCCCCTTAACGTGCGAATCTTGGTCTCGATGTTAAAGCAGGTACGAGCTGTCGCAGGATCTTCTCGACAAGCAGATCGAGATGTTGGAGCGAAAGTACGGCGGTGTGAAGGCGAGAAACGCTGCGCTCACGATACAGAGGGCCTTCAGGAGATACACGCTCCTCAAGAAGTTCGCCGCCATAACGGCAATGGCCAAAGCTGAGAAGAGACTCAGTCGAAATCTTCAAGAGGGCAACGATCGTCCGGGCAACATGGCCGAGCACGAAAGAATGATTTATCACAATCAGGTATACGTACAACAGCCGCCGCAATCGGCGAACAACAGGCCAATGCCGATAAGGAGCATGTCGCTGAGGGAACGAAGACACGCGGAAAACTCCCAATCACCGATGCCGAGGAGCCAGAGCGGAAGATGCGAGGTCCAGGTGATGGGCGGTCATCAGGTCAATCAAATTGGTCATCAGCATCCGGCGTACAATTTGCATCAGACCGGTAGACACACGCCATCCATGACACCCAGTCCGTGCGGACGACATCAACCACCGGCCAGCCCTTGCTGGGAATCGAGCTCGCAGGAAAGCGGCTCAAGCATTCACTACTACAATCCACAGGTGAGAAGTCAATGAAGAATCCACCTCTCGGAACTCGGCAGCCGAGTATCTCCGAACTTAAGGGGGGATTGTCTTTTTTTTTCGCAAAATTTACCGCTTTTTGGGAATTTTTTTTGTGAAGAAAGTATACAACGGAAAACTTGTGAAACTTGGCATATAGTTTTATTGATCTGTTTACTACATACAAAAAAAATTTTAAACAATTTCATCAAAAAATCCGCCTCCCACCCCCCTCGACGCGCGATGGTCCTTTTTTGATGGTGTGCACGATTACAGCCTTCACGTTCATCCTGCAACGAAAAACCCAAAAAGAATTTTACTTTAGACACATATAGCTATCGTTCGATGAAGGGGAAAAAAAAATTGACGATTTGGTGACGTTTTGAACTTGAAGTATCGATTTTTCGAAAAAAAATTGATCGATTTTTTGTTATAAATAAAAAACTATTAAACGTATTGCTTTTTTGCTTCATCAAACGATAAAAGGATGTCAGCTGAGCATTCTGTCCAAATTTGAAGGCAATCGGTTGAATAGTTTTTGAGAAATCGTGCACACCATCAAAAAAGGACCATCGCGCGTCGAGGGGGGTGGGAGGCGGATTTTTTGATGAAATTGTTAAAAAAAATTTTTGTATGTAGTAAACAGATCAATAAAACTATATGCCAAGTCTCACAAGTTTTCCGTTGTATACTTTCTTCACAAAAAAATTCCCAAAAAGCGGTAAATTTTGCGAAAAAAAAGACAAGCCCCCCTTAATTTTTTTACGTGATTTCCTAAGTTTTTGGTTCATAGGGGGGTAAAATTAATTTCGTTTTTAGTAGCTCAGAAAAATCATTTACACCAGCAAAGACAAAAACCGCATCCTCCGGAACGAAAATAACCAAATTCAAGAAATTGTTTTCCGTTCAAAATCCATGAAAATGTTTTTCAGCTAATTTCCTCATTTGTAGTGAACTTCTCCGCTACTGTAAATTATACATACAGAACTAGAAATAATAACAAACGTTTTAAAAACCCGTATATCGTTTTCACCTTTTTAGTCATTGCAGAGGAAAATTTGCTTATAAAAATGGTGAAATATTATCTTTGGATATTGCCATCGTTTCAGTTAATGTTCAGCTAAACGACGATCAGCTACAAACGATTTTCAACGAAAAAAGAACTTTTGTAATTTGGGATGCCTTTTTTTGGTGCTCTAAATTATTTCCCCGAGCTACTACAAACGAAATTAATTTTACTACAACCAACTACGAACTAAAACCTTCGGAAATCATTTGAGGAGGTTGGAGCAGTCCGGTTGAGTCGAATGACGGTTTATGCATTTTTTTTTCAATGAACCAAATTTTTCACAAAATATATAATTAACGAGCAAAATGATGCATTTTTATATTTTCATTACGTGAATAAGTTTTGTGTTACTGACAACTTGAAAAAGTACAACATTATCGATGAGTATTATGAAAAAAAAAACTGCGTCGGGAAATATTTTACACAACTCATTGTCAGAACGAAAATCTGGGTCATTTATAATTATGTATTATGTATAAATATATTTATATTTATATTTATAATTATCGAGTCATTTATAATTATGCCTATTTATATTTGTGTCACGAGATTATTTATTATCACCATTAATTAATATTAAGTGTCGCCGAAATACGGCAACTTCGCGGACATTCAGGTTGGTAGCTCTCCATTCGCCAGCCAAAATTCGTGATCTTTTATCAAATCTTGATGGCTCAACATTGAATATACAGGGTGCCCTGTTATGAATGGATAATCCTGCAACTGTCGATAGGTCAGTTTAGTAAAAGTCCCACGGTTTTCGAGATAAAAATCATCTGCTTTTGGTTTTCCACATGCCATTTCTACAAATGATACCTTTTTTTACCCGGTTTTTTAAAAATACTCTCGGTTATTTGTTTTATCTGGAAAAGTCTTCTTTTCAACCTTTAATGTTAAAGAATCTTAATGATCTTATGCAGAATTATGCAGAATTGCAGAATTTTATCTTATGCAGAATTTTCATACATAAATTTATAAGAATATAAATTTATAAGAACATAAATTTATAAGAAATTTACAGAATACAAAAATTTTTATACATAAATTTAGAAATTCCATATAGACTTTGATAGCCTGCGGTGTAAAAAAATATAATACGCATATCGTGCCAATTACTTTAAAAAGTTGCTTAGTTATTGTCGATTGACATCATTTGTATACATTACATGCGAAAGACCAAAAGCAGATGATTTTTTTTTTAATAACGTAAAGCCCAAAATCTCGAAAACCGTAGGACTTTTACTAAACTGAAAGTCCAGCGTATAGTAGGACATGATCTGACCTATCGACAGTTGCAGGATTATCCATTCTAAAAGGACACCCTGTATATAGTTTACGATGGGCAAGGTGGGTGCATGCCCTTCTAAATCTTTACAAAGGTTTAGTTTGCGTTAATCCGTTGTTAGAAATGGTTCATCTTGGTACTAAATAGCAAAAAAAATTACATCACCCGTAGTGTGAACGTCTTGCCCATCTAACCGCACGTAATCGTGCATACATTAAGGGGTCTCCTCACTTTAGACGCTAAAAAATGCTTTTTTCATCATTTTTTTCCAGGTTTACATTATGGATATCGATATAAAAGTTGTTACGCTTAATAAATACACTTTCGAAATACATTAAATTTTTTTACGCATTTATGTAACCCAAACAAACTTTAAACGAAATAACGTTTAACGTAACGTAAACGAAATAACGAAATAACGAACTTTTTCTCGAAATACCGTTTTCGACGGCTTGTTGATAAAATCTTTGAAACTACTGAACCGATACTTATGAAATTTTAACCACATATTCTTTAAAACTATAGCTATAGCGCATATCAATGATTTTTTTAAATTTCAATATTTACTATTTTTTTTTGCCAAAAACGGTAAAAAAAACACGTTTTTATTTGTTTTTTCGAAAAACGTCAGCCATTTTGTTATTTTTGCATATATCTAAAATCGTATGATATACGCTATAGCCAAAAGGGGGGATTGTCTTTTTTTTTCGCAAAATTTACCGCTTTTTGGGAATTTTTTTGTGAAGAAAGTATACAACGGAAAACTTGTGAAACTTGGCATATAGAAAACTATATTCTATTGATCTGTTTACTACATCTGTTTACAAACTATATACTATTGATCTGTTTACTACATACAAAAAAAAATTTAAACAATTTCATCAAAAAATCCGCCTCCCACCCCCCTCGACGCGAGATGGTCCTTTTTTATGGTGTGCACGATTACAGCCTTCACGTTCATCCTGCAACAAAAACCCAAAAAGCATTTTACTTTAGACACATATAGCTATCGTTCGATGAAGGGAAGAAAAAAAATTGATGATTTGGTGACGTTTTGAACTTGAAGTATCGATTTTTCGAAAAAAATTGATGGATTCTTTGTTATAAATAAAAAACTATTAAACGTATTGCTTTTTTGCTTCATCAAACGATAAAAGGATGTCAGCTGAGCATTCTGTCCAAATTTGAAGGCAATCGGTTGAATAGTCTTTGAGAAATCGTGCACACCAGTTGTGAAAAAGCTGTTTCGAGAAAAACGCGTTTAAGGGGGGATTTTTCGATGAAATTGTTTAAAAAAATGTTTGTATGTAGTAAACAGATCAATAAAACTATATGCCAAGTTTCACAAGTTTTCCGTTGTATACTTTCTTCACAAAAAAATTCCCAAAAAGCGGTAAATTTTGCGAAAAAAGAAGACAATCCCCCCTTAACATACTGAATCTAAAACCGTTTGATTTTTTTGTTTCGGAACATCCATCTCCGAGATTCCATCAACAGCGCAAACCTGCAATTTTTTCATGACATTTTTTAACTACCATTTTCGTCTATAAATAGTGACGTAGATAAATAATTTTTATTTAATATACTTTGAAAGTGTATTTATTAAGTGTAACAACTTTTATATCAATATCTATAATACAGCCCGACCTCCGAATAAGAAACCCGGCAATAAGAAACTTCCCCCAGTTCCTCACTCGAGCGCTTCCCCCACTCCTACTCGAACTCCGAGCTCGAGAATTTTGTGCTCGGAACCTCTGGTTAAGAAACCAGCCTGGGAGAGATTACTCGGGCAAAATAGAGTTAACGCTGTACTGCAAATTAATGTGTGCATGCGTGCGTGAGTGTGTGCGTGTGTGAATCTAACAAAAAATCTACAAGTTTATTAGAAATTTTTTGTATTCATTAAAAAGATACATATATGTGTTGACAAGATTTCATATAAAATAAAAACAAAGATAAGGGCGTTTAAAGATTTTCATATAAAATAGCAAAAGTTTCCGAGACGTAATGAAAAGCGTTTTCGTCTTGTTGCGTATTATTTTGATCCGCAACGCACTCAACTGACGGTGGAATATTTTCGAGAGAGTCGAACTCTGCCATTAATGACGAATCCTCAGAGATATTGACTTCTTCTTTTATATAAATGGGATAAAACAATATGGACATAAAGCTCTTTGTCTAAATTATCACCTTGTGGCGCAGATTCTGTAATATTTTCTTCGACTTGTATACTACAGTCTGGTCTCTTACGCTTCTTTACAGTTTCGGTAATTTTATGACATTTAATAGTAATTCATATACAGTAGTACACAATAATATTCAATAGTATGTATATTAAGGCAGGATTCTACTTTGAAACCATGAAAAAAACGCTATTTTCGTGAATTTTTTCTGAGAATACTATTAAAGATATCGATATGGGGTTTAAACTGTTCAATAAATACACTCTTTAAGTACATAAAAAAAATTTAAATGTATTTTATTCATTTTTTGTACACGTAAAATATGTTTAAAGCCAACGCCTCGAAAAGCAGGTACCGTTGCCGTGGTCGTGAAATCTTCCCGACGGATGGTCTGAAACAAAAAAATCAAATAGTTTCATGTTCAGTATGTCTTTAGGAACCGACCTAACTAGAATATTTTATATACGTGCAAAATTAACAAAATGGCGGCTAAAATACGAAAAAAAAATGCGTTTTTTTTGGGTCTTTTTTTGCAATAAAAAAATAGTTCTAATCAAAATTTTAAGTTGATTGTAGTTAGGTCGGTTGGTACACACATATAGAATATGTGTTCCAAATTTCATGAGGATCGGTTCAGTACTTTTTGAGTTATCACGACCACGGTACTTGAAAATGTCGTTTCGAGAAAAACGCGTTTAAAGTTTTGGTGAGTGATAAATCGTAGAAAAAATTATCTTACCCTCAATCAGCGATGCCTGGGCCATATAATATGCCTTCGACGTGTTCCAGGTGGGTGTTTTCATCCAATTTAGCCTTTTTTTTTTAATTCTGCCCTCCTTAGAAGCCTCAGTCGAGCGGCGGTTCGCTCGAACGATGCGATGTTGGTCGCGCATAGTGGCGAACTGCATGACGGTTGGGCCGATTCTAATGCCCATGATTTCCATTATTTTTAAAACTGGGCTGAATCCTCCATTAAAAACGCAGGCAGCAGTGAGGCACGCAATTTTGACGACTTTTTTTGCCATTAAAGACATGTTTCGGTGCCATAGCCCAAACTGTAGAGGCGAAACATTCGTTGTTATTTTGAGTGTTTCCACCCAAACATCTCTCCAGTAATTCCGTTTTTGTTAGATCTTCGTAGATCGGCTTCGGCACCTCTTGTACGTCACTAGCAAGAGCGGGAGGATGTTTATAATTTTTTAAAGCGTTGTTTGCTTCGGCCTTCTTATACTTGCACCAGCTGTCTGAACGAGGTAGGTGCGTTCGAAAGGCGAAAAAGGATAGTTAGACTGCTTGGAACTTTATAAAATTTTGACCGAACATTCTTGAACATATTTACTTTCGAAAAATGTTAAAAAATTTTTTTTTTTTTTAAGTTTCAAAGTAGAATCCTGCCTTAACGTGAAACAAAAATTCGCTAAATAAATGTCCACGCGCAGTCGAAAACGTTTTTGCATGGGCGATGTGAATACTAAGTTGCAACTCGTTCGAGCGAGTTTCTTGTTGAGAGGATCGCATGCGGAAAAGAGTGAGAGAGACAGACAGAGGCAGTGAGAGGTAGTGATACAAAAGAAAGACTCTTCCCCTTGGGGGCTTTTGGTTTCTTATTCGGAGGTCGGACTGTATAAACCTATCGAAAAAATTGATGAAAATATCTTTTTTTTAGCGTATAGAGACCCCAACACTATATTTTATCTCTGGTGTGTTGCAATGAAAAAAATTCAAAAAGATCGTAAAGACTCATGTCAGTACAGTCTAGACAATACCATATATTTTTATTTATTATTTATCTCCAATTGTCGCTGACGCTCGAGCCTGTTTAAAAAAAATTAAAATTCGGTGATAGCCGGGTGCAAAGTTCACCGAGGTGAAGGAATCCCTTAATCGAGAAACGACCACTCTTCGTAGGAAGATGTTTTCGTTCGACGAATAAACGCGAACGTGTTTGATTGCAGGAAACATTGTGCGGTCTGAGGCAAGAAACACCGCCGCGAGATTTGCACAGAACCCCGTGCACGTCTCCCTCGACGCCGCACAATTTGCAAACACCGCTGGCACACTCGTGGGCTAATACGTCGCAACTGAGCGGCTCGTCGGGTGGCCGATCTCGCAGCTCCGGCAAGAAGGTACCGCCCGAAGTGCCCAAGAGAACGTCCTCGATAACATCGAGATCGATGGAGCAACGACACAACGGCCTGTGCAAGAGCGTTGAGAACGGGAGCCTCAGCTCGGTTCAGAGTTCCGGCAGCGACTCGACGAACTGCGAGAGCTCCGAGGGCGATCCACAGAGAGGCTCGCCAATCTGGAAACACAAAGGAATCGTGAGTTTAACATTCGAGATTTTATCAACAACCAAAGACACCGTGTTTTCCATTGGGTACGAGGAGAACGGAGTTTCCGTGCTATTTGGACGTTGAATAAGTTCTCGCTGTTTTCCAACAGATGGCGTCACCATAAGTGCGTGCGCGTAGTTCAAGGCGGGATATACATCTGGACAGGAAGAAAATAAGCAATATTGAGAGATTTTTTAAACTGAGAAATAATTATTCTACAATTATTACACTTTAGGTATACTTTAATGGTATATTTAAGTATACGAAACAAGTTTTTTAAGGGAGACCTTGGAGTGCCATATTTCAGGTGTTTACATTTTATTTTTTTTAAAGGGAACGAGTAAAGCTTTTTGAGTGCGGTTTTTTTCTTGCTTTTATTCATGATATACAGAACGTTGAAAAAAAAATGTTTTTGAAAAAAAAACCAAAATGGCGGCCGTTGCAGCTCCGCGAAAACAGGTCCTCAAATCGCGGGAGGTAAACGGCTGACATCACTGCCCCCTCTTGTCGAGTAGTACGCTGACTGTTCTGTCGGTACAGTAGGAACTCTTTGCTATACCGTGGTGTAAATCCATGCTAATGCCCGATTTCGTCATCTCTGGATAAAGTTATCCACAAGATATCCTATATCTTCAACATTTTTTATCTGCCGGATAACTTTATCCGTAACTTATCCGTGGTTCACGAAACCGAGCAAAAGTTGAATTCATCGTTTTTTTCTGTAGCTTCCCTTATTATTTTTAATAAATAAGATTGCTGATTGATTAATGGCGTCAATGGTTTTTTTAAAGATAATCATATCTAGTAAACTCTTCTTCCATTTAATTTTTAAAAACATAATTAGGATAAAACGCATTGAAGCCACGCTTGCTCACGCTATTTTGAGGTTAGACTTACTTACTGCTACTCACGCAGCAGCGTCAACGCGGAGGGCACGACGCATGCGTAAACAGATCGAACAGTGCCACCACTGATGAAAAAAAAATGTCAGACTGCTGCGTTTTCGCGTTTAGCAGTAAAAGGTTTATTGGAACGATGAATTAATCAGCAATCATTGGAAAACTCAATATATATTGAGTTTTTTGGGTCATTAATAATAATAATAAGATGATCGGAACGTATAAATTAAAATTAAAAGTTGAGACATTTTTTTCGTTGGACAGTTGAAATAGAGGCATAATCACTGACAAGACCCATGTCAGACGCTAGCTGAACTTGCAGAATCATTAGAAAGTTGATCACACAACAGTTTCTAATATATATTTTTAAATTACGCATTAAGGAGCCAGTCCACTTTGGAGCCACGAAAAAAGGCTACTTTCGCGATTTTTTTTTGAGGTTTTTATAAAAGACATGAATATAAAAGTTATTGGGCTTGCTAAATAAAGTCTTGAAATACACAAACAAAAATTGTTTTATTCATTTTAATTCATTTTCAAGTACAAAAACTAGTTTAACGTAACGCCTCAAAAATAGGTGGTAGGTAGGCTCCATCACAACTCGGCAACGGCTTGTCTGAAACAAAAAAATCAAAGTCCATTAGATTCGGTATGACACCAGCTACAAAGTGACCCTCGGATATAAGGTTATATAAAAAAATTAAAAAATGGCAAATGAAAAACGAAAAAAGTTTTTAAAAACGCGATTTTTTCGCAGTTTTTTGCAACAAAAAAAAAGAGTAAAAATCAAAATTTTTAAACCATCGAGGGTCATCTTGTTGCGAATCATGTTTACAATGTGTGGTTCAATTTCAATTTTAAAAAAACCGCGTTTGAAGTTCATCCTATGAAAAACTCTTACCTAAACTCAATCGGCAATTCCTGCACCGTACAAAATCCCTTCTGATTGCTCATCATCGGCGATTTCTACAAGTCTCGCTTGCTTTCGATTTTTTGAAATTTTCAAAGTAGACTGGCCCCTTAATTTTCACGAAAAAAACAGCGAGAACTTATTCAACATTCCAATAATTCTCCAATGCCTTCCTCCTATTGCACGATCTTTTCATCCACGTGACTTTAAAAAAAAAAACCACCGCCGTCTCGGCGAATTATCCGATGATCCGCAAGTGACACCTCAATCGCAATGATATCAATGTCTAATTCTCTCGCGCAGTCGAGTTCCCCGGAGCATCAGGAATGCGTACACGCGGCCGACAACAATAGCCTCATAAGCAGCGGCAAGGAACTCGGCCATTCGCACGCGAGTTCGGGCTATCAACTACCCATGATGGATCACACGGAAGTGTTGCCCCAGGCGAGCTACAAAGTATCGGAAACCGTTAGAAAACGACAGTACCGAGTCGGCCTGAATTTATTCAACAAGAAGCCGGAAAGGGGCATCACATATCTGATACGACGTGGCTTCCTCGAGAACAGTCCCCAGGGCGTGGCGCGCTTTTTGATCAGCAGAAAGGGACTCTCCAAGCAAATGATCGGCGAATATCTTGGCAATTTGCAGAATCCCTTCAACATGGCCGTATTGGAGTGAGCATACTTTTGTCTCGATTAAAACCGACGAAAGCAACATTCTCATTTTTTATAATAAGTCACGTATCGGGCAGACTTGAATATTTTTCGTGCGGGACTCGTGATGATGCGCGTTGGACGGGTACTGAGGGGGGAGATACCTTTAGGCGAGCAAGAAATTGCTGATTTTCATGATTTGTTTTTTATCACTATTTATTCGCTATTTTTGAGACTTGGGGTATTTTTTTTTATTACTACTCATGGCTGTTACGTTGTATTTTTTTACTCGTATTTAAAAATGGCGGAGGTATTGGCACGCTCTTCTCTGGGCGGCAAAATACAAAAAGGGATATGTGAGTACTTTGGGGAAATGGAGAAAGTCTGCAGGAAGATTAACAAGGAGGAGAAAGAGATGGAGTGGAGAAATAAATGGGGCTGGGTTGAAATTCCGAACTTTTAATGCTCCGAGGGTTAAAGATTCCGAATTTTAATATTCCGAAATCCAAGATGGGGCCCGGTTGAAATTCCGAACTTTGAATGATCAGAACGCTCAAAACTCCGAAAGAATCCTACCCCGAAAGTTGAAAACTCCGAAAATCTGAACACCGTCAAAATAATTCGGCTATGGAAGTATTAAAAGTTTCAAAATTTTCCATAAATCGACGAATTATTTCAAGATTTTTTTTTGTTCACAAGTAATTTTGCTTCAATTTTGAAATTTGTCTAGACCGTAGACAGTCAAATGAATCGCGAAAAGAACTCACGGACAGTCAGAGAAACGACGGTGCAGTAGCGTCAACAGCGCCGCGGTTTGTAACTCTCGAATCCGTACGACTTTGTTTTCTTACTCCAAAACAACATTTTACTCCAAAAAAACACGTATACTTTTTAGACGTTCAGTGATGTAAACACCGTGTTCTTGTTCATCAAGTGGTTTATATCATTCTCACAACCGAATTACATATATCGACTCTCAATCTGCAAATACAAATTGTTTATGGCAAAAAAAAATATTCACATAAAAATGATGTATTCATACAGAAAAAATCAAATCAAGACTTACATTGGATCACGCACTAACATTTTCGGCATCGAGATTGAAAAAAATTAATACTCCGATAATCGTGAAAAAAACATGAAAAAGGCGTTTGAGCACTAACCACAAAATCGTTTGGTACACTCAAATTTTGCAAAACTTTCTTTTTCTTAACATACTTCGATTCTCCGTTGAGAAAAAAAATCGATTTTTTCTAACCACCCTGATGTGCATTGACAAATTTGTGTACCGAACTTCATAAAAATATATGAATAATTGAAGGAGTTATAAACAATCTCGTGAAGGACCTTTGAACCTGAAGGTCTCAACGTTGCGTTTGATTTTGGGCACCCGGTGGATCTGAAACAAAAAAAAAACTTTTTTTCTTCACAAAATCGATAATTGGCTGAGATGTGACCGAGCTTTTTTTTTGGTATCGTGAATCATCAAAAAAACATTTCGATTTTTTTCTTCCATTTTTCGATGACAAATGACAGCATCAACAGTAACAGCTAATGACAGACTCAAGGGGCTATACCAGTGTGAACGCTGAAAATTTGCGTGATTTTCGGGAATTTTTTTGAAGAAAAGTATTGAATTAAATGTTTCGGGAAATTAAAAATTTATTTGGCTATATATATCACCTATATTACATAATTTTTTCATAGAAAAATATTGAGATCCAAGCGACTTATGCGCTGCCTTCGGAGGCGCCAAAAAAAAAGTTCATGCGCTGCCTTCGGAGGCGCCAAAAAAAAAGTTCCTCAACTGCTAACGTGATTGCGGCCGATTGAGTAGCTGAAACCGAAAAAGGAAAAAATGTCGTTAAACTGGAAGGTATTTCCTGTACAATGACGTAGGATTTTCGAAAAATATCAAAATCCAACAAAATGGCGTAGTTATGAAAAAAAAGTCTGTTTTCTTGCCTATAAAATGGTCGTTTTTTTCAATGCCAAGTCGTCAATTTTCATCCAATCAAAAATATCCTACGTCATTGTAGAGTAAATATATTCAAGAGTACTCAGTTCAAATTTCAAGTCAATCGGATAATTGCTCTTTGAGTTACAATGTCAGCAAATTTGAAAAATATCATTTCGAGAAAAACGCGTTTAAAGATTTAACTATCGATTTTTGCAAGATAAAATGATATTGATATAAATGATAATGATATTCTTGAAAGTATAAACTGTCGAAAAAGGCAAAAAAAATCGATTTTTTGAAATTGTCACACTGGTATAGCCCTTTAATTACTAATGAAAAAAAAACTTTGTAAGAATAAAAACGTGTGTCAAGACGAAACTACTATAACGCTGAATAAGTATACCTAATTTCAAGTCAATCCGTTCATTAGATGTCGAGAAATCGTGTAAACCGTTTTGAAAAACAATTTCGAGAAAAACGCGTTTCAAATTTGACTAGCCTAACCCCTTAAGGGTACAGCAAAACATAAAAATATGATCTACAAACGAAAGATCTACCGATAATAAGTCACCCACCTGAATCAAGATTTTTCTCAATGCGAAAAAAGAAAGAGATCATGGTCATTAAACTTTTGTCATTCTCTCTCGAACTATTCGCAGATGTTTCTCTCAAGAGCTGGACCTGGCGGGTATGCAGGTGGACGTCGCGTTGAGAAAATTTCAAGCGTACTTCCGAATGCCCGGCGAGGCACAAAAAATCGAGAGACTAATGGAGGTTTTCAGTCAGCGCTACTGTCACTGCAATCACGACGTGGTATCCAGGTTAAGATCGGCCGACACAGTCTTCGTTCTCGCATTCGCCATAATAATGCTGAACACGGATCTACACACGCCAAATTTGAAGCCCGAGAGACGAATGAGACTCGACGATTTCGTGAAAAACTTGCGAGGTATAGACGATTGCGGTGACATAGATCGTGAAATACTGGTCGGCATTTACGAGAGAGTCAAAGCCAACGAGTTCAAACCGGGCTCGGATCACGTTACCCAAGTGATGAAGGTGCAAGCTACGATAGTCGGCAAAAAGCCCAACATGGCCTTGCCGCACAGAAGATTGGTCTGCTACTGCAGACTCTACGAGATACCGGATATACACAAAAAGGAGAGACCCGGGGTGCACCAGCGCGAAGTATTTCTCTTCAATGATCTTCTCGTTGTGACGAAGATTCTTAGCAAGAAGAAAAGCAGCGTCACTTATACTTTCAGACAGAGTTTCCCACTCTGCGGTATGGTCGTCACGCTTTTTGAAGTTCCACGTGAGTGCAATGATCCGTTTTCCACGTTCCCTTTTTTTCTTCATCATATCGCTGTTGAATCACCTGCAAGATCGTCGGCTATTTAGGCGAAATAAACAGTGCAAAGCCAGCATATTTACTACGATAAAAAAAAGACGTCGCGACCGTTCCATTGTTCATTTTTTGTCATATTTCGCAATCAGATGCAGAAAATTGATATGTAAAAATATATATTTTAACAACAAGCTTTTATTTGTTGTACTAAAAGGTAAAAAAGACTTTTTTTTACTATATATAAAACCATTTTATATAGAATAAAAATATATCAAATAGTTTTATATAAAGTAAAAAAAAAGTATTTGTTAGTTTGTTTAAAAAAAAGTATTTCTGAGCTTGTTTTACAGTAAATTAAAACTCACATAGTCACATATAGGTGGCTTGGTAAAAAAAAAATGTTGCACTTTTTAATACATTAAATAAAAGCTTGTTTTTTAAATATTTTTTCACATGTGAAATATTTTTTTTAATTTTTAGTCTTTTATTGATTTTACTAGTTACTTGTTACTAGTAGTTTACCAGTTTACGAGTTTTAACGTCAGGAGCATGGAATGCTTGTCACAAATAACAAACACTGTAATTGGGATTGAACTTACAACTAATTGCTGCCTATAAACTTTTTACATACAAATAAAGTCGACTACGAATTTGTTTGTATGTGTTGGTGAGATTTTATATAGGTGATTAGATATCGCCCTATTTTTACATGAAAAGTTGAACATTTTATTTATATTTTTTTTAAAGGTTATCCTATTGTCAGGCTTCAATTCATAGGATTTTCATATTTTTTTGAGCTTCACTAAATAAATTAATAGTCGTCTCTGTAAAATTTCAGGGTCGGTTATCGGCCTAATTACAGAGAAAAAAATATTAAAATTGCATATTTTTGTGAAAGGATTCAAGGTATAGGTGACTTGGTAAAAAAATAATGTTGCACTTTTTAGTACATTAAATAAAAGCTTGTTTTTTTTACATATACTTTTTTTTTCTTTTTAGTATTTTATGGATTATACTAGTTACTTGCTACTAGTAGTTTACTAGTCTACTAGTTTCTACGTTAGGAGCATGGAATGCTTGTAAAAAATAACAAATACTGCAATTGGGATTGAACTTACGACTAATTACTGCATATAAACTGTTCACATACGAACACAGTCGGCTACGAATTTGTTTATACGTGTTAGTGAGATTTCATATAGACGATTAAATATCGCTATTTTTACATGAAAAGATGAACATTTTATTTATGTTTTGTTTTTTCTTTAAGTTAATCCTATCGCCAGGCTTCAATTCATAGAATATTCATATTTTTGTTGAGCTTCGCTAAATAAATTAATAATCGTCTCTGTAAAATTTCAGGGTCGGTTATCGACCTAATTACAGAGAGAAAAAATATTAATATTGCGTATTTTTGTGAAGGAATTCCGAGACGACATACAAAAACCCAATTTCCGGTCGCCACAAAAGTGTATATAATAGTGGGAATCCGTTAGATTCTTAAAAATAATCAGATTCACATGCTTAACACTTGTAGTTATCCAATGCTCTCAGAAAAAATTACGCTTATTGACCTAATTTTTATGTAATATCAAGTTTAATTTGAACTTCCGGTATTGGATTTATTACCACTTGCTACGATAAAGAGACGTGACAGCAAGGCAACAGCTGACTGTAGTCCTAACCTCATCTCACTCATTCGAATTTCCACACATATTTCATTTTTAACTGACATATTTCGCCGACACAAATTTTCCACGCTTTTTACCACTCGTGGCCCACATACAATGCTTTATATTGCCCACACCTGACATTGTTTTGACAGATCGACGTTGAAAAGCATGGAGGTTAAACTCGCCTGGTTGAGTAAAAAGAGACGGAGATGGAACCAATGTTGCCAAATATCAAACCTAGAAATACTGCGTGAATCGTTGGAATAACTATTTTTTCATTTTCCTAATTAAGTGTGAACATTCATTAAGCAGTTGACACATGGCAAATTTTAGTTATTACAAATTATATTTTTTGCATATGTTAAAAATATAAATTGTACAAGTCTCAAGTATGATCAGTGGTGCGAAGCGATAGGATTACCTTAAGGAGGTACGGTGATTGGAGCGAGTTCAAGATAAAAGCCCGATTTTTTTAATAGCATTGTCGAAACCTTCGTCCATGCGTATGCGGAGTTTCCACGAAATTTACCGTACACTTTCCGAGTTATTAATTGTTAAAGTTGGTGAATTAGTCACACGTAGACGACAAAATGTGCCTGTCCTCTCATATATCGATTTTTTTGTGCTACTTGGAACCAAGAAACACGTAACAAAAACTGATGGTTGCGTTCGTTGAATCTTTGTGATCGATAAGGCACCTTGAATTGGAAAGCTCACCGCAGAAATAAGCAATTAATTTAGAAATAAAATCGCAATACCGAAGTTTTCGGAGAGCGAGACTTCTCGTGACGTAACAGCAGCCATCTTGCTCGACGTGTGGCAACGCCGGATACCCCGCGCAAATTTGATTCGTCTATCGGATATTTTCAACGCGAATTAAAAATATGATTGTGCGAAGCCGTACATTTTTTAATGGATTATAAAGGGCCTTACGTCGATATTTGCTTGAAGTTCTATTACGTACAGCAAAGGCATCTCAATTTTTCTGGCGACATGTTCCTATACAACGCATCTATATATAAATGCAGCATGAGAGAACCGTCATATAAAATAAACGTTCCTTTTTATACCTGCAAATATTGTGAAAATTGGGAAAGGGAAAAATAACATAACAATCGATGATATATGTTTTGACTTTGGTCAGATTGGACATTGGACATTGAGGTTAACTTCAACGCGACGTTTTTTATTTGCAATCGCAATATTATCCTTTCATTTTCTAATTCTTGTCCGTCAGAATCTACATTTGTCTCTAAACTGGACTTCAGGTACAATCCCGTTACTCGTTTGATAAACTTTCACAGTATTTTCATTCTCCATGTTAACCGGCTACAAAAAATAACAAGCCGGGCGCGTGGAACCGATGACAGCCACCGAAAATGCGACGATGCTAAACGTCAACGATTTAGCGTACTACTGAAGTCGGGTAGTAGATTATTAAGGTTGTTTCCATATTATAAAAATAATAGGAAACTCGAAATTCAATGCTCAAAAAATATTTCTCGAAAATAGGCCATATACATATATCTAAAACGTGGCGGTATTGCGGCGTGAAATAGACTCTAAGTTTACTAGCATGGTCATCACCGTACCTCCTTGAGTTGAATCATGCATTATCAACTTTTAGATACATGTTTACAAAATTTCAGGGCTCTATATATATATATATATATATATATATATATATATATATATCTATATATTCGGGATAAGAATTATATTGGAAAAAAACCGGTCACCAAACGTTTCGAAGAGAATTCTGCGATCAACCGTCCATGCAGTTTCCGCCACTTCGTATAAAATCGAAGCACTCGGAATAATTACCGTCGCGTTCTCTCGCCTCTTGCAGATTATCCCTACGGAATAAGGCTCTCGCAGCGCGTCGACGGAAAAGTACTCGTCACGTTCAACGCTCGCAACGAGCACGATCGTTGCAAATTCGCGGAGGATCTTCGCGAGTCGATCAGCGAAATGGACGAGATGGAGACGCTGCGAATCGAGACGGAACTCGAACGACAGAAGAGCAGTCGTGGAGCTCGGGGTAGCGCCGAGAATCGTGACTCCGGGGTCGCCGATGTCGAGGTCTGCCCGTGTCCCGGTCCTTGCTCCGCGGATCGTTCCGAAGTAGCCGACATGGATACACAACTCAAACGATCCGCGCTCAGCAATTCACTCCTCGATATTCATGAACAATGTGAGTCTCGGCGATTAGCCTCTTCGTCTCATCCACGGAAATAACGTGCCGTGCCCTCGATCTGAGTTACGGGATAACACACCACTCTAGCGGCAGAAAATAATGCCTAACTTTGACTATTTATTTTACGGGTGTGAAAAACGGAATGGGATTTCTTTTGAGACGGTTTATTTAACACATATTAAAGTACAAAAAAAATATTATAATTTTTATACTAAATGACGGAATTTTGAAAAAGTGGCGCACTTTGAAAGAAATAAATCAATTTTTTTCCCAAAAATAAGCAGTTGATTGTTTATAAAAAAAAGTTTACATTTAATCTTTAAAAAACGGCTACGTACTTCCATAGAGAATGTAATTGTGAAGCTGCGATCAAAATTTCAAACCGACCCATGCAAAGGTGTTCGCGTAATCCGTCCTCCCAGTTTGAAAAAATTGGTTTCGAGAAAAAGGCGTTTAAAGTTGTACGAGGCGCCTGAAAGAAGTCCGCGGCGGCGCTACGGCAAAATCGATAATTGAACCTTTAGGAAATTTTTTTCGCTACAGGACTAGTTGCGTATTGTTTTTATGAACCCAAAGTATTTTTCAAGCAAAAAAAACGATTCTTCCAAAATCCTAGAGTGGTGTTATCCCTCAAGGCCTTAGGCCACTCTAGAGGCCGAAAAAATAGGCTTTTTGGGGATTCTTTTCAGAAAAACTACAAAATAAATCGAGATTACAGAAAAGGGTGTTTATCATACATATCAATGACTGTATACAATAATTTTTTTGAAGCGACTAATTTAAAAATGGCGGCTGTGTAGCGTTTATCTCAAAACTGCATTTTTAAGGCGTTACCCCCACTTGTAGCGCAAAAAAGGCCTTTTTCATGAATTTTTTAAAAGAAAACTACAAAACTTTTTTAATCGATCAATATACCATCTTGAAGAACACATCTTGAAGAACTTTCAGTGATTTTTTTATTGAAAAATATTACATTGTTTAGTGGCAAATGGCCGTCAATGAAATAATGTTTTTATATACACGGTTTGCGGTGACCAACATTGCGGCGAAGTGGATCATCTGAAAAAAAAAATGCGGATGGATTTAGTCAAATATAAGTATAAACTAGTCTTTAATCGAAGGATTTTAAAAAATATTCATTTTTCACAAAATGGCGGACAGTCAAAGTTAATGGTTCGATTTTAACGAAAAAAACGGCCGTTTTTTGGCTATAAAACGGCCGTTTTTTTTTCGAAAAAAAAATCGAACGATTAAAGACTACATTTTTATGTATTAAATAAGCCTGCAAAATTTCAAGAAGATCGGTTCATTAGTGTTCGAGTAATCTTGGTCACCGACTTCAGAAATGTCATTTTGAGAAAAACGCGTTTAGCATTTCTCTTTCAACGCTCTTTCAACGCGGATTCTTCTCTTTCAACGCTCATATCTCAGTCAATTTTGTTCGGATCGACTTGAAATTTTTAGGACATATTCTCAGATACTTATACTTCAAAAAAATGCAATAAAAAAAAATCGATTTTTTCAAAATCGCAAGTGGGAGTAACCCCTTAAGTTGGCCGGAAACATAACTCAGACAATTTTCAACCGATTCACTTGAAATGTTGAATATATCTTGAAAAATACATTGTCTATGGAAGTACGTACGATTGTTTTGTTATATTGCATAGTTCATTTGTTATTAACGATTTTTAAGGTACATTTTTGGAAAGCGAAAAATTTGCCTCAAAAATCGTCAGATAATTTAGTCACTGATATGTATGGTAAACACCCTTTTTTGTAATCTTGATTTAATTTGTAGTTATTCTGGGAAAAAAATCCCCAAAAAGCCTATTTTTTCGGCCTCTAGAGTGGCCTAACCCCTTAATATCAAAGTCATGGGCCTATTTATTCTCATGATTTAAAAAGTAGACAACAATTGTTCCATCTCCTGTTACGCATAATTCGTCTAAGGCCTCGTTACCTTTGGATGGTTAGGAAACAAGAATTTTTGGAGTTTTTTTTTAATTCGAATGAAGCAATCAAAATGAGGTTTGGAGAGTTTATTTTACATATCTGTTGGCACTCAAATCAATTTGTGATTTTTAAAAAAATGCGCAACGGCGGTCCACTGGCTGGTAGAAATACAACGCCCTTTTTTTGAGGCCCTCCACGGGCGGACTCGTTGGGCACGCACATGAATACCGAGAAGAAAAAATAATTTTTTTGCAAGCTACATGAGTTCTGCTAGCGATATACACAAGATTATTACAAATGATGGATTTTTGCAAAATTGGCACCATCTTGAAAAAAAACGTCGCTTTTTAAACCAAAATATTTTTTATCCGACAAAAATAGCTACATTTTGCAATAAAAACTGCTTTTTTTTATTTTTCAAAAACATTTAGATCGTGCCATACCTCCGCCATTTTTAAATATTAATCATAAAAATTAATCTTCAAAAATCGTTATAAAATATACATAAAAATAACAAATACCATGGTGTTGAAGTTTGCATCGTTGGAATGCAACGAAGATTTTTCTGTTTCTTATCGCCAAAGCACTTTTCGTGGCGTATTTGGGATACAAAAATCACTCAAACGTTTTTCAGGATCCATATTTAAAATCTACAACGTATATTGGCAAGAAAATATTTTCGATAATGATGAAAATAAAAGAAAAAATAATTTTCGTTAATTTCCAACGATGCAAACTTCAACACCGTAAAATACCATGTAACAGCCAAAAGTAGTAACAAAACATACCCTAATTCTCAAAAAATGGTGATGGAATCTTTCCTTTTAAAAGAAAATCATGAACATCGTCAGATTTTTTGTCCCCCTAAAGGTATTTCTCGCCTCAATGAAAATTCCATGAACCAAGCTCGAATTGATCAGCCTCATATTGAAACGTTTGTATTTGCAGTCGCCGGAGAGAAGCCACAACGACGTGGCAGTGTTGGCTCACTGGATAGTGGTATGTCAATTTCATTTCAATCTACTTCCGCCAGCTCGATGAGCCAAGGCGTTAAGCATCCTGGACAAGTTCATCCGGTGCATCCAGGGGCAACGATCCCTGGTGGAGGTAAAGGCCTGGCTCAGCAGCCGTCTTTTTTAGGGAACCTGTTCGCTAAACGCGAGCGAAAGCTGTCACAAACTGAGGACACGGGCCCGTACAGTCGCACCACTGAAGTCTAAGCTACATACGATTATTCTACTCGGGCTCTGTGAACTTGGCTACATTTTCACATTCGATTATGCCTGCATCTCTTCGTCTCTCTCTCTCTCTCCCTTTTCCTCTCTCTATCAATCCTTATCTCTCTATTCGAGGGGTACGTTATGTTTTGGCGCGGCCATTTTGGCACGGGGATGTTTTGGCGCGGCCATTTTGGCACGGGGATGTTTTGGCGCGGTGACGTTTTGGCGTCGGGACGCTTTTGCAGGAATGTACTGGCGCACAAGCAAATCCGAATAAAGTTAAAAAAAAACCATAAATACACAATACACACACCCACAAACACGATTTGTACTTATGCAGGAAAGCAACGTAATATAAATTTAGGTAATTATGGAGTATGAGGACTTTTCCGAAAAACGACGTGAACATTTTTTTCCCCCATGATGTTGTTTATTCTATTATAGTAAGTGATATTCCGTCGGGGGAGGCTGACATTTCTCATTAATTCCATACGTTATGGGGTTTTGAAGTTTCCAGAAACATGTAATATTTCGACACGTCGCTAAACAGCTACGTGTTTCCTTATAGACAGTGTATTACGAAGGTAACGATGTATATATTTTGATTTCGTGACCACAGCTGTCCTGTTTCCGGAAACAGGTAATATTTCGCCGCCTCTTGTTTGTTGTCGCTAAACAGCTACGTGTTTCCTAAGGGCCAACCCAAACAAACTCCCCAATATAGGCAACGAAATATTTAAAAATTCCCTATTTTATCACGTGTTTTCGCGAACTTCAAAATCCCATAACTTATGGAATTAATGGAAAATGTCAGCCTCCCCCGACGGAATATCACTCAATATGATGGATAAAACAAGTTGACGGTGAAAAAAAAGTTCCCGTGGTTTTTCGGACAAGTCCTCATACTGCATAATTACCACGAACCCCAACAAGCCCGAACAAAAAAAACAACAAAACCAAAGAAAACGAATATTGTTTTGATGCTTTTTTTTCATTTGGCTTAAATTTGTATACATTTTGTATTGATTAAGGTAGTTCTGTAGGTATAGTAACATCCACTGCCTATACGATGCTGTTGGTTGTAAATTTTTGACAGAGCTTGTACCTTCTATATGTCCCACACATTCGCACCTCATGCATAGATAGGTCTCATACTCGCATAGAGAGCGGCGCTGTAATCGTGGCAACAGCGCCATTTTCCCGCAGTCATAGCGTTGATCTTCCTACGATCCGTCTTTCGCGAAATATTTTATACAAATAAAAAAAAAGCGTGAAAATGTCAACCCAAATGCGATACAAAGGAAAGTTTACAAGAAAAATGGCGCTTGCTAAAAGACTGAAAGCTGTGGCAGCCATGTGTCAAGCAAATGCGGCTAAACGCGATGAGCATAACCATAACCTCAACGATCGGCAACAAAATGGATTTGCAACATCTTGCCGACACTTTAAATTGCATTGGCTGTAACAAAGACAATTACACGCGTAAATTGAACAAGTTAAATTTGTTTGCAGAATAAATTTATTTCACATCCGTCTCAGAATTACCAGAATTCGGGAAAAAAAAAACACGCTTCGAGTTCCCAGATCACGCGCCGATCAGCTGGCTGCAGCGTAAACTGTTGCCATTCCGTTACGGATGGTTGGGCCCGAGTTCGGTGTGGAATAAAATGACCACTTTTCACAAGTCGATATCTCCGAAACTAAACGGTCGAAGTTTGTCATTTTTTAAAAATCAATCCCACAATAGTACTGCGTTCACGTGTGTTTTTATTTTCAAACCCTAAGATCCATTTAGAACCTATATCGAGAAATGCGAGCAAACTCCTATCGGTTTACGTGTCAGGTATAGGGATCTCGTACAAAATTGCCCATATTCAATTGCAATTATCTCATGAACTAAACGGTGAATCGTATTGAATTTTTGGGCATCAGTCCATGAAGGTCATATCTACATACTTAGATTTCAGCCAATTCCTAAGATTTGACCAACTACTACCTGAAAAGAAGTATTTATTCTTTTTTTCAAATGTGTTCCTCAAACAGCTCAAGACTCAGGCCTATGACATATGGTTTATCATCGACACACGATTCGTGGTGCTAAACCAACTTGCGCTGGTGCCGGAACACACTGACATGAAAACGTCTCCGCGCCAAAACGTCCCCGCGCAAAAACGGTGGCGCCAAAACGTACTGCTCCCCTATTCGAGCGATGTGTTGACATGACTTTTGCGTGCGGTGCGTGTTCCACCGCAAAAATGGAGCTCGATAGCCGGCCCCGTAGAACATGTGGAGCCGTGACTTATTCCGCGATATATGTATATATACAGTCATATATATAGCAAGAAGAATCGAATAGACGCGTCATTCGTCAGACGGAGCACGATGTTTGCTCGTGTTTACTGCGCGAAAAGGTCATGGCGGCACGAAAAACGGACATCGTGCAGTTCGAAGAGAAAGAAGAGGGAAAAAACCGCAAACACTTATTACGAGGGGCAAAAAAGAGAATAACGTGTAATTATACTCGATTGGGCAGGATCCAGTCGAGAGAGCTCTCCAAATTTTCGACAAATTCATGGATAATATATCGCGAACCCCATGTGCATAGTATTTATTGGCCTAACTAACGTTCGGCAACGGTCACTTACTTTTCTTCTTGCTTTCACGCGCGTTATTTAATACCGCAATGAATATGAACGAGCGTTCGCGCGTATGTAGATACGAATTACAAAATCGAGTACCCTCCCTCTCTCCCCATCCTCCATCGGCCCAGGCTATCGAATAATTTCGAGAGGGAGACTCGAGAATAAAACACGTTGGATAAAGCGATCGAGTAATCGCTAACCGCGCGTAACACATGCGGCATAGCAATTATTCCAAATGTTCAATAAACGTCGACGAGGAATCACCGAGCGAATATTCTGTAAATAACGATCATATACGTAACAAACACAAGCAAACAACAATAACGAATAATGTCCGCGCGAAGGCGGACACGTTGTAATATATACATAAGTGAAATAATTAAGCAAACCCAATGTCAATGTTAGCTGCATGTCGATGTCGAATGATTCGTCATCTCGGTATGACGATGAAGATTCGTTTTTACGATCGTCTTATCTTTCGTTTTCGTCGATTCGCAAATTTTGGCAGTGAATGAGATTTGTTTTCACGAATGCTCGCAACTCGTGCGATAAGACGCGGCGATATACAGCGAATGTGCACGGAAATTGTATCGACGCACTAAAATTACGGCCTAGCGTGTAAAATCGGGAGAGAATAAAAATCCATATTCCTGCGAGATGAGATTTGGACTCGGTGTAAGGGATCGCCTGAGCGCACGCGAGTCTGCGAGAAATATTCACGATACTTCGTTGAATCGGCGCCCTGCTCCCTTGCTGGAATTGTAACAATTCACTTATAATCATGTACATAATTATCGATATTTGTAATACGACGTACACGTAATGGAAGCGAAGTCCGATAAAAAGCGAACGGAAGAAAGAAGATGCAATTGATTAAAATTAGATGACACGTTGATTGATTAAAAATAGGGCGAAATCGTAAGCGCGTAGCAAATCGAGGAAAGCGATAAATTCGATAGAGATATTATGGATATTTGATCACCATCGAGCAGCGGCAAAACGATTGAGATTTACTAAACGATTGGTCATAGCAGTCGATTTGTTTCTTTTTTTTTTTTCTTTGGTTATTTACTAAATCCCAATCGTCCACCCTGTAAACTCTAGTCTGTCTTGTCAATACAGCCTCCTTTTGTAGGTAACGTTCAGCAAATAAAACATTTGTGAAGTCGACCCTGTGTCTCGAAGCGATTTGGATGAGAAAAATAAACTTACGTACGAACCCCATCTCCCGGTGCATGGCGTTTTGACCCTACGCAGTCACACTGCCGGAGAATTTCACGGTAGTCACACTGGGTCGATTCTACCCAGCCGGCTAAAAAAAAACGATCGTGAGAAAACATACCGTCCGATGTGGATGAAAAAATTACGGAACATGCTTTGAACATTTCAAGGGGCTATGCCAGTGTGAACGCTGAACATTTGGGTGATTTTCGGGAATTTTCTTGGAAGCAAAGTACTCGATTAAATGTTTCGGAAAATTAAGAATATATTTGGCTATATTTGACCTATATTACATAACTTTTTCATAGAAAAATATTGAGGTCGAAGCGACTTGTGCGCTGCCTTCGGAGGCGCCAAAAAAAAAGTTCGTCCACTGCTGACATGATTTCGGCCGATTGAGTAGCTGAAACCGAAAAAGGAAACAATGTCGTTAAACTGGAAGGTATTTCCTGTACAATGACGTAGGATTTTCGAAAAATATCAAAATCTGACAAAATGGCGTAGTTATGAAGAAAGTCGGTTTTCTTGCCTATAAAATGGTCGTTTTTTTCAATGCCAAATCGCCAATTTTCATCCAATCAAAAATATCGTACGTCATTGTAGAGTAAATATATTCAAGAGTACTCAGTTCAAATTTCAAGTCAATCGGATAATTGCTCTTTGAGTTACGATGTCAGCAAATTTAAAAAATCTCATTTCGAGAAAAACGCGTTTAAAGATTTAACTATCGATTTTTGCAAGATAAAATGATCAGAGATACGGCCTTGAAATTTTTACAGGTTATTCTTGAAAGTACCGTCGAAAAAGGCAAAAATATCGATTTTTTTAAAGTGGCACACTGGTATAGCCCCTGAAAGTACGTACGAAAAGGCAATTTATAATAAAAACAAATGGCAACATGTTTTAAAAAATGCCAAAGGAGTAAATGCACAAAAAGGACACTTTTTCACTAAAAATAATAAACTTGTGAATTTTTTATATTTTCAATTCAAATTTGAAGGCGATAGTCTTCAGATATGATACTTTTGGGGAAAAAATAGCAGCCTGGTGCGCGTTCCAACAAAGGTATTTATTCCGACATGTGAAGAGGGTCGATTTTGGAGTTAAACAAATGTGGAATTATGAAAAAAATATGGAATATAGGAAAATATTTATTCGTAATATTATGTTGAAAACAGAGATTATTATTGTTGGTGGTATTATTTTTCTTATCACGATGATTTAGTCCATCCCACCGCATTCGATGCATATATTCATCCGATGGCCATCGCACGTCGCCCGTAGGCAAATGCTGCACGGCTGCATGGAACACCCAGCTGCGTAAATTATAGGCCATCTGACAACAAATATCTGAATTATTTATATAGATTATTGAAGAAAAAAAAAAGTTTGGATCGGGGTAGAATATCCATAAGTCGAATTTCCATAACCGATTATCCATAAGTACGAATATCCATAAGTGCCAATATCCATGAATAAGTATCAATGAGTCGAATATCCATAAGTACGAATATCCTGAACAAACCCAAACAAACTCATGACAAGCCTATTTCTATTGTTGGTAAGTCTATTGGTATTTCTATAAGTTGGTATTTCTATGTTATGGATATTTGACTTATGGATATTCGTACTTATGGATATTCGACTTATGGATATTCACTTATAGATATTCGACGGCAGTGACATTTTGCCAGCACTACAATACTTACGGTTTTCCCAATGTTTCTTATCACAAATAAAAATACGAATGTTTTCAATACAATTTACGTCTTGAGGAATCATCACAGTGTAACTGGTTGAAAATAGCTGATTTTCGCGATTTTTTTTCAATAGTTGAAGTACGCTGATCAGTCTCATTTTTGTATGTCAAATCAAAGCACTCATGAAGAACAGAACATTAATTTTTAAACGTTTATTTTTAATTTTCTACATTTTTTTAATGGTGAAAACGTCTTCGAAACAAGGAGTCCTAACCGTTAACACGGTTGTGGCCGTAAATATTATCGGAAACAAAATTTGTGAAAAGATTATTAATCAGTATGGAAGCCGGTATCTTGCTGTGGAGGTTTCTTAAAATCACAATTGTCAAAATAGCGCCGTTTAAAAAAAATTTGGAATTTAAACGATTTTTTCGAGTTTTTCGTTAAAAAAAATTGGAATTTTAACTATTTTGTCGAGTTTTTCGTTAAAAAAAAATATGAAGAATAAAAAAGAAGCTTCTAACAAGATAAAGCATGGCGTGAACAATGTTGTGTCAAAATTTGAGACGGATAGCTTGAAAACTTTTTCTTTGAGAGTGTACACCGTTTTGAAAACCGACAGTTCGAAAAAAAAAACGCGTTTAAAGTTTCGAGTCAGCGCCAGGTCTCACGCCGCTGCTCGAATCACTTTCTCTAAGAAAGGCTGTAGCGATCGAAATTATTCGAATTTCGCCCCAAAAATTGAACAGCATGTTTATAACCGTCTATACTATCGGATGATGCAAAAAGAATCGATTTTATGAAAATGTTCCACTGTGATGACTCCTTAATAGTTGCACTTGGGTAGAATCGTCCATACCGCGTGCACGATGTTCCTTGATCGACTGTCGAGGTCAACTCACGCTCGATTGAAATTACTCACTGTCCGTACCTATAAGGGATACTTCAAACCCCAAGTATATGGCGACTAAAGTCCCTTTCAAAGCCGGGGACTGTCAGATATTTAGGCCCAAGGTGATGGACGCGTCAATTCTACCCTGTGTGACTGCGGAGGGTTAAACGAAAGCGAATGATGCGGCTCTCCGGTCTGGATCAATCCAGACTCCGTGTGTATACGTCTATGAAGCGTGTCTTCTACTCAGTGATTCGAGAAAATTTGTTCGAAATTCTGTGATAACTCGCTACGAAGACTGATTATAAACGACGAACGAAATATCTACCCACGAATACACGCTTTACGTTTTCACGCCGATAAAAGAGACCGAATGGTCCCTTGAGAACTCGCAGAGCTTCAGGGCAGCCTCGAGAACGTTTGCACGTTTGCACATTGACCAGTACGGTCTCTCGTAGCGCGTGTTGGAAAATTTATGAATATGATTTATCAACACCCTCATATCACTTGCAATAACGCTAGAAGAAAGAATCTCACGAAAGCGGATTGCATGAAAATATATACGATACCGCGTGGTATAAAAGACAATATATCGAGCGACCAAATTCATCCGGGGATCTAGCAATAATTGAATTCTCCGGAAGAGTCGACTCTCTATTCTTACGATCTATGATATATCATCGACGACGAGGCGAAAGTTTATTCGACATCGGCCGACAATGCAAGCTCCGTCTTGCAACGCCGAGGAGAATTAAGGAAAAACGATACAACGTTGACATCAGCCTGATCGTTGTACAATTCGTAATCGTGATTATCAATTCGTTGTGTGTATCGTGTAACCATCCATTGTTTGAGGAAAATAAAGAATACTCTGTTGCCATCCGATTATTGTTATCGGAAGCACCATGTTCGTATGCGGATCTTCTCACTATGGTAATGTACCGACAGTCGGTAAAGCGGACTGTCGGTACATTACCCTGAGACACATTACATTTAGACACTGTTTGGTTCGTAAGCTGAGAGTTTCGCAATGTTCACGTAAAAAGGCAATTCATAAAAATCAAATGGCAACATGTTTTAAAAAATCCTAAATGGGTAAATGCACAAAAAAGACACTTTTTCACTTAAAAAATCATAACCTTGCCAATTTTTTTTCTGACTCAGATTTGAAGGTGATTCTCTTCAGATATGATACTTTTAGAGAAACAAATAGTAGCCTAGTGCTACATACATGGTCGGTACGTTACCCACTATGGTAATGTACCGACAGTCGGTAAGGCAGAAATCTGCTTGGTCGGCAATCTGCGAGTTTGTTAATGTTCACGTAAAAACATTTTTTCAGCGTCAAAACGTTGATACGTTTCACGGCTGACAAGTGAAGAAGAAAAGGAATGTGAGAATTTGCTTATCGACTGAGCAAACGACGAACTTGGGTTCGAAAATTGATTGTTTTCTATTTTTTCGAATATGTCGGTTCTTTTACTTCGTGGGAGGAATTTCGTTGAGGAAATTGATAAATAAATGCTTAAAGAACAGAGAAATATTATTAGTGACCGATTGAGACTCCAGACCGACAAAAAAGTACTACGTGATTCAAGAGAGTGAGGACGCTGCTGCCTCAAGCGGCCGGATCCCGAAGCACGATACAAAACTGAGCACACGTGCCGCTGTCGCGTACGTAACATAACCTCACCGCGTCTTAAATTTCATCAATCGTGTCGCAATTAGTGAAAAGCGTTCGAACAGAATTCAATTTTTCACAAAATGAAGATCAAGACGTTACGGAAGAATCCTTTCAATCGTCCGAAACCAGATGCGGACGAGATCGAAGTCAAAGACGAGGAGGACGTCGGGGAAACTGGCGATGACAGAAAGAAGATACGCTTCCCTTCGGACTCCAATTTCAATCACATAAAATGCAAAGCCGTGAGACATTTGAAAGCGCAAAAACTGAAGAAGGAGAAGAACAAAGCGAAGAAGGAGGCTCGAAAAGAGCGAATAAAGGTGGGTGAACCTAAGAAAGTACCCCACACTATCGAGAGCCTGCGAGAAAAGGACGAGACGACGATCCAAGGCGATTTGGACAACGAGGAAAACGCAGAAGTCAAGCTAGAATTCGACAACGATGAGTTTGCCGCCTACTACAGACACGACTACGAGCCAAAAGTGCTCATCACGTATGCGGACAATCCCATGAAAAAGACACGAATTTTTGGCAGGGAACTCACCAGGATGATACCAAATTCTTTGTCGCTGTATCGAAATCGTTCCGGCGTCAAAAAAATGGTCAAAGCTGCGATCTCCAAAGGATTTACGGATCTCATTATCATCAATGAAAATATGTCGCAGCCCAGTATCCTTTGACACACTTGCTGGAAAATCAGGCGTAAAAATGCGTCAATAGACTCTAATCACCTTTATTCGTTTACCTGATTGAAAAATTATGATTTTTCATTTGTGGCTGTTCTGCATGTGTTTTTTTGGCATGTTATTTTATCAGCAAAGTCAAGGAGAAAAAGCATAAAAAGTTAACGGAATGTTTCCAATCTTTTGAGTCGGTAATTTATGATGGGCTCAAAGTTTGCATCATTTGCGTGTAACGAGTTTTTTTTCCACTGAAATCATACTTTGCCGATGTATTTTGTAGATCGCTGAATAACGATGCTAAAAAATATACGCGTGATTTTCGTACCTTGAATCCGCTTGGGGGGCGTACACAAATTACGCAATACAAAAGTTCCCAATTTTTCACCCTCCCACGTAACGGGGCCGTAAAGCTTGACTAGAACCTCTCCCCCCCTATTCTGTTATGTAACGGGTGCTTTGTCGTCAATAATTGCAATTTTGTTCATAGATATAACTAATTATGAATGGATTGGGTTTATACTCATTTTATGAAGTATATATTCATCGAGTTTTGTACCAATTTTTATGACAAGGTCTTGAAAATTAACCAAGATATATGCCGGGAATTAACAACGAAAAAAAAATTTCTCTTCATTGTCCCATCGGTATCTTTATGAAAGGTTATCTGTAAATTAATGGCATTGAAGTTAGCATCATTGGAACCCAACGAAAATTCTGTTTTACATTTTATTTTCAATATGTTTATTACTATAGGCAGTTTCTTTTTATAGATTTATCATGTAGATCGCTAAATAAATATCTAAAAATGGTTGGAGGACTTTTGTAGGCGGAATCGGCCAAAATAAATTTAATTCGTTGCAGTCCAACAATGCAAACTTCAGCATCGTGTAAATTAGAAGTCAACAATTTATCAATATCTATACAAATGTAGCTATCGTTATGCATAGCCGTTTTTTTATTTCGGTTTTTTTTTTACAAAATGCTGACAGTTTGGACATTTTTCTATTTTTAAGGCCCTTTTTCTGTATTCAAGCAGTCTTTAAAAATAGTAATTATCAAATGTTAAAAACGCGGCTACGTACAACCTTAGTCACTGCGATTACAAAAATGTTTTTAAAAAAATTGAAAATCGGTTGATAAGTTTTTAAGTATTCGCTTGGACAAGGTCGAAAAAACTAGTTTCGAGAAATACGCGTTCGAAGTTTTCGTTCCGTGTTTCTTGACATAAAGTTATGTTTTTTCTAGAATATTGATACTTACATTGAAGTATCTAGTCGCGGGCGATATGACGGTTCTTCATCTTCATGATAGTTCACAAAATAATAAGAGCCTGTACTTTATCGATTGTAAATGATGCCACACCTGTAGGGACTGAGGGCACTTACCGGTCGCGCTACCTGTTCTCACTAAAGTGACTATAACCCCGTCAATTTTCGGACTTGTGACTAAAAATGTTGCCAACATATTTTCAATACATGTGCTTTCAAGAATTATAAAGAAAAAAAAATTTCCTTCAAATTTTGTTTGGGGGATGTGGAAAAGCTACTGTGCAAGTTCTGACACAGTGACTTTCCCCCATAACTGATATTGCGTATAGAAAGCTGTCCATGGTAAAATTGCATGCGAGGTTTAAATTAAAAACTTGAACATACAGAAATTTTGCTATTTCTGGCCGTTTTAAAATCGTGACGTAACACAAACCTTGACCCCCCCCTCAATTGCGTTACGTAATTTGCGTACGGCCCCTTAGGGAAATTCAACAAAATTAACTTTCGTTGAATTCCAACGATGTAAACATCATAATTCATGTATCAAAGAATCTTTCTGAAAATTTTAAAGATCCACTACGTGATTGTCGTAACTATGATTAACTACCATGTGCTAAAACGCTGCTCATTTTATGATATTGAAGTTTGCAACGTTGGAACGCAACAGAAGTTTAGTAGCCCGAATTTTTTTTTTTTACAAAGTTACGCTGTGAAGATCACTGTGCAGGATAAAATTTTAGATGGTGACGAAAGTGAAGATAAAAATTTCGTTGCATTCCAACTATGAAAAATTCAGCATTGTCTCATTCTCTTGTTTGGCTCTCTCATAAATTTGTAACCAACCGTATGGGAAAGCTGTGAATACTTGAGTGGCTAAAAAATGTCAGCATGTCCTCTTTGGAGTTTCACCCTAATAATTTTAACTGTAGTTAATATAAATTAAGTGCACACTTAGGGCCCTCGTGGCCCTGCCCACTATTATTATTACTACTTAGTGGTAATAATAATATTACTACTAATTTTAAGAAAAACGCTTCCAACCCGTCATTAGAGACTTGTCCTCCAGGAGTACATATGAGAATTTCAAGTTCCGGCTGTTTTTGCCGGGTGTTGAAGTTTGCACAGCTGGACGCGAGGGTATACGTTGAAACTCAGGAAATATAGTACAAAAACATTTGAAAATTTATTTGCAAATTTAGATTCTAGATTGCTAAATAATTAATTTAAAGAATTCTTGAAGGTTTTTTGTACCAAAGACCTGTCTAAAGCAATTAAAAAATCATTTTCATTGCATTCCAACGATGCGAACTTCAATATCGTACTTTTGCCTGGGATTATGTCGACGCTGCTTACGAAAAGTAGCATGTTTCAGAATTCTTACGAAAACAAGCACGTTTGATATCACCGCGAAAACTAGCATGTTTTGGCTTCTGACACGAAAACTAGCACGTTTCGGCTTTCACCACGAAAAGAAGCAGATTTCGATATTCACCGCGAAAATTAACATGCTTCAGTAACACTGGAATTGTTTCCGACTTTTCTTCCATTTTCTTCCATTTTTTACGCCTTGCCTCTATTTTTTTTACTCCAATTCACTTTACCGCAATCGGAAATTAACGATTTTTTAGACCTCTCAAAAATTTTACACATTAAAATGTTCTCCAAGTACAACAGCAATTTTCTTAACCACAATAAACAGACGGTATGCTCGTTGTCCATTTGCCGGACGGTCCGACTGCCCAATTCAAGCTCAGCAATGTAAAAATAACTCCGGAACTCAAGAGAAATCACAAAGAAATAAGCGAGCATCGTCCGGAAGTTATTCTCAATAATTTTACAACGAGACTGGGACACACGGTGGGTAGAATGTTGGGAGCCCTTTTTCATTATGAGCCAGAATTCAAAGGGAGAAGAGCGGTGACCTTTCACAATCAGCGGGATTACATTTTCTTCAGACATCACAGGTAACGACACGCGTTTGAAAACATCACAAACTCAAAGATGGCAACGATGCCCTAAATGTCCGATCTTTTTAGATACGAGTTCAATCTGGAAACCGGAAAACCGAGACTACGGGAACTCGGGCCGAGGTTCACGCTGAAATTGCGATCGCTTCAACACGGTACATTCGACAGCAAACACGGAGAGTTCGAGTGGATAATTCAGGGACGTCGTCACGCGATGGAGACCAGCAGGAGAAAGTTTTTCCTCTGAATTACTTTTTATATACATTGACGGAAGAAAAAAAAATACAGAACTTGGAAAATCTTTATTATAATCGAATGTACATAATTGCTCGAGTTATAATGACGTTCCGGCACTTCGCGTTGCTTTAAACGACGCATCCTTTTCCTTGTGTTCTGTAGCTCTCTTACCTTGTCAGTGACTTGATTGCATAGTGAAGAATTTTTTCACGTCAACGGTTTCGTTACTTTCATTTTTTACGGGATAACATTTTCAATACTGTGCAAAATTTATGTTATTCCACTCGACGGCATTAAAGTTTGCATCGTTGGAATGCAGTGATCTGTATTTTTAATTTTTTGTTTCATTTTTGCACTCTTCTCATTATCTGTAATTTTTTTGATAGATTAAGCTCGTAGTGCAGTCGTGCCGCGGGTGCTAAATCCAAGTTTGCCTAAAAATCGGGGTGTAGGGTTTTTTTAGGGGATGAAAGGAGATGGGGGTGGATGAATGCCAAACTGTAACCCCTACGAGGTCGACGCCGTGAGACAAAATGTGCAGAAAAATCCGGGCTTTAGTTTTGTCCACAGCGCCGAAGTCGTGGAAGTTCATTTCAGAGGTGAAAAAGTGGGATGAAATTTTGAAAAATCAGTTTTAATTCAATAACTGTTTCGAAAAAAAATCGTACACTTTTTGTTCAAATGGAAAGTTGTAGCCCTTGAAAAGACGCGTCGATCGAGTATTTAATCATCACTCTCCGATAATATCTTCTCCCCCGAAAAAATGGTTGAAATGCAAAAAATAAATTGTTTATTGAATAACTAAAAAACAATCGATTTTTCGGGTATGGTTGAAATGTACGAAATGTAGAGAATAATTTTCTTTATATTTTCATTTCTATGGACCACCCTTGAATTTGGATTTTCCAACTCCTCTCGTCGGTTGCAAATTCAAAATTAAACTCTAGGAAAACTAGTGACCGCACGAATTCGCCGCCGTAGAAGAATTTGTAGCTTGAACCCTCAGCTACATTTTTGTCCACAGCGCCAAACTCGTATCTCTTTATTTGGGGTCAATAGTTTTCCCAGAATTTCATTTTGAATTTTCAATCCCTGAGAGGGGTTCGAAAAAGCTAAATTCAAGGGTGGTCCATAGGAACGAAAATATAGAGAAAATTATTCTCTACATTTCGTACTTTTAAACCAATCCCGAAAAATCCATTGTTTTTGAGTTATTCAATAAACAAATGTTTTGTTTATACTTCAACAATTATTTTGGAGGTGAAGATATTATTGGAGAGGAATGATCAAATACTTGATCGACGCGTCTTTGCAAGGGCTACACCGTTCCCTTTGAACAAAAATTGTATGAATATTTCCTAAAGAGTTATCGAATGAAAACTGATTTTTCAACATTTCCCCCCACATTTTCACCCCCAAAATGAATTTCCCCCCACCTTTTCATCCCCAAAATGAACTTCCACGACTTCGGCGCTGAGAACAAAAATAAAACCCGGATTTTTCTGAACGTTTTGTCTCCCGGCGCCGACCTCGTGGGGGTTGTAGTTTTGCATTAATCGACCCCCATCCACTTTCATCCCCTAAACAAAACCCCTACACCCCGATTTGTAGGCAAACTTGGATTTAGCACCCACGGCAACTATAAAATCACCTGTCAAAAAACTAGCCTTCTAATTTTTTCCGATTCCAATATACAGCACGATTGTACTATCGTGGATTTCTAACGAAGATAAGAAAATCCGTTTGGGTAATTTTCTACCCTAAATCGGCAAAAAATGTGAGCATAAAAAAAATGAACTTTCGTTCCATTCCAACGATGCAAACTTCAACATCATTTCACTCGAGTGAATAATAAATGTATACAGTGTCAAGCACTGTGCGTTTTACGAAACGTCTGAGATTGAAAAAAAATGTAACAAAAGTAAAATAATTTTTTCCCGTAGTCACGTACTCGCCTGCTGTTGTAATATTCAATTTTGTCAGTCTTTCGGGGCCTCCAAGTTTTCGGATTTTTCAACCAGACATTTTCCGGACGAGGCCGTTTTGAATTGTTCATACGTCAAGTTTGTTCGTTTGAGTACGTAAACCGCGGCATTGAGGCCGCCCATATTGACACCCAGCATTTTCGTCACGCGAAACAAATCTCTGGACGTTTGAAGTGCCTGCGAAACAATAACGAGGGCACAATTTTCGTGTTTCCTTTTGGTTTGCGAGTCTCGTTACTCACCATACTTATACTACGGCGATCGTAGGTGAGTAAAACCAATCGGCCGTTCTTCAGTCTCACGACTCGAGCCAATTCGATCAAATACTTTTTATAGAGTACTCGATTGTCCGACATCGTGCCGCTTCTTTTGCCGAAGGGCTGGAAAAGCAAACAAAAACGAGCAATCCTCGATGAACTTTTATGCCCACGGACACTTTCGCTGTTCGTACTTGGATGCATCGTGCTTTTTTACAAACCATATCTGTCACGAAAATATCTATATAGGAATTTTTGAACGGCAGCATCGCGACGCTCCACTTCAACAAATCCATTTTCTGCCGCCTCGGCAATGACTCGATGTTCATTCTCGTCCGCTCAACCGCCTTGTCGTGATTGTCGCCGCACAGGACATACGCCTTCGGGAAAGCTAGAGCCGCCTGTCGAATTTGGTTGCCGGAGAAAAAATGGAGTTTTACGATCGTTTCAAATATAGGCGAGTTTCGTTATTAGCAAAAAGACCCTTCATCGATTATTTTATATCTTAGAGATGGAATTTTGTCAACTTTTAGCATTGCACCGAGAGCAAAGGAACAAAACGTTTATTGATGCAGATGTAAAACGGTAGAAAAGTACCAAGGATGTAAAAAATACGAAATTTTGAAAAAAATGGACACACTTGCACTTTTTCAAGAAAAAAATATCAAGTATATGTTCATTGCGAAAAGATTTTTCTATTTCGCAAGAATCTTTGACACTTCTGTGGTTATCAACGTTAAAAATCGCTTGATTATCATTTTATATTGAAAATACAAAACAACAAATATACCAATGAATAATGAAGTTGAATTTTGCTTCGTTGGAACGCAACGAAAGTTGAGCAGCCCGAACCTTTTTTTGCAAATTTTGGCTACGAAAATGAAACTTTTTTTCAACACTTCGTCTGTAAACGTTTTGCTGGTTCCTTCCGTCAGTAAACCTCCGTATTTCAAGTCCTGCCGTTTTTTCACCCAGTTAATACATTCGAAACATTTTGAAAAACTTCATGTTAGTGTTCGAAACATTCAATTTAATATATCAATCATAAAATTACAGGAAAATCATTGTTTTCGTATATTGTTTGTTAAATAAATGAAGCAACTCGGTAGGAAAGTAGTTTTGGCTCGGACACGAAATACCCAGGTTTACATACGAAGTGGTAAGATCCTTATTAGAAATCTACAGCCCAATTCTGCAGGTCGATATTTTAGATGATGAAGAAAATTAAGGGGTCCCTTTAGATCCTAAAAAAGGATATTTTCATGAATGTTTCGATATGTTTATATTATAGATATTGATATAGAAGTTGTTACACTTAATAAATACACTTTCGAAATACATTTTTTTTTAATTATTTTTTTAAGTCACTATTTATTTACGAAAATGGTAGTTAAAAAAAATGTCCTAAAAAAATTGTAGGTCTGCGCTGCTGATGAAAACTCGGAGACGGATCATCAGAAACGAAAAAATCAAACGGTTTTATATTCAGTATGTTAATGGCTAGAGCGCATATCATACGATTTTTTATATGTGCCAAGATGGCGGATAGTTTTCGAAGAAAAAACACGTTTTTTTTCACCGTTTATGGCAGAAAAAATAGTAAATATCAAAATTAAACAAATGTAAATTGTGGTTAAAATTTCATGAGGTTCAGTAGTTCCGAAGATTTTATCAACAAGCCGTCGAAAAACGTTGTTTCGAGAAAAACGCGTTTATAGTTCGTTTGGGTTACATAAATACATAAATATATATATATATATATATATATATATATATATATATATATATATATATATACACACATATATATATTTAAATGTATTTCGAAAGTGTATATATTAAGTGTAACAACTTTTATATCGATATCTATAATATAAACCGATTGGGGTAGAATATCCATAAGTCGAATATTGATAAGTACGAATATCCATAAGTGAGCATAGTATATAACCCAAACAAACTTAAACTTTTACCGAGCATTCTCTTCATTAAAAATGTCTTAAAATGCTCATCTTTCTTCATTTTTTCACTTTTCCGCCATTTCTGGCGCTCATTTCTACTCTATATTTACCTTCAATACTCACTTATGGATATTCGACGACAGTGATATAAACCTCTCAAAAAATGTATGAAAATAGCTTTTTTTTTAGCGTCTAAAGTGAGAAGACCCCTCATGGAAGAATTTTCGTTGCATCCAAACGATGCACACGTTAACATCGTAATGAATAATTCAATGCCCATTTTGTATCGAAACCTTCTTTCAACGCGTTTTTTGTTTACACTTTAAAAAACCGGTTGTACTTTTTCCCTAAGGTTCTGTAATTTTGCAAAAATAAACTAAGTCGCTCTCAGCCATGTCAATGCTCGGCCCAAGACGTTTTTCCGTGAACGAAATATGCTCATATTCGCGTGAAATTTACCTCAATGGGAATCGATCCACCGCCGCACATAGGATCTACGATGATGTCTCCTGTTTTCGGTTGTGCGAGCTGTAAGAGATTGTAACAAACGGTAGCGCGAAGCGTTGTCGGACCGAAGTGTACGATGTTTCGGCGATGTTTCGATTCGTGCGTTACTCGTAAATTCAGAACCATCTCCTCTGAAATTGAAATTATACGTCAGTTTCATTTGGCTCTCCAATTGCATGAGCGCTGTGGCGGCAAATATGATAATTCGGGAGACGAACCTTGAGTTACTTTGCAGACAATTTCCAAGTGATACACGGTCAAATCAACGATCCAGTGATACTTGTCCTGAAGCTCGCCTCCCACGACGTTAGCCACTTGGCTCGATTCGAAGGAATGCTTGCCGGTTCTCTCACACGTAACCCTGTAAGACAGAACACTGTGATCCTTGGCGAGAGACGGATCACAGCCCCTCTTCCGTCCCTTACTGGAAAGCGAATTTTGCTCTTGGCACTCTTTGGCTACTTGGTAATTTTCCACCGCTGCCCTCCATTCCTCCGGGGTAGGATATATTTTGCCGGGAAAGGAAGAAACTGCTTTCCAAGCGTTCAAGTATTTTTCAAGGCTCATGTCGTTTAGTACTGCGGTTTTTATTACGGCAAGGTCGGCTTCTTTGTCGTCTTTGCTGAACGCAAATGTGCGCACATCTCCGACAATGAAAACGTTGTCGATGGATCGCATTTCCTGCACCTGGAGCGAGGAACAAATTCATTTTGAAATTATCGAGCAAAGTTTGGTTAAGGGGGGAGATCCCTTTATAACGTAAAGAAGAGCTTATGGCTGAAAATGAACACCGAAAGGAAGCTGAGGAACTACTTTATAGGTGACTTAGTCACTAAATTTTTGAGTCTTGAAACTTCAAAACGACTTTCTTTCCTGAAAACGACTTTCTTTGTGACCCTCGTACAAAGTAACTCACCAAACTATCTGATCCATCATTTTTGAATTTCAGATAACACAATTGCCGTCTATGTGAACCTAAAGTTCCTCGAATATTTTTTTTTAACTACCTTTCCTCAACAAATACTATAGTAAACATTTCAGGAAATAAAACGACTTTTCAACTACGTACAATTTTTCAAAATTTTACTTTTCTTTTGATTTTTAGATTTTTAATTTCATAGGTAATTTAAGTCACTACATTTTTGAGTCTTGGAACTTCAAACGCGCTTTCATGAAAATTAGTTTTTTGTGCACCTCGTACTAGATAACTTAAAAACTATCTGAGCGATCATTTTGGAATTTTGCACATTTTCAGATAACATAATTGCCGTCTATGTGAACCTAAAGTTTATTGAATTTTTTTTAAGCTACTCTTTCGTGACAAATACTATAGTAAAGATTTTAGGAAATAGAACATTTTTCCAAACACGTACCATTTTTCGTATGTTTCCTGTTCTTCTGTTTTTTAGCTTTTAGATTTTTAGCTTCAAAGGTAATTCACTAAATTCATTCATTCATTCACTAAATAAGTCACTAAATGTTTGAGTCTTGAAACTTAAAAAGCATTATTGTGAAAACTACTTTTTTGTGCACCTCAAAATTTCATTGTGCTATGAATAATTACATTACTACTATGTGGCGAACGATTGTGAAATTTTCCAAAAAGTATTTTTCGTACATGAATAAGCCACACAAAAAGTGTGAAACATTCAGGAACATTTTATTCTCGTTTTTCATGATTTTATCTAAGAGTAAAAACAATGTCCCATGAGAATGCATGCAGAACTACATCTTATTAACTCTACGCTGTCGGCGCGTGTAATGGAGATTCTTTCGTTTGGCATTTGCAGGACTCGTGGAGATCTTTTCACCTGTCGCCGGCGTTTTTTGAGTTTTTTTGAGAGAGCACCGACGTGGTGTTACTAGAATTTGTACGAAAATTTTCACATGGAACCAATATGATATCACTGGACAGCATAGTGTTAAAAGTATCAACATTTTTCAACGGATTGGCAGATCGATCCCAATATTTGCATACAGGCTTAGAACAAAAGAAGTTGTGCATCACATTTTTATCAACATTTCTGTAAGGATATACATCCTTAAGGTATTCCTTTCGTGGAGGGCTGTATTTTGTGAGGGCATAAAGTAGGCCCTTCTGAACCATTGGTAAATTAAAGTGGCGCTTAACAAAAATAAGTCACAAACGATTATTATACCAAACAGTAAAGGGGAATGAAAAATTTCGCCCAAATCTAGTAGATTTAAACATTTTTACATTTTCTCTGAAAAATTGCAGCTATGAAAATTCTTTTGCTAGTCACATTTTCCTAATTTTAATCATTAATATGTTCTTTAAGCATTCGGTGACCCCATGTTTTTATTGTCTTTACGAAATCGTTAGGAATTTTTACATGCGTGAGCAGTTTATATTGTGCTTCTAGAATTATTAGTTATTGATAGACATTTTTAGGTAGTGTTAGATTTATTTTTAGAATATTTAGACAGTTTTCGAATATTTTAGATATTTAAATTGACATTATTAGATAGGAATGTGACGAGTGTGTCATGTCCATAAAGTGCCGCGTAAACGAGACCATTTTTAGAGTCGTTATTTTTAGTTAAAAGTTTGGTAACTTGGCTCGATATTTTACCAGTATACTGAGATATATTTTTACCTGATTATAGATAAATATCGGTTAATTGTAGAATATTCGGGGCTGTTAAAGGAATACCTTAATGCGTCAAATATTTTGTTTCATAGGCGAATAGTGGGTACATTTTTCTTTCAAGTTAAATTACTAAATTATCCGAGATTGAGAACTATTTTTGCAGCGAAAAAAAAAACTGAATTATTTTTTAACGGATAATAAAAGCCGAATAAGTTTAAGGAAAAAAAAGCAGCATTATTTTCCTAAGGAATAAAAAGGCAAAAAAAATTCTGAGGAAAAAAACGGAATTATTTCCCTAAGCAAAAAAAAAAGCTGAATTATTTTTCTAAGTACAGAAAAAAATCGATTTACTTTGTGAAAGTCATTGAGCGTCACGTTGAAATATATCTTGCCACGTTCCTTCACCACTCGAATCCCCGAGTCGAGTTTTTGTCTACACTCGTCGACGGCCTGCCATTCCAAGCCTGCGTGCACACGTAAACATTAAAATTGAGGTTATGTTTGGCGATCTAGTGCCCGAGCGAAATTTCTCATCGTTATTACCCGTGTCGACGGTCGTTCCTATCGTCAGAATATCATTGTCACCTCTCGTAACATCGAAAAGTTTTCGAAGCTCTGATTCGACTCCGGTCATTCTACTCGTTCGAATTTTCCACCGTCATTCACCGTAGGCGACAAACGAAACAGCGCGCCATCAGCTGGCGATCGCGACTTTACGGTCGACCATAGAGACGACTGTGCAAACGTCACGTGTCAAGTGCCACGTTTCCACTATGTCGTCGAGGTATGCAAAATGAAATGCCATTTGATTCCTTTCAGCAATAAAAATAATTTATTTACACTCGAATGTTTTTTCGCGCTCTCGAATTACGTGAAAATTACACATATGTACACGAGTACAGCTAGTTCACTTAAATTTCAAAATTATCCATAAAACGAAGAAAACTCCTATGGAGAATAAGAATAGATAGAGAATGTAGTAGTTGTGGCCCGCTTTGGCCATCCTTATGACTCTGGCCACGGACGAGCCCAGCGATCCGCTCGTCTTTTCGAAATCTTCGTCCTATGAAAATAAATAATTCTAGCATTCTTCTCTACAAGGAAAAAAAAGCTAATCGAGTTTTTGATGGAAAGTCGTACCATGTCGTTCAACATTTTGTGTTGATATTTGACTTCCGTGCCGATGTCGATGGACAGAGACTTCAGAGCGTGAATTTTCCCCTGGAGCTCTTCCGCCATCCTCTCGTTCGCCTCTTCCAGATGATTTTCCGATGTGGTCGGCACGGGCTCGTAGCCGTAACCGGCTGGAAAGAAAATACTTGCTCTCGTCAAACGTTACGTTCCAAGCTTTTTATTGTTTGCGCAAAGCTCACCCCGCTCACCCGAATGCGAACGCCTCATATCGATGCTCGATGCTTCTCCTTTTGATTCAACGAATGCTCAACGTGTAGGAATGTTAGAATCGCATTATACGGAGAAATGCACAAATTTCCATGCGGTATGGATTGTTCACCGCGGAGCGTATTAACCGTGCAGCGATGCTTCCATTGAACAGCTGTTTAGTCGTCAAATGTACTTGTCAATCGTACGCAGGCATAATAGACGACAGGGAGTTTCACTTTGCGACAACTACTGTCGCGGTGCGAGCTATTTTGGCGTTTATAGGTTAGAAATCTATTCGTACAGTCGCGTCCAAAAAGCGACGTTTTTTGTCCCCAATGTCGGATCTGCCGGTAATGTTGGCATTTACAGTACCGACAACGCCCGAAGGGGCTGAAATGTTGCGCGCGTTTGTTTGAATTTTCTCGGCGATAAGAGTCCGTGAGGAGGACGCGGGAAACATCCACATTTTATATTTTTGTTGTTTTCTTCATTTGGAGCATGTACAAGGTCAACATAACCTTACAATTTTTCGTATTTTTAAGTTTTGAGGAAAAACAAAGCATCAGGCGCTGGAGAATTCTCTGACACAGAGTTTGACGATTTATTTTGTCTTAAAGGCATGTACAAGGTCAACATAACCTCACAAATTTTTCAACCCAATTTTCTCATAGATCGTTAATTTTTTTGGGAAAAACAAAGCATTAGGCTCTGGAGAATTTCCTGACGCAGAGCTTGATGATTTCCTTTTGCCCTAAATATTATTCATCTCTGAGAAATCTCTGTTCGAAAATTGCAGCTATCTCTCTCGTACTCATATGTCACGTGGTAGATCTTCTACTTCACCTTAAGGGGTAAGGCCACGGTAGAATTTTCAACAAATCGATTTTTTTTCTCGCTCAAACAGTGCTTTATCATCATAAGAATAAGTTACTATTCGATTTATAGCAAGACATTTTTTTCACGGACTTTGAGCGTACAACGTAAGCCCACCCCTGGCACGGCCGTAGAGTACCTAAAACTTCAATCGCGTTTTTCTCGAAACAGTTTTTTTTCCAATTGGCGTGACAAATAACTTCAACAATTTTCACTCGATTTACTTCAAATTTAAAAGTTATGTTCCTAATTGCTTTTCGCAGAGAAGTATGTACGGAATTTCTGATTAATCAAAACTTTTCATTTTATGAGCAGTTTTGTACGAAATTTTTCACTGAAAGCTGATTCAGATACCTACAACTTTCGAATAAAACAATATTTTTTAAATTCCGTACGTACTTCTCTAGGTATTCTAATGTAGATTGACGAGAATTTTTGTTTTTTGTCCTAGGTAAAAAATTGTGGATGCTAAATGTCACGCCGCGGAGCGCCTAAAAAAAGATGACGAAAGAAAATATTAGTAGTCGGCCATTTTGTACACAGAAAAAAAATGTATATATTTTCTAACAGCTTGATATGCATACTAAACAGATGTGTAATTAATTTTATGAGTGAATCACTTTTTCATATGAAAACAAATTGTTAAACTCGCACATGATTTTATACCCGTTACTATTTTATACCCCCTGTTTTATACGTGTTATACCCCTTAAATATTATTCGTTCCTGAGAAATCTATCTTCAAAAATTTCAGCAATCTTTCTCTTGCACTCAAATGCCACGTGAAACATCTTAAAGGGGAGGGTAGAGGTTTCAGCGTAAAAAAAAACACTTTTTTGCGAATTTTTTTCATCTATATGGATAGAGTAAATTTATTGAAACCCTTTGTACATTGTTAAGTGTCATTTCAAGAACATTCCGTGAAATTTGTACGCGAAAATATCCACAAACAAGCCGGTGACAAAGCTTTTCCAAGAACGCCTTTGGAAAAACACGATTTGCGGTGTTCACTGTATCTCAGCTAGAAATTATCTGAAATCAAGTACCATTAAAATTTAGTCATAGTATCATCAAATCCTCCCCCCAACGGTCTTTGATAATTTTTTTCTTCATTTCTAAATTTTTGGTGGCCATGTAAAGTGAAAAGTGCTATTTTTCACGAAAAATCCGCCATTTTGGGGGTGGAAAACCCCCTCAATGTAAAAAAAATCTCAAACTAACCGTTGGGGGGAGGTATTTTAGATGTAGAAAGTGTGTACCAAGTTTGAAATAAATCGGTCATGTAGTTTTCAAATGGCAGTGAACACGGACTTTGAAAAAGTGGTTTCGAGAAAAATGCGTTTGAAGTTTAGAGAAGTCGGAGCTATAGTGTTAGAGGAGCGGTACTAAATAGTCAATAACTTCGAGAGTTTTGCTCTGATTGACTTGAAATTTTGGGATTATATTCTTGAAATGTTTAACTATAAGAAAAGACAACAAAAAAATGGATTTTTCAAAAGTCCAAACCCCTACCCTCCCCTTAACTTCGATAATAAAAGTTTAATATTTCGTTTTCTGCAACCGTCCAAAAAATCCGTAAAAATAGCAAGGCCAAGCCACCCACGCGAGAGCAGCGCCGCTCTTTGACCGAAGCACAAAGCTCCAAGGCCCCCACATTACCAACAGTCGGTACAATTTCTGTTGCAAAAATTTGCGGGATAAAGATGATTTATAATGCAAGTGCGGTATTTCAACACGCGCCCCTTGCACCCTCGCCCCGAGACATCGCCTCGAGAGGGTCACCCCGTCATCCCCATCAGCTGCGTTAGAAACAGTCCGCTGCAAAAAATAAGTCGGCGTCAGGCTACGCTATTAAAAACGACAAAAACCGCCAGACTTGTTTCTCTCCGGTCTCTTCCGCGCTCGCAGCTGTCAAAGTGTCGCGATAAATTTTCAGTGAATATATCGCCAGTCGAAGCGTGATTCGAAAAAAAGGAAGTTTTTTTTTTTCACGCGAGCGCCGAACTTCGCCAAAAAAATGCTTTTCTCGCCGACCTGAAGCATCTTCGAGGACAATGATGAGACAGAATTTTACTCCGTGCGATCGGAGTACAAACGTTTCGTGAAATTCTTTCTCGTCCGCGGCAAAAGCGAAACGACAAAAACGATCGCACACGCTCGTCTATGATGCTCGGCTCGCCGAGCGATGAAGAAACTTTTTTCAACTTAAGCAACGAGATGTTTTCCTTGGAGCACGAAATGCGTGAACTATGAAAATTTATGATGTAGTTTGGAGAAGCTCGCGTCCTGGAATCATCTACCGATTGACCAATTATTGACACGAAGAATTCGGAATCTCAACTCAGAATCTCAGAATCTCAGTCTTCACGCACTTTTAGTATCGTCGATTACTGGCAGCTCAGAAAATCGTGGAGAGGCTTGCTTGAGCTTTCGATATACGAGTCTCAAAGGATCTGCAATGTCGGGGGGTGAGAGAAAGAAACGAGGCGGGGACAGGGGACAGGGATGGGAAGAAGCCGGCGCGGAATTCTATCAGGAAAGCTATCCTGCGGCTATAGAGGCGGATTTGCAACAGGCTTTGCAACGAGATCCTTCTCACATCGCTACCCTCTTGCCTAGCAAGAAATCTCGCGTTGGTGAGTTATAACGCAAAGATGTAATATGACAATTTTCCATTCTTTAGCACGGGATAGAATGATGTTGAAGTTTGCATCGTTGACATCCAACGATGGTTAACTTTTCTTCTATTGCTCACGTTTATTTCGCCTACTTAGGGTACGAAAACCACCCAAACGTTTTTTTAAAATCTCCATTGCAGCTCCGTGTCGCTAATTTACAACAAAAGTTATAGATCATTATACGAATGATGAAATAAAAAAAATGAGAAAGAACTTTTCTTGCATTCCAACTATGCAAAATTCAACGCCATTTTGAAATTTGCATCCCTGGAATGAAACGAAAATTGATACTTTTATATTGCTTCAATTTTTTGGCACATTCCACCTACAAAATAGTGTTGATGTTGGCATCGTTGGAATCCAATGAAAATTCCGTTTTATATTTTTTTCTCCTGACTTTTATTATTATCCTTTTAAATTATATTAAGAAGCATCCTTAAAAATAGTTGAGGAATTGGCGCTGAAACAATTGTGGGGAAGTGAAAAAATTTTCCTTGCACTCAAATGAAGCAAACTTCAATCTCGTGTACGAACATCCCTCAACTGTTTTAAAAAACGCTCCGTTGGAGATCTGCATTAGATATTATTAGTTAATAATCGGCACCTTCCACCTATGGAAATGACGTTGAAGTAGGCATCATTGGAACCCGATGAAAATTCCGTTTTATATTTTTTTCTCCTTATTTTTCTTTACGCAAAATGTTTTTGTGCAAACTTCTGATGCAGATCTCCAAAGGAGCATCCTTAAAAACAGTTGAGGGATTTCCGTGGCTAAAATATGCTGAAACAATTTTGAGAAAGTGAAAAAAATTCATTTTCATTGCACTGAAATGATGCAAACTTCAATCTCGTGTACGAAAATCGCTGAACCATTTTTTTTTAAGATACACATTGGGAGATGCCCAAAAATATTTCTCATAATAAATAAAATAAGAAAATGGAGAAATAAATGTTGTTGAAGTTTGCAAAATTGGAATGCAGTGAAAGTTCTGTTCAATTTTTTTAAATTTCCTCATTTCTATCATGATTTATAATTTCTCTCACACATTGAAGTGGTGGATCTCTAGTAAAGATAAGAAAAACTGTTTCGGCAATTATCGTACCCTAAGTGGCGATGAAATCACTCAAATGGTTTTTCTTATCCTCATAAGAGATCCGCAATCTGAATAAATATAAAAAAGATTATAGATCGTGATACAAATGTAGAAATTAAAAAAAATGAAATCTTTTTTGTTGCTTTCCAACTATGCAAACTCCAATGTCATGGAAACCATGAAGTTGAACAGGACTGAAAAAAGACAAATATCCTGTCACAGAATACGTGTGGTGTTGAAGTTTGCATCGTTTGAACGCAACGAAAGTTCTTTATACTCTAATTTTCGTATTCTTATTATCATGAAAGATCCTTTTTTTCACATATTTATATTGTAGATCTCCGACGTATTGTCTTAAAAAATAAGTGAGGGATTTTGCCCCGCAAATTTGGAAGAGATGAAAAAAAATTCAGAAACATTAATTTTCATTGCGTTCCATCTATGCAAATTTCAATCTCGCGAGTACGCCGATTAAGGAGGTTGGAGCGGTCCAGTTGAGTCCAATAATGGCTTATAATTTTTTTCAATGAACTTCAAAAAAATGCGTCCGAGGTTTAGATTTATTCTGTAGGTGCTAATGTTTCATAAAATATATAATTTAAGGGCAAAATTACGCATTTTTATACTTTTGTTACGTAAACAAGAAAAAAGTTGTGTTTTTATCAACTTGAAAAAGTATAACATGAAATTTTCAGTCATTTATAATTATGTCTTTATATTTATGTGCGGGAGGGAGGGAATGTGAGAGAGAGAGAGAGAGAGAGAGAGAGAGAGAGAGAGAGAGAGAGAGAGAGAGAGAGAGAGAACGAGACAGAATGCGAGAGAATGAGCCAGAAGAAGAGAGAGAACTCTTGGTGGATGGATGGATGGATGGATTTTTTAAAGAATAATTTGAAAAAGTCTGTGTGTACAAATACTTTTTTTTTTACTTTTGTAAATGTATATCCTGCCTTAAGGTTGGCAACAATGCTCTTCATTCGCCAGCCAAGATTCGTAATCTTTCATCAAACCTTGATGGTTCAATATTGAATACATATAATTTACGGTCGTAAAGATGGTTTTTTTTCTAAACGTTTACAAAGTATCAGTTTGCGTTAATCCATTATTATAAATGGTCTATCTTGGTGCTAGATAGCCGAAAAAATTTCATCACCCGCAGCGTGAATGTCTTGCACATCTGACTGCACGTGAAATTACGCACTTCAAACTATTTTTTATCTCCGGTGTTTTGTAGTGAACAAATTTCCAAAAAAATTCGTAAAGCCTCGGTATACTCCAGACAATAACATATTTTTTTTCAAAATTAAATATTGGATTGGGGCTATGCTCCAACCTCCTTAATATGAGGAAACCGATGAGACCCAATTAACCGGATTGCCACAAGATAATGCGTTACTCTTAAACCGGATGGATGACCCGACACTAGAGATAAGAGATATCCGATCTCAGAGATAAGAATTCCTATCGCATTATTGCCCCGTATTGAGACAATGACTCAATGATGATTGAGAGCGTGCGGTTCGTCGAGCTGTCTTCCTCGCTTAGCGCCTTCCTTCTTATTGACACTGTCAACAGCTACGGCCAAGAGGATTCGCAGCGAGCCGCGGTCTACACTGAGAAGAAGAACCAGCACCCGTTCTCGCGGTGCGAGCACAGCGAGGCGAATGTCCACCAACATTCCCGATTCCACCGTCGCCATGCTGCCCGACCTGTCGGAAAATTTGTCCAACGAGGAGAGAACGTGGGAGGAAATAATGCAAATAAAAGCCATGCCCGTTTGCATGGCGCAGAAGATACAACTGAAGAATCAATTGCAGGTATCGATAAATACAACGCTGTAAAGTTTGCATCGTTGGAATGGAACGAAAAATCTTCGTTCTTTCGTTTCTTGATTTTCATTATTAGCCAAAATATGTTCTTGCCAGTTTCATGATTTTTTTCTTTTAAACAAATTATTTCTTCGCCATTTTTGAGACTTGGGGTATGTTTTATTAGTACTTTTACCTGTTATATGGTATTTTTTTCTTTGTTGATATTTAAAAATTTCGGAGGTATGGCACCACCTTCTAAAGAGGTTGCGGCGGATGTTGTCAGATGGCGTGAGACGTAGCGTCGACGCGATTAATCTGAAAAAAAACCAACTGAAATTTTTTTTTCATTTACACTCATACGCACACTGAGAAAAAAGAATCGCTGAATGTGCAAAATGCATTTTGTTGTCTCGAAGTTTGGTTGTTTTAACAGTTGCTCAGACATGCTAAATAAGCAGATAGTTTAAATGTATCTTTGGTTACTGCCCAACTTTACTGTTTTGTTATGCCGATCAAAAATCAAGTTGAACGTATTTAAAGATACAATTTTGTTAAACCAACTGAATTCTCGATGGATGAACGAATTTTTTTTTCAGTGTGTAATATGAACCAAGAGAAAGTGAGAAATGTTGAAAATCGATAAAATATTATGCTTTGAAACATAGAGATTGCATTTTTCGAAAAATGGCTACATTTTGCAGTAAAAAATGTTTTTTTTAATTTACAAAAAACATTTAGGGTCATGTTTTGGATAATAAGGTTGGAAAGATTTATACCAAATTTTATCAGAATCGGTTTATTAGATTTTGAGCTACACGTCACGCCAATTTTGTAAATGCAGTTTGGAAGACTGTGGTACCTCCGCCATTTTTAAAGATTAATAAAAAAATACCCCGTAACGAAAATGTCAAAAATAGTGAAATGATCTTGCCTTTAAAAAAAAGATATGAAATTCAGCAAATTTTGTCCTTGCCCAAAGGTATCCCCCCCTTAAGGTAGTACGAGCCCGCAATCTTGATTTCTATACATTTTGTTCAATTTTTTAACCAGACATTGTTCATATCATTATGCATGTTTGAGTAAAATTTCAGAACAGTCGACTATTTAGATTGGGAGATAATGGGTTTCAAAATTGCAACTTTTAACACTGCAGGGTCTGCATTGAAATTTAGACAGAATAATTTTCCGTGAAAAATATTTGTCCCCCATAATAAGAAGACATATGGCAACACCGCAGAACAGTATTGTTCAATATTTCGAGAAAAAAATAATTATCGTGTTCCTAAAGTAAAAAATTTTGTCATAAAAAAATATTTGCATTATAAATATTAATACTTTATATTGTTTATGTTATCTTCATTAACAAATGAAAGTGTTGGTTCATTCGTAACTAATTAAAAACTTTGTTCGATTAAAAATTACTTCCAAATAAAAATTTGTGTTGCAGTATTATTTTAAATATGCCGCGCAAACTCACGTCATTGGATACGTGGAACGATGCGGTGTTTCCATATGTCTTCTTATTATAGGGAACACATATTTTTTACGGAAAATTATTCTGTCTAAATTTCAATGCAGACCCTGCAGTGTTAAAAGTTGCAATTTTAAAACCCATTATCTCCCAATCTAAATAGTCGACTGTTCTGAAATTTCACTAAAACATGCATAATGATATGAACAATGTCTGGTTAAAATTTGAACAAAATCTATAGAAATCAAGATTGCGCGCTCGTACTACATTAAGGATCCTGAAGAATGATAGGGAGATTTTCGGAGCCCGAATTTGGTAGAGCAATGCTTCGTCAGTTTGGATAAATTAATTTCCGTTGTGTTTCAATTATGCGAACTTCAATATCGTGAAAAACAACGTTCTTAAAATGCTCGTTTCTCAGCCATTTTACTTATGGTCAGGAATTGTCATATATAATTTCACGATCATTGAGAGTACCTGCCTATCCGAACGGCCCAGAATCGCTTTTTTCACAATGTTTTCTCTCGAAATGTATGCGAGATATAGGTATGAAACGTTTTGGACTCAATTCATACAAATTTCAACTACTCGGTGCGATGCGAAAAATGGATTAAGGGGCTAAGCTACTGTGACGACCCGAAAATCAGGGTTATTGAAAAAATTAAATTTGAAGGAATAAGTGAGATGATTGAAAAATCGTTTCGACATTTATTTGCATGTACATTAAGATACTCGTGTACCAAATTTCATAAAAGAATATTAATAATTGAAGAAGCTATGAACAATCTTGTGAAGGGACTGTGAACTTGAAGGGCTCAACGGTGTACTCGATTTTGGCCACCCGGTTGATCGCAAACGAAAAAAAAGTTTTTTTCGTTTGACTTTAGAGTTTTATGGTTGTAATCGTAAGTTTTATGGTTGTAATCGTAGGTGATTCCTGCACCATATGATGGACCTTCCTCTTCAATTTGGGTTGCCTCGAGCAACGAACGAGTGTTTTTTTCACAGTAGCCTAAACCCTTAAGGGGAGATACCTGAGTAAACGGCGCGGAAAACAGGTAAACTTCGGGAATTTTTATCCCAAAAACTAATGTTTCGATGGGATCCGGGTTTATTTTGATTGGAAAATATGTACATTGAGGTATGTTTGGGAATTTAGTTTTTGAGATCAAAATTCCCGAAGTTTACTGGTTTTCTCGCCGTTTACTCAGGTGGGAGGTACCTTAATAAAAAAAATTGTTTCAGTGTTTGCGAAATATGCGCGGGCGGGTCAACTTACCATCCCTCAATCCATGCTATTCAGAATTACGACTTGTAATTTGATCACGACATTCCTGACATCTTGTGGAATGAAAGTATCGAAGAAAAAAATCATCGATTTTTCGGAAACTTGTTGAGAGACGCTTAAAGTATTCCTTTCGCAGAGAGCTATATTTTGTAGGGGCATAAGCAGGGCCCTTCCGGATAAAATTACAGTGGCGCTTGATAAAAAAGAAGTTACAATCAAGTATTATACCCAACGATAAAGAGAAATAACAAATTTTGCGCAAATTTAGTAGATTTTAAATTTTCACATTTTCTTTGAAACGTCACGGCAATGAAAATTCTTCTGCTAGTCACATTTTTCGTAGTTTTATGATGAATATTTTCTTTAAACATTCGGTGACCCCCTGTTTTTATTGTCGCTACGGAATCTTTAGATTTTTTTACACGCGCGAGCAGTTTATATTAGGTATCTAGAGTTAGTAAGAGTAGTGGTAAGACTTGTTGTTTCCGTCGGCTTTTCGGCTTATTGCAAAGCCGTTATACCGGTAAACATCGCTGTCTCACAATCTAACTTATATCTTTCCTCTTTTATTATTTTTAATTTTCCTTACACTCTGCATTCTCGCTTTCAATTGTTACCGTTTCTCTTTTCTTACACTCGCTTTCTATTTCCCTAAAAAAAACACATATTCACATCTATCTCCCCTCTTAGCAATCCGATTAATTTATCTTCTACTCCCCCCTTATCCTTTTCCCCGTTTACCCACTTCTCTATACATGTTTTCGCTTCCTCAGATATTACCCCTCTTCCTTTTTCACACGTAATCGGGTGCTCCATTGTTTCTCTTTCTCGTTTACATATCCTACAAGTCCATTCCACTTCCCCCCTCTTTCCACCCCTTCCTATATTTCCACACCTTATCCTCGCCCATGTTTCTTTATCCTTTCGTTTAATATATTTTGCCACCAGTTCTTTTTCTCTCTCTATGTTCTTTCTTTTTAAGTTTTTCAATCCCTTGTCTATCAAATGCTCTATTATCTTTATTTTTTCCCCGTTTTAATCATATCTATTATTTCCTCAATTTATAATTCCCTTGATACTTTCATAAAGTTTTTTCCCCATTTCGGAGGCTTCCTGTTCGAGATTCCTCTTATTTCCTCTCCCAAACAAATATTCGGCCATTTATTACTTTCCATTCTTATCACAAATTTTATATACCGCAGCGCTCTTTCCCTATTGATGTATTCGAATGTTGGCATTACTAACTCTGTTCTCCACACGTATCTGGGCGTTCTTCTGTCGATTCCTAACGTCATTTTGGAATACCTATTTTGCACTATCTCAAACTGCTATATTATCGAAACCCCATATCGCCACCCCGTAAAAAGCTCCTGGCTTAACAATCGATTCTAATAGATACAATGTTTCTTCCGCCACATCCCTCCCTGCTTTTTGCCATACTCTCCATATCCAGAGTTATTTAATGTATACATTATTAGAAAGCAATGTGGCCAGCGTGTTATCTCCATAAAGCGTCGTAAAAATGAGACGACTTTTCGTCGTAATTTTTCGTTAAAAGTTCGGCAACTCGGCTTGAAATTTTACCAGTATACTGGCATGTATTTTTACTCAATTATAGACGAAAATCACTTAATCGTCTAATGTTCAGGTTCGTGAAAGAAATACCTTAAGGGGCTATACCAGTGTGAACGCTGAAAATTTGGGTGATTTTGGAAGTGGTTATCACTCAATTCACTCAATTAAATGTTTCGGAAAATTAAGAATCTATTTAGCTATATTTGACCTATATTACATAATTTTTCATAGAAAATATTGAGGTCCAAGCGACTTATACGCTGTCTTCGGAGACGCCAAAAAAAAGTTCCTCCACTGCTGACATGATTCAGGCCGATTCAGTAGCTGAAACCGAAAAAGGAAAAAATGTCGTTATACTGGAAGGTATTTCCTGTACAATGACGTAGGATTTTCGAAAAATATCAAAATCTAACAAAATGCCGTAGTTATGAAAAAAAAGTCTGTTTTCTTGCCTATAAAATGGTCGTTTTTTCAATGCTAAATCGTCAATTTTCATCCAATCAAAAATACCCTACGTCATTGTAGAGTAAATATATTCAAGAGCACTCAATTCAAAGTTCAAGTCAATCGGATAATTGCTCTTTGGGTTACAATATCGGCAAATTTGAAAAATCTCATTTCATATTTTCGAAAGTATACACTGTCTAAAAAAACAAAAAAATCCATTTTTTGAAAGTGTCACACTGGTATAGCCTCTTGAGGTAATCCTATCGCCAGGCTTCAATCCATAGGATTTTCATAATTTTTTTTTAGCTTTACAAAATATATTGATAATCGTCTCTGTAAAATTTCAGGGTCGGTTATCGACTTAATTACAGAGAAAAAAACAAAATTGCGTATTTTCGTGAAGGAATTTCGAGACGACATACAAAAACTTCCGGTCGCTACAAAAGTGTATATAATAGTAGAAATCGGTCAGATTTTCAAAAATAATCAGATTTACATACTTAACACTTGGAGTAATCCGATGCTCTCGGAAAAAATTACGCTTATTGACCTCATTTTTATGTAATATCAAGTTTAATTTGAACTTTCGGTATTGGATTTATTACCACTTGCTACGATAAAGAGACGTAACAGCAAGGCAACAGCTGACTGTAGTCCTAGCCTCATCTCACTCATTCGAATTCCCACACATATTTCATTTTTCACCGACATATTTCGCCGACACAAATTTTCCACGCTTTTTACCAGTCGTGGCCGGAATACAATGCTTTATATTTCCCGCACCTGACATTGTTCTGACAGATCGACGTTGAAAAGCATGAAGGTTAAACTCGCCTGGTTGAGTTAGAAGAGACGGAGATAGAACCAATGTTGCCGAATATCAAACCTAGAAATACTGCGCGAATCGTTGGAATAACTATTTTGTCATTTTGCTAATTAAATGTGAACGTTCATTAATCAGTTTACACATGGAGAATTTTAGTTATTACAAAATAATTTCTTTGCACATGTTAACAATATAAATCGTGCAAGTCTCAAGTATGATCAGTGGTATGGCTAGTGTGAAGCGATAGGATTACCTTAAAGTATATTCTTCATTTCCACAGAGCGCGACGAAGCTCCGACTGCAGGGTTTCGAGCAATTGAAGTGGCAGCGCAGGAAAGCCTGGCAAGAATTTCGCAACCGAATGAACGAGGCCTACTCGAAGATGGAGCTGTGGAACAACAGTCTGAAGAAAATCGGCGGTAACTTTGGAATGGGAATAGTGGCTTATTTTTTGTTCATCAAGTGGCTGATGTTTCTCAACCTGATGCTATTCGGTATAATATTTCTGTTCGTCGTATTGCCGACGATAATGTTGGTGGACGAGAAGATATCGTGCGCGGACAACGTGACCGACGTCGTGGCTTGTTGTTCGGACGATTACTGGAACAATTCAGCCCAGTCGAGTAGCATAGTCGCAATCGTACAGGGGAGCGGTTTGCTCGAGCGTACACTCCTGTTTTACGGTATTTACACGAACAAACCGTACGGGCGTAGCAACGAGGGTATTTATTACGACTTGCCGCTGGCTTACGTGGGCGCGACGCTGGCATTTTTTCTCCTCAGTCTGTTCGCTATAGTGAGATCGGCGGCGAAAGGCTTCAAGGAGCGGGTGGTCGAGGGCGAGGGCCAATTTTATCAGTATTGCAATTTGGTATTCGGCGGTTGGGACTATTGCATACAAAACGAAAAGTCCGCGACGATAAAGCACAAAGCTCTTCACAACGAGATAAAGGCTTTCCTGGAGGCCGAGAGATTGGAAGAGGAGAGACAAAATCGCACGAGGGAAGAAAAAATGAAATTATTTCTGATAAGATTCTTCGTTAATCTTCTCGTGTTGATCGTTCTCGTGAGTTGCGGTATATTCATTTACTACATAATCAAGATATCGTTCGAGCGAACGAGCACGGCGAGTCTGACCTCCCGTAGCTACGCCACGGTCGACATATCCTTCAGCAAAATAAGCCAATTGATCTTCGAATTTTTGCCCTCCATTTGTATCGTCGCACTGAATCTCATCGTGCCCTTTTTCTTTCGTTATCTCGTCGCTCTCGAGCACTACAGTCCCCTGCTCGTCGTTCGGCTGACTCTCTTCAGAATTGTCTTCTTGCGTCTCGCCTCGCTCGTCGTTTTGCTCGCGACATTCCACAAAATTGTCACCGGCGACACAGCCGAGGACGGCTGCGCGAGAATTACGAACGGAGGCGTGGAACGTGAAATCTTTTGCTGGGAAACCTTCGTTGGACAACAATTCTTCAAGCTCTATCTCACGGATCTTTTTACCCAATTTTTCGTCACGTTTTTCGTGAATTTTCCACGCTCCCTGCTGGCTCGACACACCGAGAACAAAGTATTGCGCTTCATTGGCGAGCAAGAATTCGATCTGCCCCATCACGTACTCGATATTGTGTACTCCCAAACGATATGTTGGCTCGGTGCCTTCTTCGTGCCACTTTTGCCCCTGATGGCCACCATTGGCGCGTTCCTTCTGTTCTACGTGAAGAAATTCGCTTGCCTCGTCAACAGTACACCATCCAGTCAGATTTATCGCGCAAGCCGCTCGAATTCCCTCTTCATGTTTGTACTCTTGGTCTCTTACATACTGGCGATTATACCGGTTGCCTATTCGATCGCTGAAATCGAACCCTCCAAATCTTGCGGCCCTTTTCGCGGTCTCGCCACCGTCTGGACATTGGTCATCGAAACTTTCTCACGCTTTCCACACTGGATACAGTCCGCACTTTTCTTCCTCGGGACCGCCGGCTTCGGCATACCCGCATTCGTCACACTCGCCCTACTCTTGTATTATTATTACGCCGTTTCGATAGCCAACAAACACATGGTCACGGTGCTGAAGAATCAATTGGTACTCGAGGGACACGACAAACAATTCTTGCTCAACAGACTCAGCGCTTTCATCAAACAACAACAGGACCAGTCCAAGTACCATCAAGAACAGTCCATCGACCTCGGCAACTTTACATAAATTCCATAGTTCCGACTGTTTGTTTTTTCTCCTTTGAGGAATCGTCACAGTGTAGCGGGTCGAAAAATAGCTGATTTCCCCGACTTTCTTTTTCGATTGTTGGAATACGATAATCAGTCGGATTTTTTATGTCAAATCAAAGCACTCGTGAAGAACAGAAAATACATTTTTCAACGTTTATTTTTAGTTTCTTAACCCTTTAACTGCTATTGTAGCAAATTTGCTACGTTCACTTTGACCCTCTCGGTAAAAGCGTAAGGACAAATGCCGGGATAGCTTGAAATTCAAACGTAAACTTGAGAATTATGTTAATATGGCAACAATTTGATCTGCTGCCCGTTTTTTGTCCAAAAATGTAAGTAAATCGACATTCTTGAAATATTTTTTGATAAAATTGTGTAGAGGAAGCTTGACTGGACGAACTAGGCTTTGAAGATTTTTGATTGAATTAGAATAATAGTTTGAACGGAGCGGGTGAAAATGTTAGTAGCAAATTTGCTGCGGTCCGAAAATACTACTTCCCAGGCCCTTATCGACAAAATTATGGTTGGATATTCATATTTATCCCTTTTTAGTTATACTACCAGAGGAAATGATTTGGAGCCATCCAGAAATAGGCGTGGCCGTTGAAGGGTTAAACTTTTTTTTTTAACGGTTGGAAATGTATTCGAAAAAAAGGAGTCCTCATGGTGTACACGGTTATGGACGTAAATATTACCTGAAAAAAAATTTGTAAAAAGATTATTAATCAGTATGATAGCCGCTATCTTGCTATGGAGGTCTTTTAAAAATCAAAATTGACAAAATGGCGGCGGTTTGGGAAAAAGTATCGAATTAGGCGTATTTTTTCGAGGTTTTTTTTAGAGCTTCCATAGCAAGATAAAGAATGGCGTAAAGACTGTTGTGTCAAAATTTGAGACGGATAGCTTGAAAACTCTTCCTTCGAGAGTGTACACTGTTTTGAAAAACGACATGTCGAGGAAAACTTATTTAAGGGATAACACCACTCTGGCGGCAGAAAATAAGGCCTAACTTTGACTATTTATTTTGGGAGTATGAAAAAAGGAATAGGATTTCTTTTGAGAGGGTTCATTTAACACAGATTAAAGTATTAAAAAAATGATTATAATTTTTATACAAAATGGCGGCCACAGTGAATGGTGGTCCATCTTGGAAAATGTCTTTTTTGCAAATAACTTCACGGGAGGACGGTTTCCTCGTAAAGTATAAGACCTGGAACAAAAACCAAATAAAATTATAATCTATATATTATTAGCTATGGGACTACGTAGGGACTTTCTTAAATCAAATTTTGAAAAAATGGCGCACATTGAAAGAAATAAATCGATTTTTTGCTAAAAAAACAAGCAGTAAATGGTTTATAAAAAAAAGTTTACATTTAATTAAAAAAACGGTTACTTACTCCCATAGAGAATGTAATTGTGAAGCTACTATCGAAATTTCAAATCGATCCATGCAAAGGTGTTCCGAAAGGAGTAATCCGTCCTCCCAGTTTGAAAAAAGTGGTTTCGAGAAAAACGCGTTTAAAGATTTACGAGGCGAAAGGAGTCCAAGGCCCTGCGGCAAAGTCGATAATTGAACCTTTAAATAAAAAATACGCTACAGGACCAATTGCATACAGTTTTTATGATGCTAAAGTATTTCTTAAGAAAAAAAATCGTTTTTCCGAAAATCCTAGAGTGGTGTTATCCCTTAAAGTTTCGAGTGCGGAATTTTCATATAAATTGTCTACTTACGATCAATCGGCGCTGGCAGGTCCATGTTTATAACCGTCTGTACTATCGGATAATGCAAAAAAATCGATTTTTCGAACATTTTACACTGTGACGATCCCTCAAGACGATCTCCTGTAATTTCGTGTCGCTTCGGTCGATGCCTGTACACTAGTCACACCTTCGGTTTAAGATTCCTCGCTTTATTCGTTACGTTTTGTCGTGCGAGAGTTGCACGTTAAACCCACAACCGAAACCCTTCCGTTTTTGGATCCTACGAAACGAGTCATTCGGCATTTAAAAAAATGTATTTAAAACAAAGGAATTCACTCATCGTGGCTTGGAGCAGGTGAATTTCTTTGACAAAAAGACTGTTGAATCTTACGAACAATTTTTTAAATTATATCTCTGAATTAATACATTACTGACAGCTGTCTCAAAGACATATCGTGGTCGGTAACAATTAAACAGAGCCTTTTTCCCCATTATTATTATCATTACAATTATTATTGCTGTGAAAAGTTTGTTTACGACTATGGCTACGTCGTCCCAAGGAAGCGCGATTCCTTTTTCTACAATGTATTCGAATCACACGATGATCGAAAGGCGATATTTAGAAAGCGAAATTGGGGAGCAGGGTTTAAGCCCAACGATTCTAATCGAAAAAGTCATCGATTTGAAAAAAGAAAATAAACGGGGTACGTCGCCATCCATTGTGATAAATAATTTGCATAGATAAATTTGTTGTTTGAAAGAAACGAACAAAAAAAAATAGAAGAAATTCTTCGAGGGTTAAGAGCGTCGAGGGCGTTTATCTCGATGCGTACACGCGTGATTCGATGAAACTTCAGAGCCATTATTGAATTCAACGTGTGTAGCGAGAAGAATAATGTATCGTGTAGATACGGCTATATGTTTAAGCCTGTAAGATAGTAAATTATTTTGAGCTTGGCTGTTTTGCGATCACGTTACTGACCCGCAAATTTTATTGACCAAGATTACACGCCCCGCGAGAAGGAAAAAAAACGATTATTGCCCCGATATCTTCGCACGACAGAATATGATCCATTCGCGATCAACTCTTACTTTTGTACAAATTTTATAAACCTTTATATAGATTTACAAAGGAAAAAATGCAGAAATGTAATTCTTTTTATTGTGTTGAAGTTTGCATCGTTGGGAAGCAACGGAAATTCTTTTCTCATCCTTTATTTTCATTATTGAGGAATATATTTTCTCGCCAATTTGTGTTGTAGATTTTAAATGACGACCCGGAAAAACTTTCGAGTAATTTTTGTAGACGAAATCCGGCATAGAGATATTTTGACAATCCATAAAAATGAATTTTCGTTGCCTTCCAACGATGCAAACTTCGTCGTTTTGTTTTCGCGTAGGAGAAAAATCTTCGGGCAACTTGATCGTCGATATTTTCGCGATACAGTCTGAAATTGCGGATTAAGGGGTTATGCCACTGTGAGGACCCAAAAATCAGTGTTATTATAAAACAAAATCATTTTGAAGGAATCAGTAAGATGTTCGGGAAATGGTTTCGAAATTCATTTGTATGTACATTAACAAAGTTGGGCACCAAATTTCATAAACAAGTATTAATAATTAAGGGAATTATAAATAATCTCGTGGTGGACCTTTGAACGTGAGGGGCTCAACGGTGTACTCGACTTTGGCCACCCAGTTAATCCGAAACAAAGAAAAACGGGTTTTTTCTTAAGGGATAACACCACTCCAGCGGCAGAAAATAAGGCCTAACTTTGACAATTTATTTTTGGAGTATGAAAAAAGGAATACAATTCTTTTGAGAGGGTTTATTTAACACATATTAATGTATAAAAAAAGTTTTATTGTAATTTTCATACAAAATGGCGGTGACAGAGTCCATCTTGAAAAACGCGTTTTTTTACAAATAGCTTCGCGGGAGGAAGGTTTTCTCGTAAAGTATAAGACCTGGAACAAAAACAACAAAAAAATATGATCTATATATTATTAGCTATGGGACTACGTAGGGATTTTTTAAATCAAGTTTTGAAAAAATGGCGCACTTTGAAAGAAATAAATCGATTTTTCGCCGAAAAAAAGCAGTAAATTGTTTATAAAAAAACAGTTTACAATTAATCAAAAAACGGCTACGTACTCCCTTAGAGAATGTAATTGTGAAGCTACTATCAAAATTTCAAATCGGTCCATGGAAAGGTGGTCGAGTAATCCGTCCTCCCAGAGTGATAAAAGTGGTTTCGAGAAAAACGCGTTCAAGGAGAGGTACCTGAGTCAACGGCAAAAAAAACAGATAAACTTCGGGAATTTTTATCTCGAAAACTAATGTTTCGATTGGTTCCGGGTTTTTTTTTATTGGAAATTATGTACATTGAGGTATATTTAGGATTTTTTTTAAATAAATTCATTGACTGGAAACGATTCAAACGCGATTATCTCGAAACATAGTTTTCAAAGTCGGTGCCAGATGTATCTCGAAAACGGCTTGTCCGAATTTGTCCAAATTTGGATACAATATTCTTCGATAGTTTTTCTCGTTCGCCACGTACGGGTTTTTCATTTGATTGAACCATTGCTTTTTTATGCAATGTGTATGCAATCCAAAATCGTCGGAAATTGCGAACGAAAAACGAATGTTAAATTAAAACGCTCGCAATTCCGTCAAAAATGAAAATTAAAAAAAAATCCTTCGTGGCGAACGAGAAAAACTGTCGAAGAATATTGTATCCAAATTTGGACAAAATCGGACAAGCCGTTTTCGAGATACATCTGGCACCGACTTTGAAAACTATGTTTCGAGATAATCGCGTTTGAATCGCGTCCAGTCAACGAATTTATTTTAAAAAATTCTTAAACATACCTCAATGTACATATTTTCCAATAAAAAAAACCCGGATCCAATAGAAACATTAGTTTTTGAAATGGAAATTCCCGAAGTTTACCTGTTTTTCTCACCGTTTACTCAGGTACCTCCCCTTAAAGTTGTACGAGGTGCCTGAAAGAATTCCAAGGCGCTGCGGCAAAACAGATAATTGAACCTTTAAAAAAAAATTCGCTACAGGACCAATTGCATATTGTTTTTACGACCCCAAAGTATTTTTAAGCAAAAAAAAAACGATTTTTCCAAAATCCTGGAGTAGTGTTATCCCTTAAAGTGGAATGACATCGTTACTGTCAATAACTAATTAAATTTTTTTTAAGCAAAAACGTCCACCAAGACTGAACTACCATTACACTGAATAAGCGTACTAAATTTCAAGTCGATCCGTTCATTAGATGTCGAGAAATCGTGTACGACGTTTTCAAAAACATAATTTCGAGAAAAAACGCATTTAAACTTCTACCAGCAATTCTATCGTTGTAATCATAAGTTTACCTTCAACCTGCGAGTCCTGCACCGTATGCTGCACCGTCCTCTTCAATTTGAATCACCCAACGGGACTATCGATTTTTTGGAGTTTTCACTGTAGCCTAACCCCTTAACACGTGTATCGAACGGCCCGCTCGTAACATTGCCTAAAATCTCGACCTAGCCATTGGCCATCCTAACGGCCAATATTGAGATTCGCATTTACAAATTACTCACCTTTTTTTTCTGACACCGAACATTTTTCTGCACGGCCAGAAAAGCATTTCTCGAAGATCCGTTCGAGATTTTCGGTTCAATCTTCTGTTGAAAATGAAAAAAAAAAGGGAAAAAAAAACTAGTCTTCTCGAGCACAGGGTTCTTGTTTTATTCAACGGTAATCGCAAACACAATAGACTAAGATTTTTTTTTATCTTTGGTCTTCCAATATATCTACCTCCCGATTATCACAAGTTTTCCTTTGAACTCTCCGCGATCGAGTCGATTTGATCGCAGTACGCGTGCGGCGACGCTTTTCGGTGTTTATCGTTTGTCTACAGTATACGATAATCGATGAGATACGGCCCTCGAACGCGGTCTCAGTTTTTTCCTCAACGATCCTAAATAGCAATTATCGATAGGAGCGAGTTACGGATTACGGTGTATATCGATGCGTCCGGAATCACTGCCATTTTCTGCGCCGTCAGTAATTCAGTTGAATCGCAAATCATTGTAGCACGTAGAAGCATCGACTTACAGTGTAAATATAGTGTAAGTTTATCTCATATATATATATATATATATATATATATATATATATATATATATATATATATATATATATATATATATATAGTAGGGTGGCACAATTTTGAGCTCTATTTTTTCCTTTTTATCTCTATCCAATTATCTTCTTAATAAAAAAAAATGTCGCGGAAGCTGCGAGCGATAAAAAAATATTTAGAAGTCGCTGAAGCCTCCCAAAAACTCAAATTTCCATTAAAAAGACGATTTTTTTTTCGTCCCCTTCTCACCCATGAATTTTACTCTTGATAAATGTTTTAATTAACCTCGCGAAAGCTCTAGCCGGCCAATGAATATTTAGTGGTCGCTCAAGAGCTTCGAAATTTTTAATTTTCGTCCATTTTTGTACTCTTCTGATAAATTTGACGCTTTGTAAATTTTTCAAAACAACTCATCCTTTTTTTAACCCTTAAGATTGACACTGGGTCCACGGGACCCAAAAAAATTATTTTGATGCCGTACAACTTTTTTTTCCAACAAAACATACACATTTTTTTATATGCGTAAGCGTTTCATTCTTTCCTTCTAAATCACACCTGCGTTGGATGAAATAAATATACTTTTTGAAAAGTCCACAGAAACCGCTATGTCTATTTCAAAGTACATTGTTTCCGGAGTATAAAACCTTTTTTTTCGTTTGTCAATAATTACAAGAGTTACAGCAATTTTTGTAAAAAAAAGTCATTTTTCACGAGTTTTTTTTGCATGTTCAAAATTTAATTTTTGATTTCTAACCAATATCCTTGTATTAAACAAGGTTCAAATTATACCTCACCATTTTTTCATATCGCTCAATGCATTATTTAATTATTTATAACAATTTAAAAACGCCTGGGTCCCATGGACCCAGTATGACTATAACGTGATTCTAGCTAAGTGTGACTACTGAGGGTTAAAAACAGGTTTTCCGAATTTACCTCACACTTCTAACCCAAGAATTATAATTTTCGTTCTCGTAAAATAATTCTTTATAGCTGTTGTTCGTATACAAAATTATAGGTCGTTTTGTTCGTAAAATTGAAATGACAGCTGTTTCCCGAGCATCTTAATGCGTCCCACAATTGGTCTCGTTAGTCAAACGGCGGACCAGTCGTAGCTGTACTCTGTGACAAGCGACGCGATAATACAATACATAATAACACATATCGTCTTATTGGTGTTTGTTAAACATTAATATAATAGATTATTCAGAAGATGTCACACTTCGCTGACTATTTTGTTTTTATGCTACAAGGAATTATAGTGCATGCGAGATTTATTTTTTTGGCGGAAATTCTGAATTTCGAATACCTCGAGCGACCATTAAATATTCATTGGCCGGCTAGACCTATCGCGAGGTTAATTTAAAAATGATAAAGCGTAGAATTCATGGGTGAAAAGTGGACGAAAAAAAATCGATTTTTTAATGAAAATTTGAATTTTCGCGACTTGAGCGACGGCTAAATATTTTTTGACCGCTCGCAGCTTCAGCGACAATTTTTTTTTACCTAAAGAAGGTAATTGGCTAGTGAGAAAAAGGAATAAAATGTATTTAAAATTGTGCCATGTAATATAAATACATATATGAAAAAAGAGCGAACAATTAGTTATCAGTTCACCTTAGCGACAGTATTGGAAAGACCGAATTTTTTGGCAACTGTGGCAACTATGAATGAAAACACGTAAAACGAAATTAATCAACCGATGTAACTAGCGAGTAATGTGGGAAGATGATGATCAATAAAATGAATAACACTATCTTTATGACCAAGAGACTAAAACACTTTACTTGCCCTTTGAAATTGACCCTCTAAACGCGACGTTGCCCCCCCCCCCCCCCCCCGACTCAACTTAAGTACTAGTGACAATTGCGTATAAAACGTGTAAAAAAATATGTTTGCGTTACGTCTCACAGAGATGCTGCGGTGTAAAATTTTGCTTTAAATGGATGGCCAATTCTTCGTTAACTGGCTTCGTCCTCGGTGACGGGTGAATGGAGCTGAAAGGAAGAGAATTGCGCGATAAGTGTGCGAAAAAATTCAGCGGAAGAGTCAAGGACGATAGAAACGAGCCGAGGCAAAAAGGGCCAAAAATTGCAGTTCTTGGGTGCATGTCCTAGATGTAAAGGAAAATTCACCTGTACTTGATAATATCTAACTTATAGGGGCAAAACTATTGAGAGTGATCATGTCACGCTTCACAACTGCGGCTATTTTTGAGCTGCTTGATTGCTCACAGTTTTATGGTATTGAAGGTTGCATCGTTGGAATGCAACGAAATTCTCTTTTTTTACTGATTGCACATTTTTTTGGCTTAAGGCCACAGTAACGGGTATGAAGTCATGTGCGAATTTAACTTTTTTTTCGTATGAAAAAGCGTTTCACTCATAAAATTAATTACACATCTATTTAGTATGAACATCAAGCTGTTAGAAAATATATATTTTTTTTTCGATGTACAAAATGGCCGACTACTCGAAACTTCTCGAAACAGCTTTTTTCCAATTGGCGTGACAAATAACTTCAACAATTTTCACTCGATTTACTTCAAATTTAAAGGTTATGTTCCTAATTGCATTTCGCAGAGAAGTACGTACGGAATTTCTGATTAATCGAAAACTTTTCATTTTATGGGCAGTTATAACGAAATTTTTCACTGAAAATTCATTTCTTAAGTTCAAATACCTACAACTTTTGAATAAAACAATATTTTTTAAATTCCGTACGTACTTCTCTAGGTATTCTGATGTAGATTGACGAGAATTTTTGTTTTTTGTTTCAGGTAAAAAAAATTATGGATGCTAAATATCACGCCGCGGAGCGCCTAAAAAAAGATACAAAAGAAAATATAAGCAGTCGGCTATTTTGTACATCGAAAAAAAAATATGTATATTTTCTAACAGCTTGATATTCATACTAAATAGATGTGTAATTAATTTTATGAGTGAATCACTTTTTCATAAGAAAAGAAATTGTTATATTCGCCCATGATTTTATACCCGTTACTGTGGCCTAAGGCCTTAAAGTTTTGGCTTACGTCAAACTTTATCGAAGATCCTCATTAGCCACCTACAACCTAACTCTGCCGGAAATATTTTAGATAACAGTAAAAATGGAGAATAAATAAAAAAAAAAGAATATCCAGTGCATTCCGACGATGCAAACATCTTCAACATCTTACAGCTTTGTCATACAGTTTGGTCATGCATGAACGAGGAGATGAAGGGAATTTCAGTATGTCACGATTAATGATATTGAAGTTTGCATCGTTGGAACGCAACGAACGTGTAGTGGCCCGAACTTTGTTTGACAAATTTGGGCTACGAAAATTACTCAAACGTTCTTTGGGGTCCTTATAAAAAATGTACAGGCTACATCTGCAGGACAAGATTTCAGATGACGAAGAAAATTAATAAAGAATTTTAGTTTTCTACCAACGATGCGAACTTCAAGATCGTTGCAATTAAGGAATTTACATAAGCGTGAAATTTCAAGCGAGATTTTCTTATTGTATAGCATTATAGCAGAGGGGGTCGATGTTAATTTGCGTTGAATATTTTGTAAAAAATTCCACAAGTTGACCGAGTTATGAATTTTTTTTCTTGCGTTTTTCTCGAAACTGCTTTATGAAATGGTGCGAGTCGTATTTCAAAATCTACTCACTCGATTTACTTCAAATCCGAACAGAACATGGTTTATAACATTTTCTATCGTATGACCGGATGATTTTTTAAATATGTTCATCCATTTGTTAATAACAAATTATGAGTGGGTTTTTTGTTATCGAAAATCGATTTTTTTCCACAGCTTGCCATATTCGTAATTTTTTAAGTTTGAGAAAAGTATTTTGGCAAAATAATGTATTAATAGTAAGGAAAATCCCGAGCTCGTCATTCCAATATTCTCATTGAAAAAAAATATTCATAATCGACGGGTATTTTGGGCCCCGTGTTTATGCAAACCCAATAAGTACTTTACAATTACGTAGTGAACGATTGTGAAACTTTCCAAAAATTTTCTTACACACATAAACTAAGCACGCAAAAAATCTAAAGCACCGTATCATTTTTCCATTATGCTATTTCTCATCATATCTGAGAGTTTCCTCTTCATATCTTTTTCATAACAACCCATGCAAAACTACTTTAGATTAAAACTGTTATCATTCTTCTCCTAGTTGGTGGAGCAGTCAAGAATGTTGCATACAACCTTAAGAGCTTGCACCTAGTTGAAATTTTAGAAAATATCGATTGTTAGTTTTCGAGAGACTCTCAAAATATACAATTCAAAACTATTCCCTGAAAATTTCAAGTCGATCCGTTCAAAATTGAGAGAGTTAGGGGGGGGGCACTTTAAACGTCTAAAATTAAGCGATTTTTTTTAGTGAAAGGACAAGTGAGAGGATTATAATATTCAAGGATGTCATTAGTCATGTCTTGAACTTAACGAAAACAATTTATTCAAAATGGTGACGCTGCAGCCATTCTCGCCAGGCACGTTGAGTTTGAGACATAACAAATAAATTTTTTTTTAATCTCTTAAAGGGAGGTACCTGAGTAATCGACGAGAAAAACAGGTAAACTTCGGGAATTTTTATCTCAAAAACTAATGTTTCGATTGGATCCGAGTTTTTTTTATTGGAAAATATGTACATTGAGGTATATTTAGGAAGTTTTTAAAATAAATTCGTTGTCTGGAAGCGATTCAAACGCGATTATCTCGAAACATAGTTTTCAAAGTCGGTGCCAGATGTATCTCGAAAACGGCTTGTCCGATTTTGTCCAAATTTGGATACAATATTCTTCGATAGTTTTTCTCGTTCGCCACGTAGGATTTTCTTGAAATTTTCATTTTTGACGGAATGGGGATCGTTTTAATTTAACATTCGTTTTTCGTTCGCAATTTCCGATGATTTTGGATTGCATACACATTGCATAAAAAAGCAATGTTTCAATCAAATGAAAAACCCCTACGTGGCGAACGAGAAAAACTATTGAAGAATATTGTATCCAAATTTGGACAAAATCAGATAAGCCGTTTTCGAGATACATCTGGCACCGACTTTGAAAACTATGTTTCGAGATAATCGCGTTTGAATCGCTTCCAGTCAACGAATTTATTTTAAAACATTTCTAAACATACCTCAATGTACATATTTTCCAATAAAAAAAACCCGGATCCAATCGAAACATTAGTTTTTGAGATGAAAATTCCCGAAGTTTACCTGTTTTTCTCGCCGTTTACTCAGGTACCTCCCCTTAATCTACAAGAGTATACCTAGAGAAATGCATAGGGGATTTTGCGAATATTAATTTTTGTGTAATTGGCATGCATTTGAAGTAAAAGATCAATTTTCGCCTGAAAAAATGGACAATCATTTGTTAATAATCAATATTATAGAATTAACTCATGAAAAATCCCAAACGTATTTCTCTTCGGAATGTTATTTTAAAGATGTGCTGAAAATTTGGAGTGAAGAGAACGAAAATTGTTGGAATTATGCTGCGAGCCGTTTTGAAAAATTGTGTTCCGAGAAAAACGATCGACGTATTGCACACGGGCCAGCCACTGCCACCGCAGACCCACCTGGGGCTGCGGCGCTTTTTTTTTACAAGCACTAAACTTTTTTCCCCTTATTTTCGATGGTTCAAAGCACCTCTCAAGCGAATTTGAAGAAAATCAATTTTTTGAAAATTCGACAGTGGTGGTACACCCCTTAAGGGCGTTTAAAGGCACGCTTCTCGAATTGGCGAACGCGCAAAAATCACAGCACCGATCAACTTCAAATTTTGCAAGCTTCTTTCTCATAGCAAAAAGCAGTACCTTCAATGAATGAATTTTTTTTTCAATGCATAGTTTTTTTTCATCAACCAAAATGAAGCGTTTGGTTCACCGAAAATCGATACTTTTTTCTTTGCACAGCAGCCATTTTTCCAAAAATCAATATTTTATTAAATCCTTCGTCCAAGCATTAGATAATTTCATGCAAAGACCAAATGCGTTTGTCTTCTTTTATTTCGTATGATTTGTTACCGTGACGTTTTTCAAACAGCGGTCTGCGGAAAGCATTGTATCTACCACATCTATAAATACGTTTCGATACTATAACGGTAAAAGATACTTAAAACAATATACTTTAATGTAAAAAAAAAATTTCAACCTGCACACGTTTTTCCAGAAAATTCCTCTTTTTTTCGGCCCCGAGCAAGGTGTGACCCGTTAAAACAAACGAAAAAATAACCCACTTTTAATCCTCATGGTACAATTGCTGTGCAATCCCCAAATATCATCAAACACGTGAAAAAAAAAGTAGAAACCGAATTTTTACCGCTTCGGCGATGTCGATCCAATCCAGAGCAGCTAAGAGGGCATCGTTCTTCGAAGGAATCTTGTCGTAATTCCAGTAGGTAAATCGGCTGAATATTCCAGTGGAGTATAGGTTGCGCTCCATATCTTCGGCGTCCGGTTTCTTGTACTCGAAGAACGTCACACCTTTGTAACCCTCGGGAACTTGGTAAGTTGCACCCGCAAGAGGATAGCCTCGAAACGACGTTTCCAATTCTGGCGACGACGAGAAAACACATCGAAATATTTCTCAACCAATGAAATGTCCAACAATACAAGCTTTGCCTACAACGGACAATTTTAATCCTCCGACACATTTGTTCCACTATTCACGACTGCGGGCACCGTAATTTGCTGCAAACTATTTTACGAAGCAGACTAAAACTTTTCGTCGGATGAATAATATCTCAACCAGTGCTCTAATGACCGTCATTTATGTATTCATTTATTGATCGGCTTTGTTACAATTGTAAAATAATTATTTCAAATCCACCAGATAAAATTAACTCGCCGAGAAACGTTTGAAAAATGGCGCGTTTTTCCATAACCTTAAAAAAACTCACGGTTGTCGTTGGTCCTACGGATGTACGGCTCGAAGTACGTGGAAACGTTGGCGGCTTCGTCTGCGTGAATTTTGCACGGAATTGAGTGTAACTTCGGCTCTTCGGTACTTTCCAAATGCTCTTTCTTTATGTGCAATCGTATAACCGCCATTGTAGAACGAATCGTATGTTGCGAGATGCCCAAGGCCAAACTACCGCCAAACTGCGCGCTCAATTCTCCGAGCAGGCGAAAGCTCCCCCCTCGCGCCGTCAACTGCGGTGCGCCAGCGCATAAATTCAAAAGTTCGCGAGCCCGTCGGTGGCGCCCCCTCTCGAGGTTTGGAACCGACTGTGGCATCGAATTCGGTGACATTGACAGGTCACGCCGGGCCACGGTCTTACATACAGGTCGGCAAACTCCTAGGGTGGGGAGTGACTCAGATTATGAGGCAAACAGGCAGTTCTCGCTTCTGCCACCCGAAGCGCTGGTAGGTAGAAGTTAGCCAATCAAACGCACGTCCGAACAGCTGTGCGAAGGCGCAGATTTTTCGGAATAAACATAGCCGGTTCGGTTTAGCTACACTTTCTACTATTTCAATAGATACAGTAATAGAAAGTCCTCAGAAGGCGTAGGAAGTGTAGAAAAGTGTAGCCAAAACGATCAGACCGAATATTTGTAAGAGCGATATAAATGGAAAATGATTGAGTATTTTTTCACTCCTGAACTTCCGGGCAGAATGAGAATTATTATTTCAGTAGACTGTATTCCTTGTATGTTCGAACTTCTGTAATATTTTTATTTGGTCTTTCGCCATTTGAGTAGATGGGGTATGAACAAATTTGTGCGGTCGAAATTTGTGTTCCTTATAATTAATGTTTATTCTTAGTATATTGCATTGCTTGTTTGTTTCTACAACTTTTATTTTTGCTTTTGCTCTTTTAACAATGTTAATAACAACCTGAAAATAAATGTAACGGAAGAGGAATAAAAGAAAGAAGTGAACGCATTGTGTACGTTTAAAAGGCACCGTTTTTATTGATTTGTCAGTTTGGCCAGTTTGTTGTTTACAAAACATTGTTTTTGCAGTTTTTGGTTTTGTTAATAGGCGAACTGGCGCATCCGCAATCGAATGTAATAAAATATAGAAAAGGATAAGGCCGGGTCCACACTATGCGGGTCTACCGGAGCGTTTCAGGTAGATTAGATTTCTAGAAACGTTGTGAACATGTGTACTGGCTGTCAGGAGGTTATTTTTCCATTGTTGTATATCTATATCTAGAAGACTACTTCTACTTGACAGCGCTTCCAGTGGATAAATGAGGAACTACGTTTTTGCCTCACTAACGATGACACTTTCCATCATGCAAAAGCGCCGGAGTTTCCAGACCAAAAATATTTTGAAATTGCGCACATATGTTCTTATCATGCAGGAATTGTGCATTTTAAGGAGGTTGGAACGGTCCAGTTGAGGCAAACGTCAATTTGTGAATTTTCCAATCAACCTAAAAACAATTTTTCACAAAATATACAATGATATATTTTGTAAAAAATAAGTATCTACAAAATAAATGTATACGTCGTCTGCATCGTTTTGTAGGTTAATTGGAACAAATTCACAAACCGTCGTTTGACTCAACGGGACCGCTTCAACCGCCTTAAAATGGACAATTCCTGCATGATAGGAAAATATGTGCGCAATTTTTAAATATTTTTGGTCTGGCGTAATTTTCGGTCAGACATAACATTGCCCTTTAATCAATGGGCAAATTTATGCCTTTTTATATTTTGTTTACGTGAATAAGAAAAACTTTTGTGTTACTAGCAACTTCAAGAAGTATAACATTATCAATGATTGTTATGAAAAAACTGCGTCAATGAATTTTGTATACAACTCAAAATGAAATTTTGAGTCATTCATATATATATATATGCTTTACGATGAGCAAGATGGGTTTTTTCGAAATGTTTACAAAGGTTTAGTTTGCGTTAAGGCTTTAGGCCACAGTAACGAGTATAAAATCATGTGCGAATTTAACAATTTTCTTTGTATGAAAAAGTAATTCACTCATAAAATTAATTACACATCAATTTAGTATGAATATCAAGCTGTTAGAATTTTTTTTTTTTCGATGTACAAAATGGCCGACTACTCGACACTTCTCGAAACAGCTTTTTTCCAATTGGCGTGACAAATAACTTCAACAATTTTCACTCGATTTAGTTCAAATTTAAAAGTTACGTTCCTAATTGCATTTCGCAGAGTAGTACGTACGGAATTTCTGATTAATCGAAAACTTTTCATTTTATGAGCAGTTTATGAGCAGTTATAACGAAATTTTCCACTGAAAATTCATTTCTTAAGTTCAAATACCTACAACTTCTGAATAAAACAATATTTTTTAAATTCCGTACGTATTTCTCTAGGTATTCTAATGTAGATTGACGAGAATTTTTGTTTTTTGTTCTCGGTAAAAAATTGTGGATGCTAAACGTCACGCCGCGGAGCGCTCAAAAAAAGATAACAAACGAAAATATTAGTAGTCGGCCATTTTGTACATTGAAAAAACAATATATATTTTGTAATAGCTTGATATTCATACTAAATAGATGTGTAATTAATTTTAATTACAGTGGCCTAAGGCCTTAATGCGTTGTTAGAAATACTTTATCATGGTGCTAAATAGGCAAAAAAAGCACCCGTAGTGTCAACCTCTAGCCCATCTAACCACAGGTTAAAATACGTACATCAAAAAAAATTTTATCTTCGGTGTTTTTTGGTGAAAAAATGTACGAAAATTCGAAAAGACTCAATATAATCTAAGGTATAAAATGTATTTGTATTTATTTTAATCTTCCATTGTGGCTAACGTTCCAACCTGCTTAACGCGCACGTTTATGCCGCCCTGTCTCGCCGATTAGCGTTTGTGAGCACAACATGGCAGCGTTAAGGTAGTCCTATCGTCAAGCTTCAATCCATAGGATTGTCATAATTTTTTTTTGAGCGTCACTAAATATCTCAATAATCGTCTCTGTAAAATTTCAGGATTGTTTATCGACCTCATTACAGAGAAAAGAAATATTAAAATTGCGTATGTCTGTAATGGAATTCCGAGACGACATACAAAAACCCAATTTCCGGTCGCTACAAAAGTGTATATAATAGTGGGAATCCGTCAGATTCTCAAAAATAATCAGATTTACATACTTAACACTTGTAGTAATCCAGTGCTCTCGGAAAAAATTACGCTTATTGACCTAATTTTTATGTAATACCAAGTTAAATTTGAACTTCCGGTATTGGATTTATTACCACTTGCTACGATAAAGAGACGTGACAGCAAGGCAACAGCTGACTGTAGTCCTAACCTCATCTCACTCATTCGAATTCCCACACATATTTCATTTTCAACCGACATATTTCGCCGACACAAATTTTCCACGCTTTTTACCACTCGTGGCCCGAATACAATGCTTTATATTTCCCGCACCTGACATTGTTTTGACAGATCGACGTTGAAAAGCATGGAGGTTAAACTCGCCTGGTTGAGTAAAAAGAGACGAAGATAGAACCAATATTGCCAAATATCAAACCTAGAAATACTGCGCGAATCGTTGGAATAACTATCTTTTTATTTTTCTAATTAAATGTGGACATTCATTAAACAGTTTAAACGTGGAAAATTAAGTTATAACAATTTTTTTTTGCATATGTTAAAAATATAAGTTGCACAAGTCTCAAGTATGATCAGTGGTATGACTAGTGTGACGCGATAGGACTACCTTAATGACACCACTCGTGACGTCAGAAAAGCTTCTGTAAACGCGCACAGCGCCAAGTCGAGCGACACGAGCGATGCTCACAAATGCCGAAAGCGCCCAACTCGACGCGCACCCCGTCGGCTGCGTGTCGACACAGAGTGAGGGCACTGATTTCCGCTGGCTCCGAGGGAGCTCGTGAGGACGGCGTATCAATCAGGTTGGGCGCTTTTTGAAAGCGTTACATTTCACTCTTCGTGCGAAGCTACGGAGTTTGTCGCTATCTGGGGGCAAGGGAGAAGGCATCGGGGAGCGCAGTCGCGCGTGCACGTGCTTATATCTATATATCGACGGAGAGGGGCGGAGTCCTCAGTTTCGGGCAATAGGCTAGCCGGTATATATTTATATGCGAACCTGTGTACGTATGTACGTTTTTTGGATGCACTCCAAGTAGGTGCGCACAACACATTGGCGCATGGACCTAAACGTGTAGAGTGTAGCGGCGAATCGCCGGGGGGTGGGGGGTGGGGCGGAATAACGAGAGTCGCGCGAAGCTCTGGCCGAACGAAGATGAAAAATAAAATCCGCCGCATCCGCCGTGTAGAAGCGAGTGAGATGAAACCACAAGCCAGAAGCTTCTCCGTTCTCTCTCGCTCTCTCGCCTCCCCGTTACCGTAACGCGAAGCAGGCGAGCTTCTCCGTACAGTGCAAGAGAGTAAGAGTGAGAGAGAGAGAGCGTGAGGGAGACAGCGGTACGGAGCTCGTGGCCCGCACCGTTCGTCAGTCTCGCACGTTCGCTTTGCCCTCCGTGTGTAACGCGCGCGTGGTCCACAAGCTCCAAGATCAAGCTCTAATCGATCGTCGACTATCGCGGCTCGTACGGAGCCAGTAACGTCGCGGCATCCGGTCACGCACGAACGAAAAACAACTAGAAATATTATCCACGACTCTCATCGCATTGTCTTTCCTCTTCATTTTTTCTATCGAATAAGCGGCTCGAAACCCCGATAAATTCGAGAACTGTTCGCGAGATAGCAAATGAACATACGTGAGTGCCGATCGCAAAATCGCTGCGCTCTGATTCGCTCGCGGGGTAGGAAGCTGCGATATTCTTCCCGCTGGAGCCACGTCGCTGCCCTTATTTTTCGCGCACGTGGATAAACAACGTGCTCGACTTTGGGTTCGCGAACTTTTTGGCAATCGGGTTTACCGTAAATCTCGATAATATTCCCCATTGGCTGTTGTTGTTGTCTTGACCTTCTCGCGCGTTTCTTCCGCGCGTCCCCGGCACGTCGAGTAGTTCGCGTTGTACACGCGGCGACATCTCTCGGTCTTCGACCTTCCCAGCGGCTCAATTTCGCAAGAAAACGAAATTACTCGTCGATCGCATGGTCGTCTTGAGATTTTTCATCCAGCATCGAAACTCGTATACTTTGCAGGATTCATCAGCGAAGGAGATATATTTTCACGTGGGTACGATGACGTTTTTGGTTTTTTCGGGAATTGAATTTACGAGAAAGTGGTAGGTTCGGAGGCTGCGGGGTCCAATAATAAAGACGGGGGTGGAAAGAAAGGGAGGGACAGAGAGAGTTGGAGAGGGAGCTAGGATTTTTCACATCGCCGGATAGGATCGAAGTGCGGCCATCAAACGAGGCTCTCGGCTAAAGCCTTGAAAACGAAAGGACGCGGGGTACTATGTGCGAAGCAGCCTCAGCTTCGGCGGCCATAACAGGTAAGAACAAATTTAATGTTTATCCTCCGCAACTTAACCCCACCCCCTCCCGCACGGAAAAAAGTGTCGTTAAATCAGCTTTCTTCTAATTTTCGACCGCAATAATATTGAAAAAGTGCAAACGATGAACGAGTACGGGGAGAGGGAGGGGGAATCCTTTTCGTAATCGCGCATGCACGAATTTTCCATCCATAAAGTGTCCTACTGTGGATTTCCTCCTCGTTTATCGGGCCACTGGGGCAGATATTAAAACCCAACGGAGCGTGACGCCGGAGGATCGCCATGCGGAATTTCCGTCTCGTAATAAAATCAAGAGGTCCATACCCCCGGCGGCGTCCTTAAGGCCTTAGGCCACATCCACGGGTATAAAATCATGTGCAAATTTAACCATTTTTTTTCGTATGAAAAAAGTAATTCACTCATAAAATTAATTACACATCTATTTAGTATGAATATCAAGCTGTTAGAAAATATAAATAATTCTTTCGATGTACAAAATGGCCGACGACTAATATTTTCTTTTGTTATCTTTTTTTCGGCGCTCAGCGGCGTGACATTTAGCATCCACAATTTTTTACCCAGAACAAAAACAAAAATTCTCGTCAATCTACATTAGAATACCTAGAGGAAGTACGTAGGGAATTTAAAAAATATTGTTTTATTCAAAAGTTGTAGGTATTTGAACTAAAGAAATGAATTTTCAGTGAAAAATTTCGTTATAAATGCTCATAAACTGCTCATGAAATGAAAAGTTTCCGATTGTGCAGAAATTCCGTACGTACTTCTCTGCGAAATGCAATTAGGAACACAACCTTCAAATTTGAAGTAAATCGAGTGAAAATTGTCGAAGTTATTTGTCACGCCAATTGGAAAAAAGCTGTTTCGAGAAGTTCCGAATAGTCGGCCATTTTGTACATCGAAAACAAAAAAAATTCTAACAGCTTGATATTCATACTGAATAGATGTGTAATTAATTTTATGAGTGAATCACTTTTTCATACGAAAAAAAATGGTTAAATTTGATTTTTTTAAATGATTTTTTCTCGCGGATGCTCGTCGCGAAAACACGAACATTTGATTTCGTTGGGAATAGTAGATATAACCGTGTTTGGTTTGTTTTGTTTTTAAAGATGAGAGCTCGGTTTTGTTGCTCGAAGCGTGCGTTCGGGGGTTTGTTTTTACGCAAGGGCGCGTCGGAGACGAGATCTCGTCGGTAGTCGAGACAGGAACGAACCGTTTAGAAGCTCTTTCTCTCTCTTGCTCTCGGTACTGACACGTTCGGATAGACGTCTCCGTTAACTCGATAATTTCTGTCCGGTCTCGGGAATATTCCGATTCGTTGTAATGCATAATGTAAAGCAGCCGAGTAGACATGTGCGTTGTGTGTGGGTGTGTGTGTATATACAGGGTGTCCCAAAATGCATACAAGAAGTACACCGACAGAAAAATTCTATTGATATTAACTAAGCGCGGCTAATTGATTTTTTTCAAATTTGAATTAACTAGGTTTTTCGTGTAATCAAATTTTTCGTATTGTAATCCATTATTGGTATTTTTTTTATAATATATTTATTCATTCAAATGGAAATCTATTTAATATCGCCCAATAACTAAATATTTTATTGAATCCTAATAAATCTGTGATTCGGTTTCGTTTGTTCAAAAAACAATTTAGTTGAATCCACTAAATGGATCTATTTGATTTTTTTATATTTAGATTTACAAAAAATTTTCGTAGAGTCAACCATTTTTCTATTTGATTGAATTCATGATCTGTCTTTATTGCAACACACGTATCAAAGGGGTGTGGGGGTAGAGAGGGTGGAAAGAGAGGAATTGTGTGTGCGTGTATATATATAGGTTGTGTTTGGAAAATCTATAGCATGTTATTCGATAAAACTCTCTAATTATCACAATTATATTAAGGGGTTAGGCCACAGTAACGGGTATTAAATCATGTGCGAGTTTGACAATTTTTTTTCGTATGAAAAAGTGATTCACTCATAAAATTAATTACTCATATATTTAGTATGAATATCAAGCTGTTAGAAAATATATATATTTTTTCTCGATGTACAAAATGGCCGGCTACTAATATTTTCTTTTGTTATCTTTTTTTAGGCGCTCCGCGGCGTGACATTAAGCATCCACAATTTTTTACCTAAAACAAAAAACGAAAATTCTCGTCAATCTACATTAGAATAACTAGTCAATTAAGTGTTTCATTTCATTTTGGATTGATGCAATATTATATGCATATAGTACACTTATATTTACAGTGTACATTGGACGCACATAAAGATTTATTCGAATCGAATCTTTATTTATTCAATTTGAATATATTTAATATTTAAAAAGAATATTCGAAACAAATAAAAAAATATCTTTGAAAGAAATAAGATCGCAGTAGGCCGTGAGACAAGGAAAGAACCTATTTGATTTAAATAGATCCCATTTAAATTAAAAACTTTTTTTGGCAGTGTAATTTTGTTAGAAAACACAGGTTTTTGATTAAAAATTGTAATTTTTTTTATTGATTCATAAAGTATACAGTATATGGTTATGTATGGAATAGCATATCGTGTAAATGGCCTCCACGGCCATGATATGCATAAAGACGCAAATCTTTCGTGATAATACGATGTAGAGAGCTTCTCGAAATGTCCAATTCTTGACCACGGTGCCGAATTGATGTTCCTGGACTCTCAGCAACTCTCACGAACTGCTTCGATGTATTGTGTTGAACGACTTGTTGAAGAACGGGTAGAGTGTATAAGATCACTGATTGATCCAGTCTTCCTGAATTTTTTAATTAATCTCTTCACAGTTGATGATCTTAAAACACCGACCATATTTTGCACGAAAATTGCGAACTGTAGATGCCAAACCTTCATCATTTAAAAAATATTGCTCAACAACGAAAACGGGTTGTTTTTTCGTGTAGCCCTCCATTTTTAATAACCCTGAACTGGCAGCTGTCACGCTGTCTTTTTTCCGTTGGCAACACTTTACCGGACAAATGGCGCAAAATTTTAATCTCCCGTGAATTTTGGGACACCCATTATATACGTTGGCATTCCGGCGGTACTTCGAGTTGTTTAAAAAAATTAATTTTGAAGGAATAAGTAAGACGATTGAAAAATCGTTTGGGCATTTATTTGTATGTACATTAAGTACCTTGGATATCTTCGAAACTATAAGGTTGACAGAAATATTTGCTGAAATGAAATTGCACAGTACGAAAGGGGTCATCCGATAGCGATAATAGTTTTTTACAGGTGGAGGTACTTTGGACTTTTGAAGGTCAACTCCATTTTTTAAATGGATCGGTATGTTTTTTTTCCGTATCATGAAAGAGGAGCTTAAAACGAGTTCAACGACCTATAACATAAGGTCATTGAAGGTCATAGAAAGTACAGAATGGCGATAATACTTACAGTTTCGGTAGTAAATAAAAGCCTGTGCATCAACAAGTTCTGACGCTGTAAAACTTGCAAGTCAATCAATCGAAAAAAGAATCCAATGTTGCATTGATACGGATGGTCGTTATTTTGAACACTTACTATAAACGTAGTAATTTTATTCACTGAACACAATGATATTAACTAATTGATATAGTTTATGTGATACAATAAATAATAATAGCAATCGATGTGTTCTCTTATGCCACCGAAATGCTACAATCACTCGGTAGCATAGGGGCAGCGTGCGTAGCTGTTGGTACGTAGGTTCTAGGTTCGATACCATGTGGGCGCAGAAATATTTTCTTCGTAAAAATCCATTTAGAAGACCAGTAACGGACTATGATACAAAATCATTGTAGTAGTACTTTAACTGAGGTATTTCAATTTATTTTGAATTTACGAAATATTCTATTGAATATTCTAAAAAAAATATATTTGAAACAAATAGGAGCGTAGTAAAAATCCTATTTGATTCAAATAGATCCTATTTAAATTAAATATTTTTATGACAGTACAATGAAGAATGTGATGAGATGGTGGTTTCCGAAGAGCGAACTTCTCTCTTCCAGACTACATGCCAGGTCTTCACTTTTCACCCCGATCAGGCCTTGATTTTTTACCCTGATCAGACCGCAATCAGAAAAACTGTCACCAAAATGATCAGGGCTTGATGAAAAATTCTGATCAAGGTATGAAAGAAAATCAGGATGCCTGATCAGGTCTTTTTTGTAGCCGGAGCAGGATTTCTGCTCGGGAAGTTTTACCAGTAGTTCCATCGTTATGACGTTGAAGTTTCCATCGTTGGTAGGCGACGATTTTTTATGTTGCTTCTTGATTTTCATCATTATTCGATGCCTTCTGTTTGCAACCTTGAGATCATGCTATTCGTAAAAAAAATTCGTCAAAAATGTTCGCGGATTTTCACAGCCTGAATCGGCCAACAATAAATTGCATCAATCAAAAAAAAATTATTTTTCGTTGCGTTCCAACGATGCGAACTTGAAGATCACTTATCGTTGTAATGATGAGTGTACCGTCAATCTGCGATTCCTGCACCATATGTTGAACTTTCCTTTTCAATTAGAGCTGCCTCAAGCGACTATCCATTTTTTTTCACATTTTTACAGTAGCTTAACCTATTAAGCAGCGTTGTGCATGGCCGATACTCGGAGCGGTGACCGCTTAGCCGTGCACCGGCTGGCGCATTAACGCGGTCCTCTAGTTTCTCGGCTGTTTTTTTACGGCTTTTTCAATAATTTTTTACGGGCAAAGCATCGGAATAATCAATCTCATTGTTTTTGCATAATCTTTATTAACATTTAAATAAGCTTTACAAATTTTTTGAAATCAAAATATTTAATAGAATAAAGGTTATAGTGGCCGACAGGAAGACATCAAGTAAAAGAGGTGCTTGACGGTGACCAAGATTGCGGCTGTTCTGCTTATCTGAAATAAAAAAACCAAACGGCATTTTAATCTTTATATTTAAGACTAGCGATTGAACTAGAGTGAATTCGAAATTACAAAAATTGACTTTTTTAAACACTTTTGAAAATTACATTCTATTTTTTACTCATTTTTTCTTAAGTTTTTCGCTCGTACAAGAAAAACTATCGAAGCAATCATGATAATCCTAGTTCAATCGCTGGCTTATAACATATTAAAGATGCTGTATAAATTTGAACAAGAGCGGTGCAGTAGTTACTGAAATATCGTGGTCACCGTTTCGAAAAATGGTGTTTCGAGAAAAACGCGTTCGAAAGTTCGCGCATGTGATTTATACTAAAAATTTCATCTCACCGTCAATCTGCTATGCCTGGACCATACAATTGGCCTTCCTCTTTTTTTTGGAAGTCACGCAGAGCTGCTCCGTCTTCCCTTTTCGCGATTCGGGCCTGTTTTACAACGTCACTCGTGCGCCTTTCTGAACGGTCGATCCGAGAGCTATCACGCTGTTGAACATATCCTTTAGCTTGTGGGCCGATTGTCACTCCCATGGTTTCCAAGGTCTTCAGGATAGATTTGAATTCTTCGTTGAAGATTATGACAGCGAGAAACGTGGCGATTTCAACCACTTTTGGCCCAGAATGGTGGTGCTTCGGAGCAAAAGTCCAGATTAACGAAGTGAGCGACTCGTTATTATTTTGAGTTTCCGCTCCCAGGCATCTGCTTAACAATTCTTCTTTGGATAAATCCTCATAAATTGGCTTTATAACTTTTTGAACTACTTCAGAAAGAGGCGGTTTACTGTGTTTGAATTGCTCAGCCTCTTCGAGAAGCTCATACCTGCTCCGTTCCAGGGCCGTAACTTGTGAACCACTTCGAATATCGAAAAATCCTTTGGCACACATTTTCTACACATGTTGTAGATGTGATTTATGAAGAAAAAAAATCGATTTTTTCGACCCGAGAAACTAGAGGACTGCCTTAACCAGCAAGCGGAAGGCCAATACCTCTGAGGCCTTGGTCTAGATACTTGAGTAAAACGTCTGTGCCTCAGAGAATCAGAAGAATATGGGACTGTCTATACCGGTATGGGTTTCCCACAGTTTCCTTGTGCCCCTCGGCGAATGCGGTTTAGGGTGCATTAAGATGGCTGTAGATGCAATGGAAGTTAGATTTGATTGGCGAAATGCAGGTAGGGAGTGATAGAAAAGGGTTTAATTGGGAGAGGCAATACGTAAAAACTGGAAGGGTATAAGTTGGATCGCAGAAATATACATATGTACATATGTTTATAGAAAATATATAAATATATAGAATATTCTATATATATACAGGGTGTCCTGTTATGAATGGATAATCTTGCAACTGTCGATAGGACAGATCATGTTCTACTATATCCTGGAATTTCAGTTTCGTAAAAGTCCCACGGTTTTCGAAATAAAAAACATCTGCTTTTGGTTTTTCGCATGCCATTTCTACAAATGATAACTTTTTTCACCCTGTTTTTTAAAAATACTCTTGGTTATTTGTTTTATATAGAAAAGTCTTCTTTTTAACCTCAAATGTTAAGGAAACTCTATGAAAAAAGATCTTATGCAGAATTTTCATGTAAACCAATTCGAACATCTGATTTTCATAGCCGTTGTAAAAAAAAGTACTAAGCGTATCGTGCCAATTATTTTAAAAAGTAGCTTAGTTATTGTCGATTCGTATCATTTGTAGGTATGGTATGCAAAAAACCAAAAGCAAATGATTTTGAGGGAAGGTTCTGCCTTGTTGGGCCAAAAAATGTTCGATTTTTCGCCAATTTTTTATGCGAAAAGTATTAAATATAAAATGTTGAGATTTGGTATGTTGACTAAGCGTTCTTTATTGAACATCAAAATATTTTTTAAAGTTTGACAAAACATGGTCGTGGGAGTGGAAGGTGCCACGTATGTCGGTGCGCGGGCGATGACATTCTTCGCTTGCGGAAGTCCTAAGTCCCGGACAGGTGTTCAGAAGCAAAAAAATCAAACACATTTTTACTTTGTACAATATTGTGTATAAGTTGACGTAGAATCAAGCAGAAAAATTGAAAAATAAAAAAGTAGTGAGCGAACGGAAGGATGGTTGTTTTTTTTTCCAAAAATTTTCGCAGTTTTTGCTTACTATTTTTTTATTTTTCAATTTATCAATAAAAAACGCAAATTAAGGCGGGATATACATTTTAAACGATAAAAAAATCGATTTCTTTTTTCTATTCTTTAATCGGTAGAACTGTATATTAGAATATTTTCCTAAAGTTCCAAAGCGACATGCGAAAAACTGCAAACGATACAGCCCGTAAACGCTGTGCCTCACCGCTCGGATTCGGAGCGGGCGTGAACTTCATACTCGTTTTTCTCAAAACTGCATTATCGAAATTGGCGTGCAGGATTACTAAAAAACTATTAAGCCGATTGAGTTGAACCTTGGTAGAAATATTGATAATATTGGTACCTTCTACTTGACGAGAATTGTTTTTGAAAAATTGGAAAAAAAATACTTTTTTAATCCACATTTTACAGAAATGTTGCGTGAAATGTTGAATTTTTTGTAAATGCATGTCATTTTCTTAAATTTGCATTTTCTTCATTTTAATTACCGTCACATAGAAACTATACATGTTCTAACTGAAAAAATGTTTGAACTTTTTTGCAAATCAAAGTCTACGGGAAGCTAAACTGCACGCCGATTCGCAACTCCTGCGGCGACTTTGCTGTAACACTCTGCCACAGCTCCGCCATTTTGATGATGAATTAATGTCAACAAATGGTTTTGTATACTTAAATATACTATTAAAGTATACCTAAAGTTTAATCATTGTAGAATAATTATTTCTTAGTTTGAAACATTCCTCAATATTGCTTTTTTTTTGTCCAAATGTATATCCCGCTTTAAGCGCAAAAGTCAAACGCGAAAACAAACTCCAAATCAAGCGCAAAAGTTGAATTAAAATAAAACTAAATAACAATAAAGCACGAAGAATAAACATAAAAATGGCAGAGAGAGAATCTAGAGAATCTAGAGAAAGAAAGTGACAAAGAGAGAGGGGTTGAGAGAGAACAAGGGAGAGGAAGAGAGCAAGAGAGAGCACAAAACCGGAGGAAGAAAGTGACAAAGAGCAAGAGAGAGAGAGATGCGAAAACGAAGCTCTCCTCTCCCTGGTGAGGCATAATCAATGTTCGGTGGTGTTGGCGTCGTTCGTATCGTGCTCGATGCTTATGGGTGTTGCCCCCAACCGACAAACTGGACCATTCTGTCTCGTATCTCTCTTCCTACCTTTCTCTCCCTCTCTCTCTCTCTCTCTCTCTTTCTCTCCCTCTCTCTCTCTCTCTTTCATTCTCTTGTGTCCTTTCCCCGATAACATCAGGACGCAGTTCGGAAAGCTCCTATCGCGAACTAGCACAACTACTGCCTGTGTTTCTGCGACTGGCTATATATACGTACGATAAATCGTGATCGATCGAACATCGATGTACTTACGCTCGTCTCTTTGCAAACGTTCGCGCCGGCGATGTGCACGCGTGTGGGAGTCCCATAAAAATGGCACGTATCTCATTTAAAATAAAAGCAGAGAAAAATAAATGTTACCGCATACTTATTCTTTTTTTTACCGGGCTCGAATTTATGGCGAAGAGGGAAAAAGAGATAAAGGAGCTCCGGCGTAGGTTTTCAGTGTCCATTCATCTCTGGCTGTCGAAGCCTTTTTGCGGACGACGGCGAATATTTTTCCTTTTTTTTAATTGAGAAAACGATATTCAGATAAAAATATGGGAATTGGGCGGAGAATGAGAATTTATTGGGGTGGCATACAATTTTGGGGTATTTTTTATACCGGTTCGTACGGATGAGTTGGGATCGAAACTTTTCCCTTGAGGAGGATCGAGCGCTTCATCGATGAATTTTGATGATGTTGAAGGTTGCATCGTTGAAATGCAACGAAAAACAATTATTTTTTTTATTGTTTGAATCGTTTTGGCTGCGCAAATAACCCAAACTATTTTACGTGTACTTATCAAAGATTTGCGATCTCAATTTGGAAAAAGAAGGCTTTGGATAAGCAAAAAAGTAAAGAAATCAAAAATGAAGAAAAAATTGTTGCATTCCAACGATGGAAATTTCAACGTCATGAATTTTGGGCCATACTGATATTCTGTTTTTGGGCGCCTTTAAATTGTTTTTCGACTTTTTTGGACCGAGGTTTTTTGGGCAGCAGCTTAAGATTCGCTGACTCGTTTTCGATAAGAAGAAGATATGAAAATCGGCAATTTGGAACATTTTGTTGCGAAAGATCGCGAATCCGTCTGGTATTTTTACGAGGAACGTAAAATATTGCTCAGGTTTAAATATTTTCGTTATTTGAAGTTTGCGCTTTGAAGAGAATTTCATTTATGTATTTATTTTTTTATTATTTAGTATATTATTATTTGAAGTGAAGCGCTTGCTCCTCTTGAGAGGGATCGAGCGGTTCATCGATGAATTTTGGGTGATACCGATTTTCGTTTTTTAGGGGCCTTCGAACTTTTCGCCGTTTTTTAGATTTAGATCTTTTAGGCAGCATCTCTAGATTCGCTGAATCTTTGTAGAAAAAAAAAGAAATTATGAATATGGGCAATTCGGTAAATTTCCTTACGATAGATCGTTTTATCATTTTTATGAGAAACGTAAAAATTGGCTCAGCTCTAAGGTAGTATTGTTGACTGGAGCGCTGTTTTAGGGCCGATTTTTAGGATTCTATAACTAAAGAAAAGTATCTAAATAAACACGTTTATTGATTCTTGAAAAATATGTATAAATTAAAAGAAATGTGGTGTTATGTACTTTTGTACGTTTGTTTTCAACGACGCGTGGAAAACGCCCCCAATTGGCAACCAGTGTTGTGGACGTTTTGTGAAACTGATATAAAACAAAACATATTCTTAATCTGTGTGAGTGTTGCGATGTTTAGTACCAAATTCACCAATAAAAAAATACAATATGGCGGCATGCTAAACTTTGGTTATCAATTTTCCCTATTTTTCTGACCGCTCTACGAGTTTTTTTTATAGAAAAAATGATTCCGATTCAATTCTGCTACCAATGGTGAAAAACAATTTACCAAAGGTGCTTGCTAAATCGGAGCTGAATCGACCAATTGTTAATCGAGATATCGTGGTTGCCGATTTAAAGAGCATAGTTTCGAGAAATTTTATGAGCATCATTAAACGGTTTTCACAGACGTATTCAGAAAAGTCTGTAGAATAATAAAATAAAATAAAATAAAACGACCTTTTCTCATTTCTAGACAACAATACTGCCTTAAGACCCAAGGTTATAAAACTATGCGATAAACGAATCGTTGTTTTTTAATTTAAAGCTCATGCAGACCCCATAACAAAAAAACATTATTTAACTTCACTTTTACTGGAACAAACTGTATTGACTGGATAAGAAACGTCATCGAATTCGTAAATCTTGTTGCCATTTGATTTATTTCAAGTGTGAAAATCGAAGAAAAATTGAACAATGAGCACACAACAATACTGCCTTAAATATTTTCATTCTCGAAAAGAATATAGTGGAAGTTGCGAAAACTTAGATGTCGAACTTCTACTGCGCGGAGAAAGATCACTTGGATCAAAGAAATTATTCATTCATCGTTGTCCAACGGAATATTAAGATGAAACATCGAATTATTTGTTTATCCCGAGTATTTGTTAGTTGGATGAAATAAACAATTCGTCAAATACACCGACACTGGATAAGCATTCGTGATTCGGCTTCGGCGGTTCTTTGAGTTAAGTAGCACTGTGCACGGTCGATATTGGGAGCGGTGACCACTTAGCTGTGCACCGGCTGGCGCATCAATCAGTGAAGGCCATTACTTTGGAGAGCTTGGTGTAGATACTTGAGTAAAAGGTCTGTGCACCATAGAATCAGAAGAATATGGGGCCGTCTATACCGGCACTCGTTTTCTACAGTTTCCTCGTGCCCCTCGGCAAATGCGGTATTGGCTCCGTACGTAACACTAGCGTCGCGTAGCGTTCGTATTTTTGTCGGCTTCGTCAAAGGCTCTGTGACTGTGGTTATAATATTGTGACAAATTTAAATTAATTTGACTGGCCAAAGACGGCAAGAAGCGTTTCCTATCAGTAGAGTGAAAAAACGTCAGTAAAATTTACTTAAAATGGGGATTTTTGTTATTTGGTGAGAAAAATGAAGTTATATAATTGCTTTTATTAAAATTCAACAAGCATATATTGTTGCTGCACAACTATATGGGTGATTCATAATAGGTGGCGCACTCTGAACTGGCGGGTTCAGGTGGGTACCCCGAGTGTAATTGTCAAGCCTTTTTTGTTTTCTTCGTATAGTTTTTGAATGGGAAGCATCATAATTTGGGCGTTCGATGCATTGTTGCAGAGCAGTCCGCCATGATCGATGACGCTACTCGGCCCTCGAATCTGAGCGCGGGGACGTAGCAAATGACAGCCAAGGCAGGTGGGCACCTGTCTCGCTTGCGCAAGCGATTTGACGTTTCGTGTATCGCCTGCTAATGCTTGCCGTCATCTTGGGTAGGCAGGTTCGAAACGTGTGTCAAGCCGCGCGAAACGCAAGCGAAAGAGGGTGATTCGCCTTTTCGGGTACCATCACCTGTTATTCGTCGCTCTTTTATTATTCACCGATAAGAGAAAAAAACGGATCTAATCATTTTTTATGCTTTACCATGTGGATAAGTTTCAATAAAATCGCAGGGAGAAGCTAAAGTCATATCCCTTGTAAGCGTCGATGAGAAAGGATGGCTAGCAAAGCGAATGACTGGGGTAAAGTAAGAAAGGATGCCGGAGATATTAAATCTAATCGAGGAGAAATAAGGAATGAAAGAAAGACGATGAGAGGCATGTCAGATAATAACGAACCATGAAAGCGCGACGCATAACAGGTGCCGGAGTAGAAATTTCTTAGAGTTAGCCTGACCAGGATCAGGCCCCAATCGGGGTGTCATACGTGTAACACCTATTACGGACATCCTGATCCGGCCCCGATCGGGCTGGAAGTATTTAGGCCCTAAATCAGGCTATACTAGAATGGCCCTACTAAGGTCGTCCCTGATAAGATCCTACTAAGGCTTTCCCCGATAGGCCCTATCAAGGCTTGCCCTGATAGGCCCTACTAAGGCCGTCCCTGATAAGATCCTACTAAGGCTTTCCCCGATAGGGCCCTACCAAGGCTCGCCCTGATAGGCCCTACTAAGGCTTTCCATGACAGGGCCTTACTAAGGCTGTCCCTAATGTGGCCCTACTAAGGCTTTCCCCGATAGGGCCCTACCAAGGCTTGCCCTGATAGGCCGTACTATGGCTTTCCCTGATGCGGCCATAAATAAGCTTGCCCTATAACTGCCTCAGCAGTCGATAGATGCACATAATCTCTTATTTTCCACATGAAAACTTCGATATTACAGCATCGTAGCTTCAGAGTTGCGATGCATTCCTGAATTCTATTTAAAAAAAGGTGCTATGGACTGTCACGACAAAAAACGTCATGCAACTCGGACGCGTGTTAGAAGATTTCGGCAGCTTTGTAAGGCGAAGAGAGAGAGAGAGAGAGAGAGAGGAATTATATATATATATAAGGTTCAGTTTCAAAAATCTATAGCATGTTATTCGATAAACCTCTTTAATTGTCACTATGATAATAACTAATTGATATATTTTATGTGATACAACAAATAATTATAGGAATCCATTTGGTCTCTTATGCCATATCTGGGACCAAGATGGTACAAGCACTCGGTAGCATAGAGGCAGCGTGCGTAGCTTTGGGTAGGTGGGTACGAAGTTCGATTCTCATATAGGCGAAATATTTTCTTCGAACAAATACATTCCAGTAAGCCAGGGAATGACGAATTATGATACAAAATCATTGTAGTGGAACTCTAAATTAAGTGGTTCATTCCATTTTGGATTTTTGAAAAATTATATGCATTTCTTTCTGATCAGGCAACCTGATAGGGACCTGATCAGGCAACCAGGCCAGGCCCATATGTGACACAACGTTACATTTACTAGTAGGGCCCTTTCAGGCTGCCTTACTAGTCCCCTACCAGGGCAGTCACGCAACCTGATCGGGCCCTGATTTGGGCCCCATCAAAATTTCTACGCGGGTGGTGATACGCGATGAGACAATTCACGATCATTCACTCAAGATGACAGAAAGTATTAGCAGACGATACACGAAACGTTAAATCGCCCGCGCAACCGAGGCAGTTGCCTATCTGCTTGGGCTGTCATTTGCTGCGTGCCCCGCGCTCAGAATCGAGGGCCAAGTGGCGTTGTCGATCATGGTGGACTACAGCCCTACAACGATGCATCAAACGCCCAAATTAGGTAATAGGGCTCTACTGCTAAAAATTCTATTGCTAAACGGGCTCTACTGCTAAAACTGTACTGCCAAAAGCTCTACTGCTAAAATTGTACTGCTAAAAGCTCTAGTGCTAAATGGGCTTTAGTGCTAAAAGCAGCACTGCTTAAGAGTCTCAACTGCTAAAACGCAAAAGGGTATGTTTTTGAAAAGTTTTATTGGAAATAATTGAAAATCATTGAAAAGTTAATAGAACATTGAAAACAAAGAAAAATGACATGAAAATCAGTAGTGAATGTTAGATGACAAGTTAAGAAGAAGGTGAACCACTTCCTTAGCACCGAATTCAGAAGTGTTTTCAGCCACTGCCAATGTAGTCTAAAGGCGTTGGTTCGCGCGAGCATTGGTGCCCTTCTTGTTGTCCAGCAGGCTGAAAGCTCAAACAAACAAATCTAAACAAATCCGAACAATGACGCCGATAGCAAGGTAAGTTTTCTAAGACAAAATTCCAAAAAAACTTTTTAAAAACCGCAAAAAGTACAGTATAATCTCCATCAGTGGGATTTATATGAGCCCTCCGTCAGAAGCTAGTTTTAGCAGTCCAGTTTTAGCGGTAGAGCCCGACCACGCCCAAATTCTAATGCTTCCCATTCAAAAACTATTTGAAGAAAACAAAAAAGCCTTAACTAATACACTCGGGGTACCCACCCGAACCCCGGGTATAGTAATGAGTTTGAAAAAAATGGCTTCCATGGACGCCTTGTTACGGCACGCCTGATCTTTGCCGGATGTCGACCGGATCAGCGGAATCGTAGTTCGCGAATCGAGATTTTGAGATTAGGTTTCATTGAAGTCTGCGATATAAATGAATCCACATGAATTCGAATAATCTTCACTCTGCCTGCAGGTAACAAACATAGACTAATTGTTTACAAATGAAAAGTTTTAGTGAAAAAACACAAGTATTAAGCTCGGAAATCTTCGAAAAGACACTAAATAACACCAGAGTATTGCGATATTAATTTCCAACCTCAAACTCAATCTATAAGGGAAAACTGTTGGTATCTGCCAAACACGTCAGGGACGTAGAAGAGTTTTGGACAAAACACGATCCAAGTTTAAAAATGGGAGCTCGTGTCATAAGGCAAACCTCTATTTCTTTGACGCCTTACAAAACTTCTTTAAAGATAACATCGCAGCTGTCGATTTGTTTCGTTGTTCTAACTTCCAATTCGCCGTAGGGCATCGATAACATTTTCAATTACTATTCCTTCCGGTATTTTTGCATTTTATTACACAGCAACTGTGGTGGAACATTTTTAATAAAACAATATTTCAAATTTAATTAAAAAAATCTCGTACGTTCATCCAGATTTGAAAGATAAATAGCCGAGTTTGTTGCATTTCTTGTCCACTGCGGGCGCTGCGTTCGATTTCATTACCCCCACCCTATGCTCTGCACGGAGCCAATAGCGTAGCTTGAGGCGGCTGTGGACGCAACGAAAATTAGGTTAGATTAGCGAAGTGCGGGTAGGGAGTGTTAGAAAAGGGTTCAGTTCGCGATTTTCACGTCGTTGAGGTGGCGCAACGATATTTTCATACAGCCGGTCACAGATAGCCTAAAATGGAAACAATTACTTCGTTCTTGATTTCCTGCAAATTGACTATTACAGTTACCTGCAAGGTAGATCGTAAAGACGCTAATGCAATGAATAATGCATTTCTAGCTCTTTTTTTTAGCTTTGTCAGCTGTGGATTTAGATTTCTTGAAATTATGAGAGTCACTCGTAGGTGTCGCGGAGGAGTGATTCTAGTTTTCAGACCATACTTTTTACAAGGGGTGTCTGAAATTATATTTATACATTGTATATAACAGAAATAACATTTATTATTGGTCGATTTATTATTTATAAAGATACAAACTTGGAAAGTAAAAATCTTGTGGGGTGACTACAAACTTGCCTCGATGGCCTAAAGAGAGTCATATTCAGAGCCAACAACGACTTTTTTTTAAAGACTATCTATAGGTGGCTTATGAAATGACAATTCACTTTTATTATCCGTCTTACACCCTGGAACTCAGCAGAATCTCGAATAATTGTTCGTTTTTTAAATGTTGTCCATTGTCATCAATGTATTTTGACAAAGTTTACTTTACTAGTAGAGCTTCTGCCTTAGGCTGCGAATGGCGCCAGACATTTTTATTTATTAATAAAACGTATTTTTTGTTTGCAAAGTATGAATATTTTTATTTTAATATAAGGTACGAACATGGAGGTTATGTGTAGAACACAATATCCTTTTGTATAACAATAACAATAACATTTTGGCATAATTGCGGACTAATTTCATGAATGGTGCATCCAGTTGCTTCCTTCAGCTACGGAATGGTCTGTGGATCATTCGTATACACTTTTCCTTTCAGAAAACCCCAAAAAAAAGAAGTTCAATAACGTCAAATCGCACGATCTTGGTGGCCAATTCACATCGCAGCGGCGCGAGATAACACGATTATGAAACCTCGCCTGCAATAACTGCATTGTTTCGCCCGCAGTGTGGCAGATTGCGCCATCTCGTTTAAAGAACATGTTTTCCAAGTCCATGCTGTTTATGCAATTAATCGGATATTGTGTTCCCCACATAACCTCCATGCTTGTACCTTATATTAAAATGAAAATATCCGTACTTTTTAAAGGATTAGGCCACAGTAACGGGTATAAAATCATGTGCGAATTTAACATTTTTGTCGTATGAAAAAGTGATTCTCTCATAAAATTAATTACACATCTATTCAGTATGAATATCAAGCTGTTAGAAAATATATATATTTTTTTTCGATGTACAAAATGGCCAACTACTAATATTTTCTTTTGTTATCTTTTTTTAGGTGCTCCGCGGCGTGACATTTAGCATCCACAATTTTTTACCTAGAACAAAAAACTTAAATTCTCGTCAATCTCCATTAGAATACCTAGAGAAGTACGTACGGAATATAAAAAATATTGTTTTATTAAAAAATTGTAGGTATTTGAACTTAAGAAATGAATTTTCAGTGAAAAATTTCATTGTAACGGCTCATAAACGGCTCATAAAATGAAAAGTTTTCGATTAATCAGAAATTCCGTACGTACTTCTCTGCGAGATGCAATTAGGAACATAACTTTTAAATTTGAAGTAAATCGAGTGAAAATTGTTGAAGTTATTTGTCACGCCGATTGGAAAAAAGCTGTTTCGAGGAGTGTCGAGTAGTCGGCCATTTTGTACATCGAAAAAAATATATATATATTTTTTCTAACAGCTTGATATTTATACTAAATAGATGTGTAATTAATTTTATGAGTGAATCACTTTTTCATAAGAAAAAAAATTGTTGAATTCGCACATGATTTTATACCCGTTACTGAGGCCTAACCCCTTAAATAAATAATACGTGAACCGGTGCATTGGTCTAGTGGTTAGCGTGCTATCCAACGGATCGGGAGTTCGCGGGTTCGAATCCCAGTCGCGTACTTTCGTCGGGAAATGTTTTTCTTCGATATTCTCCCGGCAAAAGGTGACTAGTTCCGTGACTGGGAGGCGAACTTGGGACCGGCTGTATCGGTATAGGTTTTCCGCCGTTTCCCTATGCCCATGGTGAATACATGAGATATGCACGGTGAATACGATACAGAGTAGGAAGTTGGCTGCGGTCGCAAAGTGAGGGGGATGAGACCGGTGGACATATAGGCAGTGGAGCCTTGTAAAAAGCCGAAAAGGCTGTGCAAGTTAAACTCGGAGAAAAAAATAAATAATACGTTTTATTAATCAATTAAAATGTCAGGTCATTTTGAGAAACCTTGTAGTAGAGCTTCTGCCTCAGGCTGCGAGAGGCGCCAAGACTTTTGGGGATCGCGAATTGGGAACGCTAATACGTAGAAACCCGCAACGGACGTTGGAATTCAGACACTCAGGAAATAAATAATTCGCGTAATTAATAAATATTCCATTTTTTCAATGACTTGTTTGCCAGTCTCCAATGTAGGATTCAGTCAGCTCATTTTTTCCCCAATATGGTCGTAGATCTACTGGAAGAATAAAAAAGATCAGTATTCTCTGAATCATCATCGACGAAACACTCGAGCCTCTTTAGTCTCAACGACAATCTCTCGAGCTCGCGAGAGGCTTGTTTTCATTGCATGAAACAAGAGACGTCGGAGCTTCGTGTAAAAAGCTTATTTCGCAATCGCCCTCATCTAATAATTCTCAGTGACGGGAAGTGAAACAGAGAGAGAGAGAGAGAGAGAGAGAGATCGTGAGAGGCAGGGCGGAAGTGAGGGAGAGACAGATGTAGAGTGAAGCGCGAAGATGGAGCGGAAATTACTGGATATCGGGGAAATAGTTATAGCATTGCGATCAGTTAAGGCGGTCCCGTATCTGAGACACCTCACACCGGAGCTCGTTCTTTCGACGGACGTACAAATTGCAGATAGGAAATTCCTACACAGTGTCGTCATTTTATTCACTTTTCGATGCCCCTATTTCCACCCATTTTTTGCACCTTAATAAAAAACCCACAATTATAGAGAATTATATGATCGTCTGAGAATCATCGCATAATTCTCTATTCCAAAAGACACGTTCAAAAATCTCGCAAATTTAGAGATAGAGAGAGAGAGAGAGAGAGAGAGAGAACGAGCTGCAGTAATGTTACCGGCGAGATTTGGCTCTGTTACCGTCTGACCGAGCAACTTCGTAACTACTCCGACATCGCTCCAAATTCATGTGTGCGCAACAAGACTGTATTACTATACATCTTTACATACATGTACACACAGAAAGCTGGCGTGAAATCACTGACGACACTACCGACATCAGTCTCTCTCTCTCTCTCTCTCTCTCTCTCTGTGTGTGTGTGTGTGTGTCTCGCTCCTCTCTCTATCTCTTCCTTTCACTCGGGACTTACTCTGTCTCGAGTGCGATTTCTGTTCATTCTGTGTTTCGAAAATCAAGATATAACACTGTCGGAAATGCAGAAACCCAAGCGAAAGACGAAACGCTCCTAACTCACGAAACGTGCACTCTGCGCAGACAAAAAGAAAGGGAGAGAAGGAGAGAGAGAGAGAAGGAGACAAAGCGAAAAATGAATCCGCAGACGAAATTCCGTAGACGTCGAGACGACCCTAAAATTTGCAAGGCGCCCATTCATTTATTCATTTCGGAGTAAATTCGTAAAACGATAAATGGAGGAGAAACTTTTGTTAATTTTTTTAAACGGTGGGACGAAAATGATGAACGAAGAAATATAGGAATGAAAACTGACACAAGATGGACAAATTCCGACGAAGAGTGTAGAAAATAATTCATAGTGAAGATGATCTACTATTGCAGAGTTGCTTATTTGTTTATAATTCGAATTTTTTTATTTTCCGGTTATGCGGTTGGTTATTTTCGCGCTTGTTGGTCGGGTCAAAAGACGATCGGGTCGTATTGGGATTCCGATACGACCCAATAATCTATATTAATGACATTAATTACTGAAGCATTTTTTCGTTTGGGTAATTGAGGTAGTGAATGACCACACGGTTGAGGCGGTTCCGTACAGGGTTATGCGAATTTGGTACATGGTAGCAAGCAGGTCAGTTTTAATGTATTTTTCTGATAAGAGTATTGGGATTATGAGGTCGGGATTTTACAAACAATTACAAACAAGCTGTAGGAAAAAAGTTTGAATTTCGAAGTAATACCAACTTGAATAATTTGTTATTAACAAAGTCGTTTGTTATTAATAAATGTATTTGTTATGAACAAAAGTATACAGATATTTAAAAAGTCATCCGGTCATACGACAGAAAATGTTATTATGCACTGTTCCAATTCGAAGTGAATCGGACTATTAGATTTTGAGATGCGACATACACCGTTTCATAAAACATAGTTTCGAGAAGAACGCAAGAGAAAAGAGGGGAAATCTTTTACAAATATCGTCATAACTGTGTCAATTTTTCTTACTTTAACAACATCTTTGTTGCAAATTAATGTTAAGACTCTAGAGTACAAAACTATGCAATACAAAATTTTTCAAACATCCTGCAATACCAATACAGTTGATATTATTTTATCTCTCTACGACAGCATTGAAGTTTGCAACATTGGAACATTATATATTGCAACATTGGTCATTATACTAAATATTCTTTTGCACATTTCCATTCTAGATCTTCGAATGAGCATCTAAAAAATTGCGGGTTTCTCAGGGCTGAATTCTGCTAAAAGAAATTTGGCAATCAAAAAAATGTTTATCAAATCTCAACGATCCAAATTTTAGAATATCTGTTTCACAGTAGTATGAAGTTCGTCTTCACGATTATTCAAGGTAAATATTCGGGAGTGTCACTCCTGTCAGAATCGAGCTGATTTTTTTTGTGTTTTCTTACAGTTAAAAAACATCATATTTAATATTATTATGACAGCGCATCAACAAAAACAATATCCATTAATTGTATTTGTGAAGATTTTTTAAAGATCACGTTGTCCGAATTTTGAAATATTTTGTGTATATGCTCCCGAATCTGGATTTACCCAAACAAACAGACCCAAACAAACCCAAAAACATTATGCGCCACTAAAATATAACTTAACATAAGGTTTTATAATCATAAAGAATTGATAAAAAAATGTACAGCCTCTTTTCAGCGTGAGTGACACTTCCGAATATTTACCTTATTCAAAGCTTCAAATACTTTGGGCAGCCTGATCGTCAATCGTAGCTCCTCGATTGCATCGAATGAAAAAAGAATGTATTCCTCCTTCGATCTCCCGTTCTACATTTTCGATCGTTCCATTTACCTTCGTCACAGCAAAGTCTATTTCCTGTGTACATCGCGAGTTAAATGTTTCCATTTTGGAATGCACAATCTGACGTGCACTTGATTTTACACGAAGCGTCATTCGTACTCGTCTGACTCTTTTATCGGTGAGGCGCGTCGCCGGCCGAATTTCATTACACATTCCATCCTCGCGTTCCGCTCCGCGATAATAATTTTCATCAACTTGCATGACGTTCCACATTTGTGTCGAAAATCGCGACATAGCCCGTGTTTCCGCAATGAGAAAATGGGGAAGAAGAAAAAATCGTTATTCGCGATGAGGTATCCGTACCTTGCGTCGACCGCGAGCTGGAAACTCGCGGATCAAAAATATGATGGCTGTACCGCGACTATATGTAGGCGCATTGCACGGACTAAATTATTCCTCCCTTCGTACATCGAATTACCTGCTGCCGTTGCGCGGAGATGAAGCGATTAGCGGGGAAAATTATTGTATTCGTCTTTGAACGAGAGGACGGAATCGGAATCGCTCGATGCGATCCCTCGGGTGATGACGTTTGGCATGCGATGATCATATTGCGTTTGAATTGGAAAAAATACTTCCGCGGCTAAGGAGATGATTTGTCAGCTATTGGGGCAAGATGCCGTATCCATCAGTACTGTGAAGAAGTGGTTTCAAAGGTTCCGGAGTGGAAATTTCGATCTCGAAGATGGCGAGAGAGCAGGACGACCAAATAGTTTGAAGACGAGGATTTGGAGCAGTTGCTGGATAAAGATCCTTGCCAAATGCAATAGGAGCTTGCTACTACATTAGGAATTACCCAACAAGACATTTCCAGTAGTTTAAGGGGCCAGTCCACTTTGGAGCCACGCAAAAAGGCTGTTTTCGCGATTTTTTTGAGGATTTTATAAAAGATCTGAATATAAAAGTTGTTGGGCTTGATAAATAAAGTCTTGAAATACATTTTAAAAAATTCTAATTCATTTTTATTCATTTTTAAGTACAGAAACTATAGTTTAACGTAACGGCACAAAAATAGGTGGGCTAGGTAGCTCCATCACAACTCGCAACGGCTTGTCTGAAACAAAAAAATCAAAGTCCATTAGATTCAATATGACACCAGCTACAAAATGATCCTCGGATATAAAGTTTTATCAAAAAATAAAAAAATGGTAGATGAAAAGGGAAAAAAGTTTTAAAAAAACGCGTTTTTTCGCAGTTTTTCGCAAAAAAGAGTAAAAATCAAAATTTTAAAACCATCGAGGGTCATCTTGTTGCGAATCATGTTTACAATATGTGGTTCAAATTTTAAGAGAATCGGTTTATTAGTTTTAGTGATACGATGGAGCTAGATTTTGAAAACGTTGTTTCGAGAAAAACGCGTTTGAAGTTTATACTATGAAAAATTCTTACCTAAACTGAATCGGCAATTCCTGCACCGCACAAAATCCCTTCTGATTGCTCATCATCGTATATTTCTTCAAGTCATGCATCATTTCGATTTTTTGAAATTTGCAAAGTGGATTGGCCCCTTAAAACAGCTCGGAAAGATTCAAACCGGCCTTACACAGGCAAAGGACCTAGGCCGTTCATATTGCTGCATGACAATGCCAGACAACACAGCAAAAAGGACCAAAGACGCTTTAGATCCGTTGGGCTGGGATGTTTTGCCACACCCGGCGTATTCACCAGACTTGGGCGAATCCATCGGATTTTCACTTGTTCCATTCGCGTATTCACCAGACGGCGTATTCACCAGACAAGTGAAATCCATCGGATTTTCACTTGTTCCATTCGCTCCGCCATCATTTGGCTGATAGCAACTTTACGGAGCTATACCAGTGTGAACGCTGAAAATTTGGGTGATTTTCGGGAATTTTTTGGAAGAAAAGTGCTCAATTAAATGTTTCGGAAAATTAAGAATATATTTATGTTATGAAATATAGAGAAAAGTCTGTTTTCTTGTCTATAAAATGGTCGTTTTTTTCAATGCCAAATTGTTAATTTTCATCTAATCAAAAATATCCTACGTCATTATAGAGTAAATTAATTCAAGAGTACTCAGTTCAAATTTCAAGTCAATCGGATAATTGCTCTTTGAGTTACAATGTCAGCAAATATGAAAAATCTTATTTCGAGAAAAATGCGGTTAAAGAGCGCCTTCTAAAGCTAAAGGCAGCCTTCTAAAGCTCATTAGAAAGCTGTCATTTGGGGAGTATTAGAGATACGGCCTTGACATGTTTACAGGATATTCTTGAAAGTACAAACTATTGAAAAAGGCAAAAACATCGATTTTTTGAAAGTATCACACTGGTTTCAAACCCGTTAAACCGTTCGGTGAAATAAAAAAATCCATTATCGACTTTATCGACTTAAAACCACCATCTTTTTACCGCCAAGGAATTCGCAATCTGCCTGACGGGTGGAGAAAAATGTGCAAGCAAACGGAGATTACTTTCTCGATTAAAATGTAACTTGATTTCAGTAAGTAAATCGTTATTTCTTTGAAAAAAAGCCGTGAACTTATTTTTACACCTAATAATTGCCCCAATATTTTTTTTACTTCCTACGGAAAATCTGTTGAATCTTTTTGAAGATCCTCACTGCGGATCTACGATATGAATGTGAAGAGGAGAGATTTTCTATAGTCAGAGAAAAGAAGAAAAAAAAACTCGACCAAGTGCGAGTCGGGCCTCGCTCTATTAGGGTTCCGTACGTATGACCAATTAACTTTTTTTTAAAACTAGATATTTAATTAGGTAATGCTTTTTTTCTGACTCAGTTCTCAGATAGTATGGGGAGTACAAATATGTCTCCGCCGTTTGACAAAAGATGGCGCCAAGATCGTAACCTTGAAATATTAGCGATTTTGTATCAGCATCACATAATTCTTTTCGTGCAAAAATATCGAGTTTTGAGCCGAATAAGCGTCATTTGCGGGAACTTTATAACTCTTCTTTAGTTCTTGAATTTGAAGAAATCTGCAGCTGAGGAGCATCGATTGCTTGTAGAAGCATATGGTGAGGCTGCTTTGAGTGAGAGAAGTTGTCGTGAGTGGTTTCAAAAGTTTAAGAACGGTGAGTTTGACGTCGAAGACAAAGAACGTAGCGGAAGGCCGAAACGAAGACGCGGAATTGGAAGCATTATTGGAGGGAGTTTCGCGCCAAACGCAAGACTTCCCTTGAATGACGCTTATTCGGCTCAAAACTCGACATTTTCACACGAAAAAATTATGTGATGCTGATACAAAATCGCTAATATTTCGAGGTTATGGTTTTGCCAGATGTCCAACCTTACGTTACGACGTTTTATATCTGACAATTTCAATCATAACCTCCTGGTGGGGCCATCTTTTGTCAAACGGTGGAGACTTATTTGTACTCCCAATACTAAACTGAAACCATATGGGGTAATTATAGCTAAAGAAAGCTTTGTACACTCCTGCTGTAAGCTAATAATGAAAATATATGAAATTATTGTTATTTAAAAATTTACAATACCAAATGGTCTATTTTTGGTGTGTCGGTACCAGCCAATTGCCAATATTGTCACATTTTTCGCAGAAAAAGTCGAGGCGAAGAAAAATAAATGAAACATACGATCTACAGTCTTTTTAAAATTTGCAATCTCATTTCTTCCGTGACGTGAATCTCTCGTTCTTGGCTGGCACCGACTCCAAAAATAAGTTACTTGGTATTGTAAATATTTGAATAACAATAAATTCATATATTTTCATTTTAATTTTATTGTATTATGTATACAAAAAAATATTATATATACAACATTATGAAACGGCGTTTTCAGTATTTGTTGTTTAAATACAGTATATGGTCCATAATATACAGAAATTCCAAATTTCTAACTAGTTCAGTTTTAGGGATAGACCCCGTAACAAAAATGGTCTAAAACTGGCAACTTTGACGACTCCCCATTTCTTTATTTTTGAAGATTAAAAAGAAAAAATATATATATATTTGTACTCTACTCAATGAGCTTTAAAAAATGACACCCCAAATGCCAGAGCAAGAAAAAAAATTCTGCTTCTTTTTCATGTATGGGAAAGAATGAGAAAAATAATTTAATTGAATTTATAATTCAATATGCGGTTTTGGGTCAACATTCTACACAAAATATCCAAATTTCGGGTCTATAACTCATTCCGTTAACGAGCTAGAGACCCGTGACATACGGACGGACCGACAGCAGAGTGACATTTAGGCCTTAGGCCACAGTAACGTGTATAAAATCATGTGCGAATTTAACAATTTTTTTCGTGTGAAAAAGTGATTGACTCATAAAATTAATTCCACATCTGTTTAGTATGAATATCAAGCTGTTAGAAAATATACATTTTTTCTTCGATGTACAAAATGGCCGATTACTCGAAAATTTTCGAAACAGCTTTTTTCCAATTGGCGTGACAAATAACTTCAACAATTTTCACTCGATTTACTTCAAATTTAAAAGTTATGTTCCTAATTCCATTTCGTAGAGAAGTGCGTATGGAATTTCTGATTAATCGAAAACTTTTCATTTTATGAGCAGTTATAACGACATTTTTCACTGTAAATTCATTTCTTAAGTTCAAATACCTACAACTTTTGAATAAAACAATATTTTTCAAATTTCGTACGTACTTCTCTAGGTATTCCAATGTAGATTGACGAGAATTTTTGTTTTTTGTTCTAGGTAAAAAATTATGGTTGTTAAATGTCACGCCGCGGAGCGCCTAAAAAAAAGATAACAAAAGAAAATATTAGTAATCGGCCATTTTGTACATCGAAAAAAAAAAAAAATTTCTAACAGCTTGATATTCATACTAAATAGATGTGCAATGAATTTTATGAGCGAATCACTTTTTCATACGAAAAAAAATTGTTAAATTCGCACATGGTTTCATACCCGTTACTGTGGCCTAACCCCTTAACAGGGTTCCGTTTTGCCCTTTGGGTACGGAACCCTAATGATCGTTGAGTTTCAATGATGCAAACTCCGACATCTAGGATGCGTTGACGGCTATCTCACTGGGTGTTCCATTTGTCGTTTCAGACGACGATGACGAGGTACAAGGATCATCGACGCGAGTTGTAAAATCCAACGGTGTCGCGTTATAGTCCTGCACCTGTAAGGAGCTTTGCCCCGATTCATGCTGGCGTTCTCCGGCGAGAAACATGCGGACAGATCGTGCGATTTTTTTTCCTGAGGACACTGCGACGCTTTCGTAGCGCCGGAGAAAAGAGAAGATTACGCGGACGAGAGTGAGATTGCGGAAATTTCAGACGGACAGAGCAATGGCATCGACGACGTGGTGATAGCGAAGGAGGGGGAGGCAGAGAAGTAGAGGCAAAAAGAATAGACGGAAATATTTGGAAAAAAAAAGATCGAAGTGATGATCAGTGAGGGTACGAGGAGCTTGAGGAAAAGCGCGATTTCCAACTCGATCGAGGGTATCCCCAACGAGCCCAGCAGAAGACGCGGCGACACTTTCGGTTTCGATATCCTGCTGGTGAGGATCCTCGTCGCTCTTTGCTGCATAAACGGCGTGCGCTCGTTCCGTAGCTTGAAAGAACTCACGGCTGCGGTCAATGCTGCAAGACCGACACCGGCTTTCGGCCATTGTGACTTCGAGACCTCCCACTGCGACTGGTTTTGGAATCGCACCGGTAGCTTCATTCAGACTAATGCAACCGCCACGAGCAATCGTCCCTTCGGACCATTCACCGATTACAGCGGTTCCGAGAAAGGTAATAGTCATTTTCCCTTTTTCGTACTCGAGTCTATTCGTGGCTAGGATAAACCGAACAGTGAATGGACAAATAACGACACTGTAGAAGGATTTGATAAATACGTAGTGAAATGACTAAACCGCTAGTGAATGGACGAAATTGCCAGTAAATGGACACTCGACCACCAGTAAATGGTGTAGCGTAGATAAATGCTGTGAAGCATAACGATTTATTATTTATTTCTATCGAATCCTAGATTAGGAAACTGTGCCCCGGAAAAAATGGACATATACAGTAGCGTGCAAACGTTTCGAGCCACCCTATTTTTCGTGGATATTGCATATAAATACGATGGTACGGGAAATACAAACAAGTGATCACACTTATAATTGGCATCGAGATGCTTGATATTAAAAAAAATGTGGTATAAACAGTAATGTCACTCTTTAACAATCAATGATTCAAAAGGTTTTATTTAATGACTGTGCAAAAGTATTGGGCCATATACTATTGCGTATAAAAACAAAAAACAAAACATTATAAAAATAACAAAACATGGTTTAGTTTTCTCTCTACAGTCAATACTTCGTTGCCATGCCCTTAGCAGCCATTACAGCAGCACATCGTCGGGGTATAGACGCAATTAATTGCGAGATGCGATCTTGTGGCATCTCTTCCCACTCATATTGCAAATGATCCCATAATTCCGTCTTGTTGGAGTGATTCTTCGTTACAACGCGAACCTTGAGCTCCTGCCACAAATGTTCAATCGGATTTAAATCCGATGACTGCGAGGGCCAGTCGAGAAGGCGCACTTTTCGGCTTTCAAGGAAATTCTTCACAAGACGCGAAGCATGTTTGGGATCATTGTCGTGTTGAAATATCCACCCATTCGGCATATTTTTCTTTGCAAATGGGAGCATATGGTCTTGCAATATATTTAGATACATTATAGCGTCCATATTGCCTTGGATTTCTATTAGCGGACCAATACCGTTATCAGAAAATGCTCCCCAAACTTTAACATTTCCGCCACCGTGTTTTACAGTTGGAATTTGATATCGTACATCGTATCTGGTACGTGCTGGACGTCTTACGTACTTGCGACCATCACTTCCGAACAATTGAAATTCGGATTCGTCGGGAAAAAGAACTTTCCGCCAATTCGATACTGTCCAATGTTGATATTTTTTGGTAAAATTCAATCTAGCCTTCTTATTCTTTGTGCTAATGAGTGGTTTATTTACACCGGCGCCCCCAATCAATCCCACAGCCTTCAGACGTCGGGATACCGTACTCCGACTGATATCAGCAAGATTTTCACTGAGTAATTCTCGCGAAATTATTGCTGCAGTTCTTCGCGGATCTATGACGCACTTGTTTTTAATGATTTTCCCCACGCGTTTCGAAATTTTTCGTGGTCTACCGTTTTGACTTTTATCACACAACGAATTTGTTGATTTATATTTCGCAATAATACGGTTTACCGTGCTTTTCTCAATAGATAGAGTACTTGCAATATCGCGAGAACTCTTTCCTTTTTCAAATAATCTTAACACAACTTCGCGGACCTCATTTTTTGTGTGTTTTCGCCATTGCGGCAGAAACAGAACTGATTTTTTCATGGTTCTTTATGTTTCGAACTAACGCGAAAGAAAGCGCGGAAGAAAACGTAAACAAACAGTGTGGCTGGACAAGGTGAGACAGCGGCCCAATGTTTTTGCACACTGACCGAACGCGTTCGACGCTGTACACAAACCATACACTATACAAACAAAATAATATACCACGCTAGTTATGCATATCATAGCTCCCTCAAATATTTGAAATGACGCAGCGGTTCAGGCATTAAATATTTTATCGAATAACTGAGAAAAAAAGGATGGCCCGATACTTTTGCACGCAACTGTATAAACATAAATAATCATGAACTAAATTTGTCTCTATATAATCATATATAGTTATATATAGCCATATGTGATCACATGTAATATTATATGATTATATACACTCATATACTATTGCAAATAACGATATATAACCATGTTCAGTCATACATCGATTTGCATACATACGCATAAATAAGAAATTACGAGAAAACAGATTTTGTATTTTTATAAAAATTATATTGTCATTATGTGTATCGCAAATTCAATATGTATATATATTGAGCAAAAGATTCTTCGTATAATCTTTCATTAATAATAGTAATGATGTTCAGTCTGAAAATGTAAAAGTTTATATAACATTTCATAAAATAATGCACCGCTCATAAGGCTTATACATTATTATTCAACTCAGCAACCAAAGTACCATATCAATCTTGACAGAAACATTTAGAAATATAAAGAAACTTATTTAAGAAAAGTATCACATTTTTACTTTCATATACAACCGTGGTATATATATATTTTTTCTTATAGTAATTTTTGGCTGTACTAACTGTACTAAACTTTACCTGTATTAACTGGTATATAGACAGAAAAATACTGATTGAATGGGTGGCTTTACTCTTATTATATATGGAATAATATCCATGGTCATATATGTTTTTGTTATTATATACGTTCAAATATGATTGTTGCGGATAATTACGATTACATACATGATTATATATGACACCAAAATAGTTTGTACATCATATATAGGTTCATATACATGGTCATATATAGAATTATAGACGCTTATATATGGGTTTTGGGGGGCAAATGCAATTATATATGATAATATATAGTACATGTTGTATCACATATGAGTTCATATATACAACCATATGTTCATATACGAGTTTAGAGTACCAACTTTTGAACATACATGGTCATATATGGGCATATTTGGTCCACAACTAGAAAAAATAAATACTATACATGGTAATATATCTACATATATGATCATTCATGATGGCATGTTAAGGCATATATAATTGTATATAATGTTATATATGAGTATAAATAATTATATATGTTTATGTGTCCATTTTTTCACGGGTGTTCCACAAAAATTGTGATATTCTTATGCATATGAGTATTATATTTGTTATTACGGTTTCGTAGAAAATACACAAAGCGTTTTTGTATCTTAAAGCGAAATTCTCAAAAAAAACTACCAAAGTTCGTTTCGACCGAGAAATGACAAAATTAAATTTTGTCGAATTTCAAAAAAACGAATGCAATTATTTTTTTTGCGAATATTTTATGAAATTTACAAGTAGGAGTCGAAATTAGCGTGATATGTGATGACGCGCCGAAACAAGGAAAAATATTAGAAGAGAACAAAGGAGGAGATAGAGAAAAAAACAGAGGAGAATGAGTCACGCTCCTTAGAGACCAACATCCTTCATTTAATAACATCGTCCGTTCATTTTTTAATTAAAGTAATATTTCTAACGACGTGCGACTTCGAATTTCCTATCGTTCGTACATCAGGATCAGTTCCTACATACAATATCATCTCTTAACAGTAATTAATTTTGCAATTTTCAGCAGATGAGCTGAATATTTCACTTTGTTTTGAGAATTATCAGAACTGGATCCATATGTCCATTCACTGGAAAGAGATTAGAATACAGCACCAGTAAATAAACATGTCTATTTGTGACCTATTATTCAGAATTTGTTTCAAAATTTTGCAAAAATTGAAGCTTGATTCTATCTCAAGTAATAAAAGTAATAATTACCCTCAAATCTTGTAGAACATATCGTTTTCGCCTTTAGAACACCTACTGTGCACCGCAGTATCATAACTAACCAGGAATATCACTTACGTGCACGCTGTCGATTTTGTTGAAACTCATATATTTGATAAAGCATTGAAAACTATCAGAAACGTTTTTTTTATCTGCGGAAAAACGGTTTTAAGGAGGGAAACCACTCCTCAAAGAAAGGCGTGTCCAGGGATGGACACCCACAAGCAGTCCACCGATCTCACCCACAAGCAGTCCACCGATATGAATGAAAGGAATATTCAAAATTCTTCTAATGTAAAGCGACAAAAAATCCACTACAGAATAACTGAAAAACAATTAAATTAAGCTTTTCTTTGAGCGGTCGTTTCCCCCCTTAAAAACGATTTTCCCGCAGATAAAAAATATGTGTCTAATAGTTTTCAATGCTTTATCACATATATGAGTTTCAACAAAATTGGAGGCGGACACTCAAGGGGTTAGGCCACAGTAACGGGTATAAAATCATGTGCGAATTCAGCCATTTTTTCGTATGAAAAAGTGATTAACCCATAACATTAATTACACATCTATTTAGTATGAATATCAAGCTGTTAGAAAAAAAATATATTTTTTTTCGATGTACAAAATGGCCGACTACTAATATTTTCTTTACATTACACTACACTATTTTTTTACCTAGAACAAAAAACAAAAATTCTCGTCAATCTACATTAAAATACCTAGATAAGTACGTACGGAATTTAAAAAATATTGTTTTATTCAAAAGTTGTAGGTATTTGAACTTAAGAAATGAATTTTCAATGAAACATTTCGTTATAACTACTCATAAACTGCTCATAAAATGAAAAGTTTGCAATTAATCAGAAATTCCGTACGTACTTCATTGCGAAATGCAATTAGGAACATAACTTTTAAGTTTGAAGTAAATCGAGTGAAAATTGTTAAAGTTATTTGTCACGACAATTGGAAAAAAGCTGTTTCGAGAAGATTCGAGTAGTCGGCCATTTTGTACATCGAAAAAAAAAATCTATATATTTTCTAACAGCTTGATATTCATACTAAATAGATGTGTAATTCATTTTATGAGTGAATCACTTTTTCATACGAAAAAAAATTGTTAAATTCGCACATGATTTTATACCCGTTACTGTGCCCTAACCCCTTAAGTGATGATTATTGTAAGTTGCGCGGTGTGCAAGAACCACAAACTAGAAAAAATTCCGTGTGGCGTCAAATTTGATATTAAGGCGAGAAATCGGTTTCAACGAAACCTTTGATTTTTTTGCTAAATTATAGTGATTCGAGTTTTCGTCGACAATTCATATTCTTTGCTGATATTAAATATAAATCAGCTTTCGTCCATTCACTGGTCCCCGTCCATTCACCGGTCGGTTTACCCTACAACGAACCCTTTATTTCCGCCACAGGTCATTTTTTGTGGCTCGCGGGACCAGCTTCGGACAAGATATGGTCGAAAACGATACCGCCGACCGGTGCGCGATGTCGTCTCGAGCTAGGGATCCACCAGGTGCAAATGGAAAACGGCACGATCAAGATGATAATAGAGACGGACAATCTGACGAGTTGGGTGATGATCGAACACTTGCGGAACAACGAGGGAAGGTCAGCTTGCGAAGGAATCGAAGCATTGCGAATTACTCCTCCACCCACGCACTAAAACGATCCACGTTTGATGCTTTTTGTTTTCAGATGGCTCAAGACCAGCTTGAATCTCGGGGTGAAGAGTCAGTTTTACAGAGTCTTTCTGGAATTCGTTGCACCTCATTACAACTCTACCATCGCCATCGACGATATTCGCCTGGTCGATTGTTTTCCAGGTATAGAACGTCAACGTCACATCCAGCAGTGCAACTAAAATTCGATTAAAGAAAAACAAACAATTGCCAAAAGCCATTCGTTGTTGATCCTCAACTTTGAGTGAAGAAACTTGGTGGAAAAATGAACACTTTGGTGGTGTTGGTTTTTGTTTCGTTTCAGAATCAACGACGTCCTACGGCAACAACTGCACCGAAATGTTTTATTGCAACAACGGTTCCTGCCTGAACAAGACCCGGGTCTGTGATTTGACTCCGGACTGCGCCGACGGCGAGGACGAGGTCGCCGAATGCGGTAAAAATGAATTTCCCAGGCCTTCTTGTTATACACTGAGAAAACAAAATCATTGATCCAATATCATTGGTGTTATTGAATGAAATTTCGTTGATTCGATTGTAAAATTGTTGGTGTAAGTAATCGGATTTATTAATCCAAACAAAACAATATTGAATTTAATAACATGATAAAATTAAAAGTTTTTTTGAATTCAAAAGATATATTGTTAGCCGAGAACAATGTATTATTGAAACTATCTAAAAAATTATCGCGAACAAATTATATAGTTTTGAATGCATTTTCTGCAACGAACGAAAAAAGCGTTTCCATTCATAACATGAATATTGTTGATTCGAGTACACAAGAAAGATTGAATTTCGCTCGTTTGATTCAGATAAAATTTCTATTGAGTAAAATGTTATTTTACTTTTTTCACCATATCCGATATTGATTTTTAAGTACATTATTCGTTAAAATATGAATACTTTATTTTGATTGAAAAATATTAAGCAAATGTCTGAATTGGTTGAAACATTATGCGAAAATAAAATTTGTTTCTTGCGCATTTGGTTGAAAAAATTCAACCAAATCATGGCCGAGCGCCACCGAAATTATAGGTGTGAGGAAACCCGTAGTTCTCGGAGTAACCGCTAGAAGCCGCACGCTGACCGAAAATCTACTTAAACGCCGGAGAAACTCTAAAGAGTATCGCTTCTTGGCCTGTGACTAAACTCAAAGTGTAGTATCTGTTCTAATCAGTTGAATATTTGATATTCTCTCCATGGATATTCCATTGGATATCTGATATTCTCTCCACCATTATCGTGGATGATCATTCTAATGCTCACTTTTTATTTAAGATTTAACGAAAATTGAAAAACTTTCAATTTTTTTAATAAAACGGATTCGATCAAACACTTCATTGTGACAATTGTATCCTCTTCCAAAGAACTGCATGCGATTGTTCAAATATTTTCAGCAATTCTCGTGAGTGTACATTTATTTGAACCAACAATCAAGAAATGTTTGCAAGGGCACATAGAATCATATTAAAACATGACTTCTCGAATTCACAAATATATTCTTTTGATTGCAATGAACATTTATTTCATCGAATATTATTTTTTTTTCTACCAGAGACTAAATGCGTTGCTACAGATGACACCTGTACTTTGTGGCCAAAAATACCATTATTTCGGATCCATATTGTTGATATTTCAATCATGATATACACTTGTCTTTATCTCATACTAGTTGCTTATATTGCACTTTTGATATTGTACAGAGTACGAAAATGTTACGCTCATGGCATATTCGTTTCGATGTAGAAAAAAAATGATTCATTCTATTGATTATATTTTCGTACGAAATAAAAAATGTTGTAGCAACCGCTTAATTATTTCATCCATACATCTCCGGATTGTATATAGAATGATTTCAATGGAATATAATTTTATTTGAAAGATAATGTAGATATTCAGAGACCAAGAGATTTTTAAATAAAATAATGTTATTTAAATCAATCACATTTTCCAAAAATTTATAGTATTTTAACAATCTCATATATCGGTGGCACTCCGCGTTCAGACATTTATTTGGATCAACCAATATATTTTTTTGATTCAATTGGTTTGTTTTCTCAGTGTATTATTGCACGGTCCAGTCGAGAAAATGGAAACCCAATCGAGCACTCATAGCGATCGAGAAAGACTCGCGAATGGACCAAAGACCTCCATGTTTTCACGTCTGATGAAATTTACGCGGCTTTTTCTTTTCGACGCGCAGACAAAATTCCGGAAACTGCAAGATGCAACTTCGAGCACGGCTGGTGCGGCTGGAGCAACAGGCCTGATAGACTGTTGAATTGGACTTTGAACCAGGGAGAAACGGCGTCAATCGGCACCGGCCCGAGCTACGATCACACCTATCGCAATGAGACGGGTAACGAAAAACGTGACTTGCGTTACTCCTCGAGACGTTGCATCGATGCACACTGAAGAATACTGATTTTATTTTTAGATACAGACGCGTGTTCAATAAGAGTTCTAATGCAAAGTATTCGCGAGATTCGCGGCAGCGTTTTTTTTTGGCAAAAATATTGTGCAATTGCAAATCGCACTGGAATATTAAAGTCGATCAGCGCAGTTCCATCGGCGAACACGCAAGGAACATGCCTCAGGTGTCGTCTTTCGATTTTGTTGAAACTTATATATGTCATGAAGCATTGAAAACCGAGCGACACGTATTTTTTTTTATCGGCGGAAAAACGGTTTTAAGGGGTGAAGAAATCCACTAGAGAGTTATCGCAAAAACAAAATTAAGGGGTGAATTAAGGGTATAATACCGAATTTTTATTATTTTTTTTTTGGAAAGGAACCAAGGTACATTTATGAATCTTTCATTTATGAATCTTAGGGACATTTATGAATCTTAAGGGACATTTATGAATGTCTTAGGGACATTTATGAATCTTAAGGGTCAAAGGAACATTTATGAATCTTTAGATACAATTTATTACATAATTGAACTATTGAATTAAATCCTCCGTTAAAAAATATGGCAAAATGGCGACTTTGTAGGTGGTCTTCCAGGTAGATTTTGGCCGCGGTTGTCCGTTTGTGGAAAATCCAACGACTTCAATATTGATCTGAAACATATGAGTCGAGAATTTTTAGTATTTTAACATCCAAATTCTGAACTTATACCTGAGAGACATTTAAAGAGTTGAAAATTAAAGAAAATGGGACTGCAGACAAAAAACGAAATTTTATACGACATTTTCGTTCTTTTTTGCAATAAATAAGTACTTTTAAAAAGTAATTTTCGTAAACAAGTAGGTATAAGATGAGGGTAATATCGTTACTGAGTTGTGTGCACAATTGTAGCACGATCAGTCGACTCATTTTAATGTTATGTTTCCCACAAACTTAAAAAATGTAGTTTTGGGAAAAACGTGTTTGAGGCGGGAACATTTACAACGATAAAAAAATCGATTAATTTTTTTCTTTAAGGGGTCCCTTACTTTAGACGCTAAAAAAGGCTATTTTCATACATTTTTTTTTGATAGGTTTATCTTATAGATATTGATATAAAAGTTGTTACACTTAATCAATACACTTTTGAAAAACATTTAAAAAAATTACTTATTTAAGTCACTATTTATAGACGAAAATGGTAGATAAAAAAATGTCTCAAAAAAATTGTTGGTCTGCGCTGTTGATGAAAGCTGAGAAATGGATCTTCCGAAACAAAAAAATCGAACGGTTTTCGATTCAGTATGTCAATGGCGCATGCGATTTTTTACATATGCAAAAATAACAAAGTGGCGGACATTTTTCTAAAAAAACGTGTTTTTCCACCGTTTTTGGCAAAAAAAAATAGTAAATATCAAAATTTAGAAAATTTTTTAATATGCGATATAGCTATAGTTATAGCTGAGGAATACATATATTAAAAAAAAGAAATTAGTTTCTATGTGACGGTAATTAACATGAAGAAAATGCAAATTTGAGAAAATGGCACGCATTTACAATAAAAAATCAACATTTCCCGCAACATTTCTGTAAAATGTGGATTAAAAAAGTAGTTCTTTTCCAATTTTTCAGAAATAATTTTCGTCACGTAGAATGTACCAATATTATCAATATTTCTACCAAGTTTCCACTCAATCGGCTTAATAGTTTTTGAGTAATCCTGCACGCCAATTTCGATATCCCGCTTCGAATCTGAGTGGTGAAGCACAGCGTTGGCGGGCTGTAACGTTTGAAGTTTTTCGAATTTCGCTTTGAATTTTTGGGAAAATATTCTACATATATAGTTCTATTGTTTAAAGAAGAAAAAGAAATCGATTTTTTTATCGTTGTCAATGTATATCCCGCCTTAAGGAGGTACGGTGATTGGAGCGAGTTCAAGATAAAAGCCCGATTTTTTTTATAGCATTGTCGAGACCTTCGTCCATGCGTATGCGGAGTTTCCACGAGATTTACCGTACACTTTCCGAGTTATTAATTGTTAAAGTTGGTGAATTAGTCACACGTAGGCGACAAAATGTGCCTGTCCTTTCATATATCGATTTTTTTGTGCTACTTGGAGCCAAGAAACACGTAAAAAAAACTGATGGTTGCGTTTGTTGAATCTTTGTGATCGATAAGGCACCTTGAATTGGAAAGCTCACCGCAGAAATAAGCAATAAATTTCGAAATAAAGTCGCAAAAACCGGGGTTTTCGGAGAGCGAGACTTCTCGTGACGTAACAGCAGCCATCTTGCTCGACGTGTGGCAACGCCGGATACCCGCGCAAATTTGATTCGTCTATCGGATATTTTCAACGCGAATTAAAAATATGATTGTGCGAAGCCGTACATTTTTTAATGGATTATAAAGGGCCTTTCGTCGATATTTACTTGAAGTTCTTTTACGTATAGCAAAGGCATCTCAATTTTTCTGGCGACATGTACCTATACAACGCATCTATATATAAATTCAGCATGGGAAAACCGTCATATAAAATAAACGTTCCTTTTTATACCTGCAAATATTGTGAAAATTGGGAAAGGGAAAAATAACATAACAATCGATGAAATATGTTTTGACTTTGGACAGATCGGACATTGGACATTGAGGTTAACTTCAACGCGACGTTTTTTATTTGCAATCGCAATATTATCTTTTCATTTTCTAATTCTTGTCCGTCAGAATCTACATTTGTCTCTAAACTGGACTTCACGAACAATCCCGTTACTCTTTTGATAAACTTCCACAGTATTTTCATTCTTCATGTTAACCGGCTACAAAAAATAATAAGCCGGGCGCGTGGAAGTGATGACAGCCACCAAAAATGCGACAATGCTAAACGTCAACGATATGGCGTACCACTGAAGTCGAGTAGTAGATTATTAAGGTTGTTTCCATATTATAAAAATAATAGGGAACTCGAAATTCAATACTTAAAAAATATTTCTCGAAAAATAGGCCATATACATATATCTAAAACGTGGCGGTATTGCGGCGTGAAATAGACGCTAAGTTTACTAGCATGGTCATCACCGTACCTCCTTAACTGGAGATTCGAGGCTTGGTCTACATATTATAATACTTATAACTGACTGTACGCTGCAGTTAGAACGTATATATTTGAGAACTTCTAATTTCGTCTATCCCTGGGATTCTAGCTCCCATACGTCTTCAACATTCCCTTTCTCAAAAACGGTGTAGCCGAACTAGGAAACTCCAAAGTTATCCTACAATTGGGCGTATCTAGACCGCAGAAAAAAATCAGTATTCCTCAGCATCTTTGTCGCCGACCGATCGACCCCTAAATTACGATTCTTCGAGTTACTCTTAATTCCGTGTCTTTTTTTCTGCAGGAACTTATGCAGTTATCGCACTAACGAGAGTGGTCAAGTACGGAACTCGAGGCACGATAGACAGTCCGATATTTAATCCGACTCCTCCGTACAGCTACGACCCAAAGAGTCCCTACTTCGAGTCGTGTCAAGTAAGATTCAATTTTTTTCGATCAACATTTCTCCCCACTCTATAAATCGTTGAACCAGCTCGGTCCAGTTTTTTCTTTCTATCCATTGTCCAAATAAAAATGATTTTTTTCTGCGACCGGAAAATTTTTCGTTCGATGCGCAAACAGGTACGTTTCTTTTATCATCGATACGGAGGGAACAGCGTGTCCCTGGGCCTCTACTTGATCCAGGTGAAGCCACACGAAAATCAGACGCAAACACTGTGGTGGATTTATGGGAACAGCGGTAACGCCTGGTACAACGAGGCCGTACCACTTCCGGAAGTCAGATATCGGTAATTAATTCCCCCCCCCCCTGCCTTTCGCGATCCATCCGCCGTTTTATCGAATCTGTTATTCCGAATCGATTCACCGACGGCGACGTTAGGGGATCATCACAGTGTGCACTGAGAAAAAAAATCATTGATCCAATATCATCGGTGTTATTGGATGAAATTTCGTTGATTCAATTGTAAAATTGTTGGTGTAAATAATCGGATTTATTAGTCAAAACAAAACGCTATTGACTTCAATAACATGATAAAATTGAAAGTTTTTGTTTCGTTCAAAAGATATATTGTTAGCCGAGAACAATATATTATTGAAACTATCAAAAAAATTATCGCGAACAAATTATATAGTTTTGAATGCAATTTCTGCAATGAACGAAAAAAGCGTTTCAATTCATAATATGAATATTCTTGATTCGAGTACACAAGAAAAATTTAATTTCGCTCGTTTGATTCAAATAAAATTTCTATTGAGTAAATCATGTTATTTTATTGTTTTCACCATATCCGATATTGATTTTTAAGTACATTGTTCGTTAAAATATTAATATTTTATTTTGATTGAAAAATATTAAGCAAATGTCTGAATTGGTTAAAAAATCATGCGAAAGTAAAATTTGTTTCTGCACATTTGGTTGAAAAAGTTCAACCAAATCATGGCCGAGCGCCACCAAAATTATAGGTGTTAGGAAACCCGTAGTTCTCGGAGTAACCGCTAGAAGCCGCACGCACGGTCGTTTCTCGTAAGCGTAGCGCGAAACGAAAATCTACTTAAACGCCGGAGAAACTCTAAAGAGTATCGCTTCTTGGCCTGTGGCTAAGATCAAAGTGTAGTATCTGTTCTAATCAGTTGAATATCTAATATTCTCTCCATGGATATTCCATTGGATATCTGATATTCTCTCCACTATTATCGTGGATGATCATTCTAATGCTCCCTTGTTATTTAAGTTTTAAAACAAATTGAAAAACTTACGTCCCATGGCATATTCGTTTCGATGTAGCAAAGAAATAATTAATTCTATTGATTATATTTTTGTAAGAAAAAAAAAATGTTCGTAGCAACCGCTTAATTATTTCATCCAATACATCTACGGATTGTATATAGAATAATATCAATAGAATATAATTTTATTTGAAGGATAATGTAGATATTCAGAGAACAGAAGAGCTTTTTTAAATAAAATAATATGTTATTTAAATCAATCACATTTTCCAATATGTTATAGTATTGTAACAATCTCATATATCGGTGGCACTCCGCAGCAGCACATTTATTTGGATCAACCAATATATATATATATTTTTTTTTCAATTGGTTTTTTTCTCAGTGTAACGGGTCGAAAAATAGCTGATTCTCGCGATGTTTTTTCTTGATGGTTAAAATATGCTAATCAATCTGATTTTTGTATGTCAAATCAAAGCATTCATGAAGAACAGAAAATAAATTTTTAAACGCTTTGAAAATTTTTTCAACGGTTGAAAATGTCTTCGAAAAAAAAGAGTTCTCACGGTGTACACGGTTGCAGCCGTAAATATTACGTGAAACAAAATTTGTAAAAAGATTATTAACGGATATGCATAACCTTGAAATTTCAAAAAATCTATTTTTGGTTTATTTGATTTTCTTATTGCGTAGAGTCTTGACTTTGATTTGGTTAAAAGATTTTTTAGAAATTCCAAAAATTGACCTAGTTATGACGATTTTAGTGGATCAGGTCAGAACGTCCCGTTGCATTACGGCTCTAGCGCTGCGCGGTGCATTGTATGGTTTCTAAGGGCATTGATATGACTTTGTCCAATCCGGCTGTTTGATAGTTGTACGGTGCTGGAATAGCAGATTTGAAGGTACGAAAAATAATTGTGATTTCATCTCAAGCAAGTAGTCCATACACCAAGGCATTTTCTTACGATTAAATTTTTCAAATAACGATTGGGACGAAAGAGTGCATTTCATAGATAGAAATTTTTAGTGAAAGGTGTTTAATTTTTTTACCAGCTCTATTAGTAATGGAGATATAAGCGACGGAAATTAATCCCATCACCTCTCACTCAACGTTTCGTCCCTTTCACTCATCGTTCCGTCTTTCTCATGAAAATATTCCTTGCTCATATCTCCATTGCTAATGGAGCTAGCGAAAAAAAATGAAAGACATTTTTTATTGTCAATTCAAAAAGAAACATCTTTTATTTCAAACTTTTTCTACAAAATGCACTTTTTCGTCACAATCGTCATTATAAGAATTAAATTGTTTATAATGGGAAAAACGGTTTTAGAACAAAATAAATGTCCTATTCGTGTTGCCCGTACCCGGAACCATAAAGACCCACCGAAGATATTGAGCAGACCTAAACATTTATACGAAAATGGTATACGGAAAAAGTGGATTTAGTTCGTTTTCTTCTCTTGCGTTTATCTCGAAAGTATACTTTGCAATTTGGCGTACGTCATATCTCAAAATCTAATCGTCCGATTTACTTCAAATTTGAATTAGACATATTTTATAACATATTCAATCGACTGACCGGATGATTTTTTCACTTGTTCGTCCGTTTCTTAATAATAAACGTTTAAAGCCGTTATTTTTTGTCGAAAATCGACATTTTCTTTAAAAACTGTGCAATTTATGCAATTTTTTCAATTTCGCAAATGTATCCGGTGAGTCTGTAGCTTTACCATTCTACTAAAAGTATATTTTTCCATTTTTTACTTTAGATGAATCCACTTACCGGAATCATGTACGCGACCGAGCCGTGCGGAGGCTACAGCCCTGAGATTAAACAACAATGATTACGTTGTTTATATATATTTTGCAATTAAAAAAAACGGTGACACGTCGAGACTATGTACTATCTGTGTGCAAAAGATCGACCTTGTCATCTCAGTACCTGAGACGACAAAAAAAAATATTGAAAATCAATCTGTTTTTTTAACTTCAAGGTTATGCATACCCCTTAATCAGTACGAAAGCCGCTATTTTCCTATGGAGGGTTTAAAAAAAATCAAAATTGACAAAATGGCGGCGGGATGAAAACAGTATCGGATTTAGCCTATTTTTTCGACAGTTTTTCGATACAAAAATAAGAAGATTTCAAAAAAGCTTCCATAGCAAGATAAAGAATGACGTGAAGAATGTTGTGTCAAAACTTGAGACGGATAGCTTAAAAACTCTTTCTTCGAGAATGTACACAGTTTTCAAAAACGACATTTCGAGAAAAAACGTGTTTAAGGGGAGGGTAGGGGTTTCAGCGTGACGAAAAAATACTTTTTTGAGAATTTTTTTCATCTATATGGATAGAGTAAATTTATTGAAACCTTTTGTACATTGTTGATTGTCATTTCAAGAACATTCCGTGAAATTTGTACCCGAAAATATCCACAAACAAGCCGGTGACAAAGCTTTTCCAAGAACGCTTTTGGAAAAACACGATTTGCGGTGTTCACTGTATCTCAGCTAGAAATTATCTAAAATCAAGTACCATTAAAATTTAGTCAAAGTATCATCAAATCCTCCCTCCAACGGTCTTTGATTATTTTTTTTTCATTTCTAAATTTTTGGTGGTCATGCAAAGTGAAAAGTGCTATTTTTCACGAAAAATTCCGCCATTTTGGGGTTGGAAATCCCCCTCAATGTAAAAAAAATCTCAAACTAACCGTTGGGGGGAGGTATTTTACATGTAGAAAGTGTGTACCAAGTTTGAAATAAATCGGTCATGTAGTTTTCAAATGGCAGTGAACACGGACTTTGAAAAAGTGGTTTCGAGAAAAACGCGGCACCGGCTTGTTTGTGGATATTTTCGCGTACAAATTTCACGGAATGTTCTTGAAATGACACTTAACAATGTACAAAAGGTTTCAATAAATTTACTCTATCCATATAGATGAAAAAAATTCGCAAAAAAGTGTTTTTTTTTCACGCTGAAACCCCTACCCTCCCCTTAAAGTTTCGAGTGCGCACGCTGCTGCTCGAATCACTTTCTCTAAGAAATTCTGTAACGACCGAAATTATTCGAATTTCGCCCCAAAAATTGATGAGCATGTTTATAACCGTCTACACTATCGGATACTGCAAAAAAGTCGATTTTTTTTAATTCGACACTATGATGATCCTTTAATTCACTTGCAGGTACTTTCTACGATTCGAAGCGAGCAAGGGCTTCATGGACTTGGGGGATGTGGCAATCGACGATTTTTCACTCAGTCGCGAGTGCTTTGGAATCGGTAGAGAAACGACATTCGAACGATACAATTAGATCGATAATTCTTTTGAAATATTGAACCGTGCGATTTTCTCTCGTTTTTATTTTTTTCTTTCAGGTGTACCACCGGAAGTTCTGCGTGATTTCAATTATTACAGTCCGGTTATAGGATCGGAAACACCGTCGGAACAACACGCGGACTTTGTCAATCAAACTGGTGAGATTTTTTTTTAAATTTAAAGCGGAAACGAGATAAAGATCGTTGGGGTGATATAGACGGAGTTGATTTGCTCTTGCAGTCGTGAGAATAACAACGTGCGGGGCGACTGGCCGGATGGGCCCGACCGCTGAACAATGTGCTCGCGAGTACAACAAAACCGACACGGACCTCTCGAAGCCAACTCCGACGACCTCACCAGAGTCCACCCTCGATTTTCCCTTGATCACTAATTTGAGCGGTATTCAACACTGGACCGCACCTCGCGACGGCTACTACACGTGAGCGCTTATTCGGCTTCATTGAACAGCTAGACTCCGGCGTTTCACCGATGAATGTTGGAGGATACTGATTTCTTCTTAGGCGTAGATGGATCCGATAAAATCTCAACCACGACGTTCTCACGAGTTCTAGGTTTTTGCGTCTATCGAACGAATCAGTAACTTTCAAGGACGTATGGGAGATACAATCTCAGGCAGAAGTAGCCGAAATTTTGCATTCCGAAATACATGTGCTAGATGCAGAGCGCAATCGGTTGTAAGTACCGTAATATCCCGTGTGGAAATTTGAGTCAGGAAAAAGTACTGCCCTTGATCTGCCTTTCCTAGATAATATCAGGCTCTGTCGGGCCTCCCACCCTGGAACAGGTTCGCAATGCAACAGGCCTAAGGTTAGGTCCCGATCCGCTTGTTCCCTTTCTGGGGAACTGATCAGGAACAGGCCGGAAAACAAGCGGTAAATGACCAGGAAAGTTGTAGGGAATAGATCGGAAAATAATCAGGAACTAACGAGGAAGTTAAAAATGACGTTTCAGCGTTTTTGGAATCCTTGGGGAGGTAAAATCGGGAGTGTATTCAAGTTAGTATTTCGACAACATATTGTTTGTTGGCTATCTACTTGCTAAAGTAGCATATGAGTGTATTCATACCCTTGCTCGCATTTCCTGATAGGCAAAGAGACAGAAAAACGTTCACAGATCACTATCCGAGCGGAAAAGGCCTAGAGTGCTAAGGGTTATTTCGCAAGTATCGCAAAATCATAAGCGTAAGTGCACGCTGTATGCATAGCACTTCTGTACGTGTTACAACTCACAGGACGAACTTTTATCCTCGTACGATGGTACCTTGCTTACGCGAAACGCTTCGCTTGTAGCCACCTGGCGGATTGTTGGCGAAATACATTCAGTTAATGTCTTCCCGGCCAGAACATTGATATTTCCCAACATGGCGACAAGGCGTTAAAAGCCACGAATGACCTACTTTACTTTTTTACCGCATAAAATAATTTGGATATTCTTTATGCTCGAATCGTTAGTCATCGTAATCCCGGTATTTATGATAAGCATTGTTATCTTTGTCGATTATCATTGATGCAATAAATGCTTTCAATGATGAATAGAATTACAACAGATGTATAAGTTTCATCCAAATCAATTAAAAGTATCTTTGATTGGGTGAAAAGCAAAGTAGCTTTTCTTTAGTTCTTAAAGACAGGCTCCACTTTTTAGAACATGTCAATGTTCTGGCCGGGTTGACATTACGTGAAGATGTACTTGCACGCAATGTATCCCGGCTAGAAGATTGTAATTTTCAAATATAAAGGGTAAGCCGTAAAAAACGATTTTGCGATCTTCCCGGTTTGTTCCATGGGAGGGCCCGGTCAGGTAAATCAGACAAGGAAGGTCTGGTCAAGGCCGGGCACAAAGTAGGGAATGCCTGGTCACATGTCTGCACGGGATGTGAACGAAGACGTAAGTCTCGCCACCGTCGCGTTCAAAAATTTATTCTACGGTCAATCGATGAAAGCTTCGAAATATTGCGAAATATCCTCATAATGTCGTTTGTACATTAGGGTGGTCCAGATTTGAGATTAATTTTTTTTCCTTTTTCTCACCAACTAATAATCTTATTTCGAGAAAAAAAAATTGTCGCGAAGTCTGCGAGCCGTCAAAAAATATTTAGAGGTCGCTCAAGCCTCCCAAAAATGCAAGTTTACATAAAAAAAAACGATTTTCTTTGTTCACTTCTCACCTATACATTTTACGCTTTATAATTTTTAATTTGAGCTCGTGAAAGCTCTAGCCGGCCAATGAACATTTAGTGGTCGCTCAAGAGCTTCGAAATTTCCGATTGTCGCGAACCCAAACAAACTTAACACTTTGTAAAATTTCCAAAACGATGAATCCTTTTTTTTTAACGGATTTTTTAAATTGACCTTACACTTCTAACCCGATAAAACAGGGGACCTATAATTTTGTTAACGGACAAGAGCTTTAAAGAATTATTTTATGAGAACAAAGATTATAATTCTTGGGTTAGTAGTGTGAGGTAACTTTCAAAAATTTGTTTCCAAAGAAAAACGTTTAATTGTCTTGAACATAGGGGTCGTCCATTAATCACGTGAGGTTTTTTAGGCCACTTTCTGAGCCCCCCTCCCCCGTGGTGATATGCTGTGAGGTTTCCAGCCCCCCCCCCCCCCCCGCCCACATCACGTGTATTTTTTTGTGTTACGAAATGTGAGACACAACCGATAGGGAGTACGATATTTGATTGTCAAAAACGAAATAATATATATTGTCAATATATTTTAATGGCATTGTCCTAAGACCATGGGCTCATTTGCGTGTTTTCTACAGAAACAAGTGGACAAGCCTTTTGTGGATCAGATATAGCCACTTCACTTTAAGTAGGTGGTCAGTCGAAAATAAATAGAACTAAAAACTGTTGGTTAGGTTACTTTTTAGGCACAACCAGGGGGCTGAAAGCTTCTATCCCCTACCGGTATACAAATGCTGCTCTTTTTGACCGCTTTTTTAGTTCTACCTCTTCCCATGGCGCTAGCAGTTATCTTACAATATTCTGATTGCGCAGGCGCAAGGCCCGCACGGCGTACATAGCGACCGTATTATATACATAGCCCCTGCGCACGCATCAGGTTGTAAGAGTATAACTAGCGCTGCGAGTGGCAGAGTACGACACTAAAAATGCGGTCATTTTGCGAAGCAAAAATTCCAATAGGTGCCAGTCCCCTGGGCACAACTTGCCTGTTCAATAGCTCACAGCGGATGCTCTCCGGTTCACGCAGTTACACAAAAAAATACGCGTGATATGTCACAACACCCCCCCCCCCCCCCCCAGCGTGATTCATCGTGATGTTATCCAAACCCCCCTCCCCCTGTTTGAGCCTCACGTGATTAATGGACGGCGCCGTATTAGAAAGCGTCAAATTTAGGAGTGAGATGAATAAAAAAACAATTGGCGAGAATTGGAAATTTCGAAGCTCTGAGCGACTAAATATTCATTGACCGTCTTTCGCGAGATTAATTTAAAAATTATAAAGCGTAACATTCATGGGTGAGAAGTAAACGAAAAAAAACGATCTTTTAATGAAAATTTGAATTTTTGGGAGGCTTGGACGACCTCTAAATATTTCTTAACCGCTCGCAGATTTTTTACCAATTTTTTTTCTCTTTAAAGACGATAATTGGATGCTGAGTTATGTTTCCGGCCAACTTAAAAAATGCAGTTTTGAGATAAACGCTGCACAGCCGCCATTTAGAAATGAATTGCTTCAAAAAAATTATTGTATACAGTCACTGATATGTATGATAAACACCTTTTTTTTTATCTCGATTTATTTTGTACTTTTTCGGAAAAAAAATCCCTTCGGAAAATTGTTTCGTATACTTAAATATACTATTAAAGTATACCTAAAGTTTAATAATTGTAGAATAATTATTTCTTAGTTCAAAAAATCGTTCAATATCGCTTATATTTTTCCTGTCTAAATGTATATCCCGCCTTAAGGTATTCGCGGAAGGCCGTATTTTGTGAGCCCATAAGGAGAGACCGTCCGAATAATTGGCAAATACAGTCGCGCTTTACAAAAATAAGACCCAATTAATTGTTATACGCAATGGTAAACTTGAAGAACAAATTTGGCGCAAATCTAGTAGATTTAGACATTTTTACTTTTTCTCTGAAATGTCGCGGCTACGAAAATTCTTCTGTTAGTCACATTTTTCTAAATCTTATCATTAATATCATCTTTAAACATTCGGTGACGCCCTGTTTTCATTGTCTATAAACTAAAAACAAAGCTTATAAATTATTACATGGAAATGTGGTCAGCGTGTCATTTCCATAAAGTGCCGTATAAACGAGACGATTTTTAGTCATTACTTTGCGTCAACAAAATTTGGGCATTGAAAAAAAATGTTCACTGCTTTTTAACAATGAAAACTTCAGAATCGTAGTGTCGATTTTTCTTCCTCAAATTATTGTTGTGCCACGCAGTTTGATCGGGATCGGGGCACGGGGTGGCCGAGGATCCGGCGGTATGGGAAGTACGCTGGGCGCCCTCGTCCGTGGTGTCATAGAGCTGGAGAAGGGCGAGACCCTTTATTTCCTGATAGGTCAAGCTGGCATGGACGCTTGTCCGAAAAACCTTGGCATCCCGCAGAATCATTGTCAGCAATCGAATCACACGAGTGGGCAATCCGGCGTCTCATCCGGTTACACGTCTTTGCTTCAAGAGGTCAAAAATATGGACTGGCCTGACGGTGGTGGCGGTGGCGGAGGAGCCACGTTTATCTTTACCGTAAGAATTCATCTTCTGCGACCTCCATTCACGTTTCTTTTGGATTATTTTCCAAATACGCTGTGCAGCTCTGGGCCCGTACCATTGTGTGCGAATAAATTTATTTACATTCATTACGAATTGGACGGCAAAGTTCCATGACTCTTGGCACTTGTTAGTAAAGCTTGAAATTGATACTTCCTCGAAATAGTAATTGAAACTTCGTAATTACACTTTATTGCTGAATGAATAATTGATTAAAAAATTAATGCATGGCAAAAATAGGTAATGAACAAATTGGACGAGTGAATGAGAAATCAAATTGATTTTAATTCATCGATTTTATTTATAGTAGTAAGAAGTTTCATATGCATCGCCTTTTCAGCTTTTTACAAAGCTGTTACACCGTTAAACATCGCTCTCTTGCAATCCAACTTATATTTTCCCTCTTTTATTATTTTTAATGTTCGTCACACTGTGTATTCTCTCTCCCCATTACCACTGTTTCTCTTTTCTTACACTCTCTCTCTATTTCTCTAAAAATGTACACATATTTACGTCGCCCCTCTCAGCAACCCTATTAATTGATCTTCTACTCCCCTCTTATCCCTTTCCCCCTTTACCTACTTCTCTATATTTGTTTTTGCTTCCTTAGATGTTACCCCTCTTCCTTTTTAAGGGGCCTTTTTAAGGCCACAGTAACGGGTATAAAATCATGTGCGAATTTAACAATTTTTTTTCGTATGAAAAACTAATTCACTCATCAAATTAATTACACATCTATTTACTATGAATATCGAGCTGTTAGATTTTTTTTTTCGATGTACAAAATGGCCGACTACTCGAAACTTCTCGAAACAGCTTTTTTCCAATTGGCGTGACAAATAACTTCAACAATTTTTACTCGATTTACTTCAAATTTTAAAGTGATGTTCCTAATTGCATTTCGCAGAGAAGTACGTACGGAATTTCTGATGAATCGAAAACTTTTCATTTTATGAGCAGTTTATCAGCAGTTATAACGAAATTTTTCACTGAAAATTCATTTTCAAAATTCAAATACCTACAACTTTTGAAAAAAAAAAATTTTTTAAATTCCGTACGTACTTCTCTAGGTATTCTAATGTAGATTGACGAGAATTTTTGTTTTTTGTTCTAGGTCAAAAATTGTGGATGCTAAATGTCACGCCGCGGAGCGCCTAAAAAAAAGATAACAAAAGAAAATATTAGTAGTCGGCCATTTTGTACGTCGAAAAAATATATATATATATTGTCTAACAGCTTGATATTCATACTAAATAGATGTGTAATTAATTTCATGAGTGAATCACTTTTTTGTACGAAAAAAAATTGTTAAATTCACTAATGATTTTATGCTCGTTACTGTGGGCTAACGCCTTAACAAAAACAATGAAGCTCTCGATGAAAATCTGTTAATAATTCCTATCAAGGATTTCATCCTGTAAAACTGATGTTGAAGTTTGCATCGTTAAATTTCAATAAAAATTGTCCCTTTTTAGTTAGCGACATTGTTGCCAGACTTACAATTAGGCTATAAAAATCACTCAAACGTTTTTTTCCAGAAATAAAGAGATAAAGGTATGAAGGAGCATTCCCGTTGCGTTCCAACGATTGAAACTTCAATAATGTGTGTCAAATTACTCGGATTTGCAGGTCAAGAAGTCAGGGGAATATGAGCCCATACTCGTGGCCGCGGGTGGTGGTGGATTGGGTCATGGAAAATTCATCAACGACGGTATACAGCACGGGCGAGGTCCCCTGACAGACAAACGAATCGCAACTGCGAATATCACGCGGCGAGACGCGGGTGAGAGCTCTAAAATTGATGGAACGAAAGAGTCGATACTCCGAAAATTCGATCATTGTCAAATACGTGAATCATGGGCGGAGGGACATTTCTATAGTTCATGAGGAACTGAAAATATTGTTATTATGTTCGTCCATTTTTCTTTTACAGCAGTGCACTCCCTTCTCCACCCGCACTTTATTTTAATTGCAAAATATATTCGACATTTACCAATAACTGCACAGATCAACAGCCAATTTGGTGCCGCAAAACGATTTTTTTTCTAAATCTTATCTCCATTCTGATCCTATTTTAACACTTAATATTTATATTCTATGTAAGAACACGGAAATATAAAATTTTCTTTCTAATTTTATCGAAAAAATTAAGGGATTATCGCAGTGTGACGGGTTAAAATATGCTAATCAGTCTGATTTCGTTATGTCAAATCAAAGCACTCATGATGAACGGAAAATAAATTTTTAACCGTTTATTTTTATTTTTATTTATCCTTTTTTAAACGGTTGAAAATGTATTTAAAAAAAGGAGTCCTCACGGTGTACACGGTTGTGGCCGTATATATTATCTATATAGTATTATATTACTATATTATCTATATAGTACTAATAAAATTATTTCTATCCCGAAATAATTTTTAAAAAGCCCATTTCACGGAATCTGCAATCGTTTTGCTTAATTCTTTTATAACATACTCTCCGCATATAACAAAATGTATAAGGGTCGTTTGAACAAGCTTGTCTTCGCTTTGCTACCGTCGACATATCAATGAATTAATTTATAGCAGCAAATAAGAAAAAAAAACCTTAATGAACTGCTCACGACACTCTCTGTGAAATTAAGGGATAACACCACTCGAGCGGCAAAAAATAAGGCCTAACTTTGACAATTCATTTTGGGAGTATGAAAAAAGGAATAGGATTTCTTTTCAGAGGGTTCATTTAACACATATTAAAGTATAGAAAAAAAGTTATTATGATTTTCATACCAAATGGCGGCGACAGAGCCCATGTTGAAAAACGTTTTTTTTTTACAAATAGCTTCGAGGGAGGACGGTTTTCTCGTAAAGTATCAGACCTGGAACAAAAACAACAAACATTATAATCTATATATTATTATCTATCGGACTACGTAGGGATTTTTTTCACTCAAATTTTGAAATAAATGGCGCAGTTTGAAAGAAATAAATCATTTTTTTGCCCAAAAAATAAGCAGTAAATTGTTTATTAGAAAAAAGTTTACGTTTAATCAAAAAACGGCTACGTACTCCCATAGAGAATATAATTGTGAAGCAACTATCATTATTTCAAATCGATCCATGCGAAGGTGTTCGAGTAATCCGTCCTCCCAGTTTAAGGGGAGGGTAGGGGTTTCAGCGTGAAAAAAAACACTTTTTTGCGATTTTTTTTATCTATATGGATAGAGTAAATTTATTGAAACCTTTTGTACATTGGTAAGTGTCATTTTAAGAACATTCCGTGAAATTTGTACGCGAAAATATCCACAAACAAGACGGTGACAAAGCTTTTCCAAGAACGCCTTTGGAAAAACACGATTTGCGGTGTTCACTGTATCTCAGCTAGAAATTATCTGAAATCAAGTACCATTAAAATTTAGTCAAAGTATCATCAAATCCTCCCCCCAACGGTCTTTGATAATTTTATTTTCATTTCTTAATTTTTGGTGGTCATGTAAAGTGAAAAGTGCTATTTTTCACAAAAAATTCCGCCATTTTGGGGGTGGAAAACCCCTTCAATGTATAAAAAAAATCTCAAACGAACCGTTGGGGGGAGGTATTTTTTATGTAGAAAGTGTGTACCAAGTTTGAAGTAAATCGGTCATGTAGTTTTCAAATGGCAGTGAACACGGACTTTGAAAAAGTTCTTGAAATGACACTTAACAATGTACAAAAGGTTTCAATAAATTTACTCTTTCCATATAGATGAAAAAAAATTCGCAAAAAAGTTTTTTTTTCACGCTGAAACGGTAATTGAACCTTTTGAAAAAAAAACGCTACAGGACCAATTGCATATTGTTTCTATGACCCCAAAGTATTTTTTAAGCAAAAAAAACATTTTTCCAAAATCCTAGAGTGGTGCTATCCCTGAAAATTCATTTGAAAACATTCTGTAGTATCTTAGAATATAGGTTGGTATGTTTCACCAGTGGTCACCTGACAAAAAATCATACGAATTTTGCTGGCACCAAAATTTCTTTTTGTTTTTACTCGTGTTATCAATATTTGCATTAATTATTTTACGTTTTAACACAAGGTACAAACATTTATACTTATTTTTAAGTTACAAACATTTCTGAAAAACTTTCATTCAATAAACATACTGATTCGCTAACTTTTTTGAAGTGTTCAAGTTTCAGTTCAATATTACTATATTCAATATAGTACAATTGCAATTCAATGCAACGATCAATTCAGGTTTACCATTATAGGGACATCTTGATTGATTGTCTTTATATTTTAAGGTGGCGACGGAGCTGGGTGGAACACCTCATCGTATATCGGAGTGGGTCGAGGCCTGCCGGGCCTTTCGTTGTCGAAGGGTGGCCTGGGTGGTCAAGGTTGCACTAAAAACGAGCAGGGCCAAGGAGACGGTGGTTTCGGTGGTGGGGGCGGTGGTTGCCGAACCGGCGGTGGTGGTGGAGGATACATCGGTGAGTTTCCACTAATTGATGCTTTTTTTTCCACTTTCTCCCCTCCGCGATTTATCCGTTGCTCAGGATGCCTGGAGTCCAATAATCATAAATCGCGTAGCCAGCCATTTTTTACACGCACTTTCGATAAGATCATCTACTAGGGTTTTTTTTAAATTAATTTTTTTCCTTTTAGAGAACTATGTTTGCAGAAAACAATATGAATTTTCATTTCATTCCAAGGATAGAAATCTCGATATCTTAAGGGGCTACATCTACCTAGAGGCCCGAAAATAACTGCCAAATTCCGATATTTTTTTCTGGGCAACGGTTAGTGAAAAAGAAACACATTTTTTTAACACAAAGATACATATATTGAGAGCCTTTAAAAAAATACAGAAAAACAAGAAAAACATGGCCTCCGTCAAGTGATAAACTTTTTTGCGACACACGGCGGTGGACACTCTCCAGCTTAAACGGTCCATCCGAAATCTAAAAACCTGATGGGTTATTTAAGTTAACAATAAATACGAGTCGTTGACGATCGTTGGTTTTTAAAATTATTTTGTTAAACAACGTAGCGACGAACTGAAACACGAGCATCCAAAATTTATGAAAAAAGTCGTCATTTTTACGTAACTATTAGAAAATGAAAATTGATTTTCAAAAAGTGAGATCGTCAACGACCTTTAAATGCTTCTCATCGTATCTCCCGAAATTTCGGAAAAAATCCGTTGGGTGGTTCTCGAGATATCATGTCCACCGACTTTGAAAACAGTGTTTCGAGAAAAACGCGTTAAAGTCTGAATTAGAAGGTCCGAAAAGTCGTTTATTTTTTGCGTAAATCGATAGATCAACTATCCAAGAATATATTTACAAAGTTACAGAGGCCAATCTATCTATCTTCTATCTATCTATATAAATAAAAAGAGAAGTCCTGACTGACTGACTGACTGACTGACTGACTGACTCATCAACGCCCAGCCCAAACCCTTGGACCTAGAAAGCTGAAATTTTGCACAAAGGTTCCCTTTATAATGTAGACAAGGAATAAGGAAGGATTTTTCGAAATTCAACCCCTAAGGGAGTTAAATTGGGGGTGAAAGTTTGTATGAAAAATCTTATTCCTTGAGTTAATATATACTTGAAAACTTAACACAAATAAATTGTAAAGTAAATTATAAACTTTGTCACTTTTATTTTTCCTAAACTACCCCCTAAGAGGGGATTTGGGGGTATCAAAGTTTGTATGGAAGAATTTTAACGCGCGGTTCGATTAACTCGAAACTCAGTATTTATGCTTGAGAACAAAAATAAAGAATAACGTGTATCAGGGTTTTTCGAAAATCGACCCCAAACGGGTTAAAAAGGGATAGTCATTTTTACAGGGGAGGATTTTATCGCGGGGCTTATCTTCTTTGAAACATCTTCTTTGATCTTATTTGAAACTTGGCACAATTACTTGCCTATGTAATAAAGTTTGTCATTAAGGGGTTTAGGGGGGGGGGTGGTTAACGGGGATTATTTACGTAACTATTTTTTTCTAATTCTCACAGGATAGAGAATAAAGAGGATTTAATATTTTCACTTTAAAGTTGCCTTCATATTCGGCATTTGAGTAGGTAATTTTCCGTCCCGTTATTAGGTTATATTATTAGGTTTTAGAGATTTTATCCTCCATCAATCATATATTAATCCGCGCGCCGCTCCTCGAATACTACATAAGCAGTGCGAGAAGACATTGTTTACCTAGATTAACAAATGGGGTACTTTTAATCACGGTAGTATGTTCCCGTGGGATATTTTCCGACATCCACGCGGGCGAAACCGCGGGCAAAAGCTAGTTGTAAATATTTTCGAAGATACAAGGCCAAAAGCAGAGAAGCGATTGATATTTGATATTGATATTTTAACTGTATATAACCCTTTAAACCAAAGTTTATTATATTCAGTATAAAAATCTCTTCAAAGTAAAAAAAGTCGTTGAAAAAGTCTTTGTAAATAATTTTTATAGCACGTTAAAGTGTTTTTTTTTTGGTAATTATGCAGTATGAGGACTTTTCCGAAAAACGACGGGAAATTTTTTTCCGCCATGATGTTGTTTATTCCATTATAGTAAGTGATATTCCATCGGGGGAGGCTGACATTTCCCATTCATTCCATACGTTATGGGGTTTTGGAGTTTCCAGAATCATATAATATTTCGACCCCTCCCTAAACAGCTACGTGTTTCCTTATAGATAGTGTATTGCGAAGGTAACGATGTATATGTTTCGATTTCGTGACCACAGCTGTCCTGTTTCAGGAAACAGGTAATATTTCGACGCCTTTTGTTTGTTGTCGCTAAGTAGCTACGTGTTTCCTAAGGGCCAACCCAACAAACAAACCCAAACAAACTTCCCAATATGTGCGTCGAAATATTTAAAAATTACCTTTTTTATCACGTGTTTTCGCGAACTTCAAAACCCCATAACTTATGGAATTAATGAAAAATGTCAGCCTCCCGCGATGGAATATCACTCAATATAATGGAATAAGCAAGTTGACGGTGAAAAAAAAATTTCCCGCCGTTTTTCCGGAAAAGTCCTCATACTACATAATTACCGTTTTTTTAAACACATTTTTTTTCAAACCTGAGAAAAATTGTAATTTCACGATTTTTTCAGCTTTTTCTCAATTCACCCAGAAGAAAAAAATATGACAATTGAAAATGTTATTGGTTTATTTCGTTGAGTCGAGAATTACGAGCTGCATCTTTCCCGCCGATTGAGGACTGCAGTGGCAAGACGCACATGGAATAGGCTGATACATCTGCAGTCATTTATTGTTTCATGTTGAAACATTTTTTTTTATACGTTTCAAATATACATAAGAAGATACCCCAATGTTTACTGGGCTCACTTGTTTTTTCCCTTCGAAAAAAATTCCCGAAAAAAACGCCTTTTTGCACGTTCCAATTCAGGGTCCCGCCTTAAGGGGTCATCGCAGGGTAACGGGTCGAAAAATAGCTGATTTTCGCGATTATTTTTCGATGGTTAAAATACGCTAAGCAGTCTGATGTTTTAATGTCAAATCAAGGCACTCGTGAAAAACAGAAAATACATTTTTAAACGTTTATTTATATTTTTGTTTGCATTTTTTTAAGGGTTGAAAATGTTTTCGAAAAAAGGAGTCCTCACGGTGTACACGGTTGTGGCCGTAAATACTATATGAAACAAAATTTGTATAAAGATTATTAATCAGTATGAAAGTCGCTATCTTGCTATGGAGGTTTCTTAAAAATCAAAGTTGACAAAATGGCAGTGGTTTGAAAAAAAAGTATCGAATTTATCCTATTTTTTCGAGTTTTTCGTTAAAAAAATATAAAGATTTCAACAACAACAAAAAAGCTTCCACAGCAAGTTAAAGAATAACGTGAAGAATGTTGTGTCAACATTTGAGGCGGATAGCTTGAAAACTCTTCCTTTGAGCGTGTACACCGTTTTGAAAAACGATATTTCGAGAAAAACGCGTTTAAGCCCTTGCATACGCGATTTCGTCGATTTTCGAAGGTACTTTTCTAGACGCGGTTAAAAAAAATGACGCATATATTGACAACATTTTTTTACATATAATTTATGCACATGGTTAAGTATATGTCAAAAAAATCAGAAATATTAACAAATGGCGGAGATATGACATAATAAAGGAATGTATTTTTTTTTGCGCGCACGTTGATGGTGAAAGTTCTCGGCATCGATGTGGGTGTCTGAAAAAAATGAACATATTTATAATTGCAGAATGAATGTATCTTCAGTGTGAACCAAAAATATTATAAAAAAATGATTATAATAAAAATTAGAAAGAACATTTTTTCACTCAATTTTCTGTCGGTATTTTTTTTTTGTGCCATTGAAATTTTTTTTTCTGTGGTTCACACGATATGTTGAATATGTTGTAAAAATTTCAAAGCGATCTGAACCTTCGTCCAAGAGTTAGAACTTCCACAAGGTTAAAAAAGTGAATCGTGGAAAAACGGTTTTGAAGTTGGCGGTCAGGCGCGCCGCGCGTAAACGTTTTTACGCTCGAAATGCTGTAACTTTGACCATTTTTGGAATTTTTCAATTCTGTATAGCTTAAAATATTCCTAACCGTTCAGGCTAGTGGTATCAAAAATATAAATAAATAAAACATTTTTCGCGTATATAAGTCCTTAAAGTTTCGAGGGAGCACGAATCACTTTCCCTAAGAAAGGCTGGAGGGATGGAAATAATTCGAATTTGCCCCAAAAATTGAACAGCATGTTTATAACCGTTTATACTGTCGGATAATGCAAAAAAATCGATTTTTCGAAAATTTCACACCCTGATGATTCCTCAATGAGAAGCGAGTTGACGTTTCGATTCGTTGTTTGACTCGGCAGGCGGAAGAACCGGACGTCGTGAGTCCGGAAACGGCGAGGGCGGATACTCCTACGCTTCGGCGAAGCTGATGCACACGAATTTTCGCACCGGCATCGATCAGGGACCGGGCGAAGTCACCATCATATCGGACATAAGCGGCTGCGGATGCGACTTTCGTTGCATCGCGCTCGATCTTCATCTCAGCGACACTCAATGTCTTTGTCCACCCGGCTGGGAGTTGGGAAACGATTCGAGATCTTGTCTAGGTATTACGATACTCCGTCTCAATTTTAACAGGTGTCATATGAGTCTGATATTTTAGGGAAGGATTTTACAGAATCCGGAATGGTCCGTTTCTATCGGAAGCGGAGTTATTTGAGAGTTTTCCTTGGGGGAGCGGATCGAGAGATCGAACTGTTGGTAATCTTTAGTCGATCGAGGTCAATGGAAAATTTGACACTCGTTTGTTGCATATCCATATCCGATATTTCTATCCATTTTTCACCCTCGAAAGAGTCGAAATGAGGCCAAATAAGTCGAAAAATTCTTTTTTCCACTTTTACCACATTACGGCAGCCTATCCGATCGAAAATCTTCCACTGATGACGAATATCACCGAGATTTGTTTCGAAAGCTCAAAATTACTCCAGCCAAACGCGAAAAACCGGTTTTTACACGATTTCGACGATTGCTAATCAAATTTGAGGATTTTGGGGGAAATTAAGAGGTTAGGGTTTTGCGATGACCCGAAAATTACGGTTTCTGAAAAAAAATAGTTTTGAAGGAATAAGAAAGATGATTAAAAATCGTTTGGATATTTTTTTTACGTACATTATATTTTTGTTTTTTTTTTATGTACATTATATTTTTATGTACATAAGTTGTGTACCAAATTTCATGGAAAAATATTTATAATTGAAGAAGTTATAAACAATCTCAGGAAGGACCTTTGAACGTGAGGGTATCAATGGTCTACTTGATTTTGGCCACCCGATTAATCTGGAAAAAACGTGTTTTTTTTTTCAAAAATAGACAATATTGGCTAAAACTTGACCGAGCTGTTTTATGTTATCGTGCTTCAATAACTTAAAAAAAAATTTGATTTATTTCTGCGATTTTTTCGATCTAAAATGACAAACTTATTGTTAATAACTAAGGAGAAAAAAGATAAGAAGAACTGGCGTTGAAGTTTGCATCCTTGGAATGCAACAATCTTTTTGTTCTATTCTTATTTCTCAATTTTTATGCTTATCCAAAGGCTTTTATTTGCAAATTGACGTCGTAAATATCTAATAAGAATAGGCAAAAACGTTTGAGTGATTTTTACAGCCAAAAAACATTCTTTAATTGAAAAGTATTGATTTTCGTTGAATTCCAACGATGCAGACTTCAACATCATAAGAAGAAAAACGTCTACACTGAAAAAGTGTACCAAATTTCAAGTCAATCCGTTTATTAGATGTCGAAAAAACGTGTACAACGTTTTGAAAAACATAGTTCCGAGTAAAACGCGTTTATAGTATTACTAGCAGTTCTATCGCTGTAATCACAAGTTTACCTTCAATCTGCGATTCCTATAGATATATGTCGGACGTTCCTCTTCAATTTGGGTTGCCTCAAGCGATGAACGAGTGTTCGTCATTTTCACAGTAGCCTCACACCTTAATGGTGAATTCGTATTTTCGCCGTGAAAACACATCTTTGTAGGCTATAAAAAAATGTTAAGGGGTTAGCCCACAGTAACGGGTATAAAATCGTGCGAATGTAACAAATTTTTTTCGTATGAAAAAGTGATTCACTCATAACATTAATTGCACATCTATTTAGTATGAATATCAAGCTGTTAGAAAAAATATATTTTTTTTTTCGGTGTACAAAAGGGCCGTCTACTAATATTTTCTTTTGTTATCTTTTTTTTAGGCGCTCCGCGACGTGACATTTAGCATCCGCAATTTTTTACCTAGAACAAAAATTCTCGTCAATCTACATTAGAATACCTAGAGAAGTACGTACGGAATTGAAAAAATATTTTTTTATTCAAAAGGTGTACGTATTTGAACTTAAGGCGGTCGTCTAGTGGGAAGGCCGTTTTTTAATGCTTTTTTGGGCTTTTTTTTGACAAACCATTGAAATAAAATAATTTATAAATTGTATATCATTTTTATCAACATTTAAACAAACTTTGTGAATTTTTTAAAGTCATTATATAGAATATAGTCGGAGATACACCGCCCAACAGGAACACATATATAAAAAGAGGTGCTCCACTGCTGCCATGATTCCGGCCGTTCTGCTTATCTGAAATCAAAAAACCAAACGCAATTTTAATCGTGAGACTTGAGGCTCTACATGGGACTGAAATAAAGTTAGAATTCCAAAAAATAACTTTTTTTGCGCTTTAGGAAAAAAATTCATTTTTTCGTATTTTTTGGGGTCTATATAGCTGATAAAAAGAAAACTAACGAAGCAATCTTAATTATTTTAGTTCAACTTGTAGTTATACATGTACTAAAGATGCTGTGTAAATTTGAGCAGAATCAATCAAGTAGTTTTTGAGACATCATGGCAGCAGTTTGAAAAAATCGTGTTTTGAGAAAAACGCGTTTGAAAGTTGTTGTATATAATTTATAATTAAAAAAATGGTCTCACCATCAATCTGCTATGCCTGGACCATAGAGTACACCTTCCTCTTCTTCAAAAAAGTCCTGGAAGGCCGTTTTCTCTTTTTTTGATCTGACACACTAGACAACCGCCTTAAAAAATGAATTTTCAGTAAAAAATTTCGTTATAATTGCTCATAAACTGCTCATAAAATGAAAAGTTTTCGATTAATCAGAAATTCCGTACGTACTTCTCTGCGAAATGCAATTAGGAACATAACTTTTAAATTTGAAGTAAACCGAGTGAAAATTGTTGAAGTTATTTGTCACGCCAATTGGAAAAAAGCTGTTCCGAGAAGTTTCGAGTAGTCGGCCATTTCGTACATCGAAAAAAAAAACATATATTTTTTCTAACAGCTTGATATTCATACTAAATAGATGTGTAATTAATTTCACGAGTGAATCACTTTTTCATACGAACAAAATTGTTAAATTCGCACATAATTTTATACCCGTTACTGTGGCCTAACCCCTTAATCCAAATTTTGTCGGCATCCGGTCCGTCGAGCAATTTTTACATTGACGACAAATACACACTGATCAATGACGGACGTCGAAAATTGATACCTACATTATTCGTCTCGCATTTGCGGATTATGCGGAAGAGGCGTTTCTATCTTTGGATCAACTATCGGATTGATTATTGAGATGAAGCACATTCGTCTTCTTTGGGGCGCGATTAAAGAAAAAAATCGATGAAAACATTTTTTTTACAATGGGAAGATCATTCAACGTCACGTGTTCATTCTGTTTGCAGTCGCGGACGAGTTGAACGTCGCCCATCGGACCTTCATGATCGTGCTGATAATCGGGACTATCGTTTTGCTGTTCGCGGTCTCGGCGCTTTTCGTTCTACTCTGTGAGTAAATCAGCAGCGGCGTGAAATTGCCGCTTGTGTATTAAGGGGGGAGATACCTTTAGGCGAGGCAAAAAGTAGCTGGTTTTCATGATTTTTTTTAGAGTAAAGATTCCTCTACTATTTTTGAGACTAAGAGTATGTATTATTATTACTTTTGGCTGTTACATGGTTTTTTTCCATCCAGCATCTTTAAAAAATCGGCCAACTGCGAGTCGGACCACGCTTTATTAGGGGTCCGTACAGGTGACCAATTCACTTTTTTTCAAAACTAGATATTTAAGTGGGTACCCAGGTAGGAATTGACGGTGAAAAAAGGGCTCGCCAAGCTCTGAAACAAGGCTCACATTTTTTATTCAGGCTGAGCACCAGCCTGATTTCAGGCCTAGCTGAACCCCTGAATGATAACGCGGTTTCAGGCTGTTGCAGACAGGCTTGAACAAAGGCTGGTAGAAAAGCCTGTACTAAGCCTGAAACGACGAAACAACAAGGTTCAAAACGAGCCTTAATGAAGCCTTCACGAGCATTTATGACCAGGCTTATCCCAAACTCTTCTCGAGGCTATATAAGGCCTGTTTTTTAGTTTTCTATATTCTACATTGGGATACATTTAATAAATTTGTAAATAATTCATTTTATTTATTATATATATTTATTATTCATTATATTATTTGTTATAAAATATATATAAAATATTTTAAACACAATACTTTATTTTATTTATTGTTTATGGGACACGTAATACACAGAGTGTACGCAAACCCCAGAGAGTGAGTATATACGAAATGTGTATGTGACGAGAAAAAAACTTTTTTGTGTACCTCATAAATATCGATAAGAGAATATGTTTAAATGTTCTGAGCTGCCTCCTTCGCTTTCGTTTTTCGTGCCTTCGCACCCGACAAATTTATTGCTAATTTTTTTTCATACAAGTACAGAAAAAATATTATTTAAAATTTATTTTATTTTATCACAACCTGAAACAAGCCTGCATCCAGCCTTGATTTTTTAGCCTTAAAATTCACTGGCTGAATAAAGCTTGAAATAACCCTGAGTTTAGGCTAAGCAGCCAGCCTTGGTTCCAGGCTGCTCCAAACGATGCAATGAAACCTGGCCCAGGTCTGTCTCACTCAGGCTCGGTGAAACAAGGCTCACACAAGTTTGTTTCCATCGTCAGCCTTTTGATTCCCTACCTGGGTAATGCTTTTTTTCTGTCTTAGTTCTCAGGTAGTACTAAAATGAAACCATATGGGGTGATTATAGCTAACGAAAGATTTGTATACTCCTGCTGTAAGCTAATAATGAAAATATGTAAAATGATTGTTATTTAGATATTTACAATACCAAATGACTTGTTTCTGGAGTCGGTACCAGCCAATTCACAATATGGTCACATTTTTCGTAGAAAAATAGGAGGCGAAGAAAAATAAATAAAATGTACGATCCACAGTCTTTTTTAATTTGCAATCTCGTTTCTTCCGTGACGTCAATCTCTCGTTCTTGGCTGGCACCGACGCAAAAAATAAGTCATATGGTATTGTGAATATTTGAATAACAACAATTTTATATATTTTCATTCTAGATTTATTGTATCATGTATACAATAAATTATTATTATATACGACGTTACGAATCGGCGGGTGTATTATGTATACACTAAATTATCACATATACTATTTACATTATGAATCAGCGTTTTCAGTTTGTTGTTTAAATACAGTATATGGTATATAATATGCAGAAATTGGAAATTCTTAAGGGGCTATACCAGTGTGAACGCTGAAAATTTTGGTGATTCTCGGGATTTTTTTGGAAGAAAAATATTTAGTTAAATGTTTCGGAAAATTGAGAATATATTTGGCTATATTTGACTCATATTACATAATTTTTTCATAGAAAAATATTGAGATCCAAGCGACCTATGCCCTCCCTTCGGAGGCGTCAAAAAAAAGTTCCTCCACTGCTTTCATGATTCCGGCCGATTGAGTAGCTGAAACCGAATAAGGAAAAAATGTTGATAAACTGGAAGGTATTTCCTGTACAATGACGTAGGATTTTCGAAAAATATCAAAATCTAACACAATGGCGTAGTTATGAAAAAAGTCTGCTTTCTTGCCTATAAAATGGTCGTTTTTTTAAATGCCAAATCGTCAATTTTCATCCAATCAAAAATATCCTACGTCGTGGAGTATCCTACATTGTAGAGTAAATATATTCAAGAGTACTCAGTTCAAATTTCAAGTCAATCCGATAATTGCCCTTTGAGTTACAATGTCAGCAAATTTGAAAAATCTCATTTCGAGAAAAACGCGTTTAAAGATTTAACTATCGATTTTTGCAAGATAAAATGATATTTACCATAAAAACTGCTAATCAGTTCAATATTCTTGAACGTATAAACTGTCGAAAAAGGAAAAAAATCGATTTTTTCAAAGTGTCACACTGGTATAGCCCCTTAACTAGTTTAGTTTTTGAGGTAGTCCGCGTAACAAAAATGGTCTAAAACTGACAACTTTGACGGTCCACCATGTCCCCGAGGGGAAGGGGGGGGGGGGTGAAGTCTCCCCGTTAACACCAAACGTAATTTTGAAATGGATCAGCATATCTTAATATACCATCTTATTAATAATTTATAACAAGGCATTCACCGTTCACACGCATGAAAAAGCGAGGAAAACATAATTGCGTTATATCAGAGGACTTTTTAAATGCATCATCATATTTGAATGTACCGTTAGTAAAGATTATTTCGGGATAAATAAATATATGTTATTTATCCCGATACAAGTTTGTCGCGGTGTCAGATGAAAGTGACAGCTGAAAGACTGACAGCTCTTTCACAGCGTGATAAATGCAAACGCGCGAATTTTTAAGGCCGAGGCCCTAAAAGTCCTTTTTTAAGGTCTTGTTTACACGCACGAAAAGCGAGGAAAACACGGTTGTGGTATATAAAATACTTCTTTAAACACTTTCAAGAACATTAAGTGTCATGTTTTAGACAACAAGGTTGGCAAATTTTATAGAGAATTTCATCAGAATCGGTCGATTAATTTTTTAGCTATACGGCATGACAGTTTTGAAAATGCAGTTTAGGGAACCGTGTCATACCTCTGCCATTTTTAAAGATTAATAAAAATAAAAAATACCACCCAATAGCGAAAAGTAGTAACAAAACATGCTCTTAATCTCAGAAATGGCGAAGAAATCTTTTCTTTAAAAAAAAAATCATGAAAATCAGCAAATTTTTTCCTTGCCTAACGGTATCTCCCCCCTTAACGAGGTCATCGCGCGAGGCGCATCGAATCTCGGTACGCATAGCTGCAACACGTTGAATAATCGCCTCGTGTTTATCCACCAGACAATCGATATCAAAATCGGAAGACAGTGCGCAAACGCCGACAGGACATATTCAACCGTCCGGACGCGATCGGCCCCGGAGACCTGGAAAGGCATCTGACCGAGTACAATCCGAACTACGAGTTCGACGGAAAATTGTACAGCATCAAAGATTTGCCGCAGATACCGCGCGACAATATTACTTTCGTCAAGTCAGTAAAATGAAATTTTATGACATATGTTTGCGCAATATACCGTATCGATATAAATATCACCGCACCGTAAAAATCGAGCAAGTTGGAAACTTGCACTTTGCTTCCTCGTCGTACGTTATTAGAAATCTACAGCCTAAATTTGCAGGATAAGATTTTACATGACGAAGAAAATAAAGCGATTAAAATTAAGCCGCTACATCCACCTAAAGGCCCGAAAAAAATGGCCAAATTACAAAAAAAAAGGTACATAAATTAAGAGCCTTATAAAATCACCATAAAATACAGAAAAACAACAAAAACATGGCCGTCGGCAGATGATGACATTTTTTTCGGCACGTGTGGCGGCGGACACTTTCCAGCTTAAGGGGCCAGTCCACTTTGGAGCCACGAAAAAAGGCTATTTTTCGCGATTTGTTTTTGAGGATATTATAAAATATATGAATATTAAAGTTGTTGGGCTTGATAAATAGTCTTGAAATACATTTAAAAAATGTTATTCATTTTTAAGTACAAAAACTATAGTTTAACGTAACGCCTCAAAAATAGGTGGGCTAGGTAGCTCCATCACAACTCGGCAACGGCTTGTCTGAAACAAAAAAATCAAAGTCCATAAGATTCGGTATGACACCAGCTACAAAATGACCTTGGATATAAAGTTTTATCAAAAAATAAAAAAATGGCAGATGAAAAACGATAAAAGTAAAAAAAAACGCGTTTTCTCGCAGTTTTTCGCAAAAAAAAGAGTAAAAATCAAAATTTTAAAACCATAAAAGGTCATATTGTTGCGAATCATGTTTACAATATGTGGTTCAAATTTAAAGAGAATCGGTTTATTAGTTTTAGAGATACGATGGAGCTAGATTTTGAAAACGTTGTTTCGAGAAAAACGCGTTTGAAGTTTATGCTATGAAAAACTTTTACCTAAACTCAATCGGCAATTCCTGCATCGTACAAAATCCCTTTTGATTGCTCATCATCGTCGATTTCTTCAAGTCTAGCTTGCTTTCGATTTTTTGAAATTTTCAAAGTGGACTGGCCCCTTAAGGCCTTAGGCCACACTAACAGGTGTAAAATCATGTGCGAATTTAACAATTTTTTTGTGAAGTGAAGTGAAAAAGTGATTCACTCATAAAATTAATTATACATCCATATAGTGTGAATATCAAGCTGTGAGAATTTTCTTTTTTTTTCGATGTACAAAATGGCCAACTACTCGAAACTTCTCGAAACAGCTTTTTTCCAATTAGCGTGACAAATAACTTCAACAATTTTCACGCGATTTACTTCAAATTTAAAAGTTATGTTCCTGATTGCATTTCGCAGAGAAGTACGTACGGAATTTCTGATTAATCGAAAACTTTTCATTTTATGAGCAGTTTATGAGCAGTAATAACGACATTTTTCACTGGAAATTCATTTCTTAAGTTGAAATACCTACAACTTTTGAATAAAACAATATTTTTAAAATTCCGTACGTACTTCTCTAGGTATTCTAATGTAGATTGACGAGAATTTTTGTTTTTTGTTTTAGGTAAACAATTGTGGATGCTAAATGTCACGCCGCGGAGCGCCTAAAAAAAAGATAACAAAAGAAAATATTAGTAGTCGGCCATTTAGTACATCGAAAAACAAATATATTTTTTCTAACAGCTTACATACTAAATAGATGTGTAATTAATTTTATGAGTGAATCACTTTTTCATACGAAAAAAATGGTTAAATTCGCACACGATTTTATACCCGTAACTGTGGCCTAAGGTCTTAAGCAGTAACAGGTGAATTCTAGTGTACGGTTCTATAAAATATTTCTATTGGCCATCTCTCCCTTACGGCCAACTCCCCCGGAATTCCCCTATATTCACGCATAAACCTGGTGGATTTCTAGAAAGTCCACTCCGACTTTTTCGAACATTCCGAGCCAATTTCCGCTGGATCTCCGAGAAAAAATTACGATGAAACGCGTCTACCTCCAGCAGAAAACAAATGGAGCAAAACGAATTATTTTTCAGGCCTCTCGGACAAGGCGCGTTCGGCGAGGTGTTTCAAGGCATCTACAAGTACAGACGGGGCGAGGAACATCCGGTCGCCGTTAAGACGCTACCGTCGACCTCGACGCCGCAGTCGATCGGCGATTTTATGATGGAAGCTCTGATAATGAGCAAATTCAGTCATCCCAACATCGTTCGCTTCATTGGCATATCATTCGACAAGCATCCCCGATACATTGTACTCGAGCTGTTGGCCGGTGGCGATCTCAAGAATTTCCTGCGCGAGGAGAGACCGAGACTGGTAAGCGGCAACCAAGTTCATTTTTGTTTTCGTTTTTGGTCATTCCAAACGTGATATTTCATGGGAAAACTTTGACCGAATGCACCGAAGGAACTACCAACGAGTCTGACGATGCTCGATCTCGTGACGTGCGCCCACGACGTAGCCAAGGGCTGCAAGTACATGGAGAGCGAACGCTTCATACATCGTGACATCGCAGCGAGAAACTGTCTCTTGACCTGCAAGGGACCCGGACGAGTTGTCAAGATTGCTGATTTCGGTATGGCAAGGGACATATACAGGAGTGATTATTACAAGAAAGGCGGCAAGGCCATGCTTCCGGTCAAGTGGATGCCGCCCGAGAGCTTCCTCGATGGTATTTTCACCACGAAGACCGACGTCTGGTGAGACATTCCATTTTCCACATCGGTCTAACTTTTACTCTGTTTCGTCATGTTTTTCCTTTTACGCTAGACCGCATTCACACTTTATTTCTATTCTCGGAAGCCTGTTATCAAATACGCTAGGGGGCGTACACATATTACGTAACGCAACATTTCCTGATCTTTGACCTCCCACGTAACGGGACCGTAACGCTTCGCCAGAACCCCCCCCCCCCCCCCCCTCCCTATTCCGTTACGTAACGGGTGCTTTGTCGTCAATAATTGCGATTTTTTTTTCATTGACATAACTAATTATGAAAGGATCGGGTTTATACTCATTTTACGAAGTATACAGGGTGGCCGCAACATTGACTTCCAAAAATAAAATTTAGGTCCCTTGTATCGTGGGGTATCCGAATCACCCCATGTATGTTCCGCGACCTTTCATAGTTTTCGAGTTCTGAATTTTTTTCTGAATTTTTGAGAATTTTCGACCTGATCAATTAAAAAAAAATCTGAAAAAAAGTAGAAGACTTTGTCGAGATCTTTTTTTTGCAATTGAATCTTCACGAGTAGTACTTTTATGCATAAAATAATCAGCTTCGTAACTGTGATGAAAGTTACGAAAATGTTGGTCTAAAGTGAAAAATTTACATTCGGTAAATTATGACTTAAATTTTCAACTTTAAATTAAAAATCTAAACAGGTGACTTCATGGTTCCTAATTAGGCCTCAAGAATACGCAAAATTAATTACACTTAAATTAAACTAAAAAAAATAAACCTCCAAATGTTTCAATCTTAGCTTTCCTGCAGTCATTTTTGGTTAGTTAACAAACTAAATAACCTTAGCAATGATAAAGTGGACAAATTTTTTTTTTAATCAGATGGCTAATTTTAAGATTTTTCCACCTCGCTGTCTTTGAAGGCCAGTTTTAGCCAAAATAGCCCTATTAAGTACTACTTTAAAAAAAAATGATTATGAAAGCTGAGAGTCTGGCGCATTCTTGAGGCCTAATTAGGAACCATGAAGTCACCTATTTAGATTTCTAATTTAAAGTTGAAAATTCAAGTCATAATTTACCGAACGTAAATTTTTCACTTTAGACCAACATTTTCATAACTTTCATCACAGTTACGAAGCTGATTATTTTATGCATAAAAGAACTACTCATGAATATTCAGTTGCAAAAAAAAATCTCGACAAAGTCTTCTACTCGTTTTTTAGATTTTTGTAATTTGTCAGGTCGAAAATTCTCAAAAATTCAGAAAAAAATTCATAACTCGACAACTATGAAAAGTCGCGGAAAATACATGGGGGTGATTCGGATACCCCACGATACAAGGGACCTAAACTTTATTTTTGGACGTCATTGTTCCGGTCACCTTGTATATTCATCTAGTTTTCACCATCGATATCTTTATGAAAGGTTATCTGTAAATTAAAAGTCAACAATTTATCGATATCTATACAAATCTAGCTATAGTTATGCGTAGCTGTTTATTTATTTAGGTTTTTTTTTACAAAATGCCGACAGTTTGGACATTTTTTTATATTTCCAAGGCCCTTTTTCTGTATTTAAAATTAAACAGTCTTTAAACTTAATAATTATCAAATGTTAAAAACGCGGATACGTACATACAACCTTAGTCACTGCGATTACAAAAATGTTTAAAAAATTTTTTTAATCGGTTCATAAGTTTTTAAGTATTCGCGCGGACAAGGTCGAAAAAACTAGTTTCGAGAAAAACGCGTTCAAAGTTTTCGTTCCGTGTTTCTTGATATAAAGTTCTGTTTTTTTTTCTAGAATATTGATACTTACATCAAAGTATCTAGTCGCGGGCGATATGACGGTTTTTCATCTTCATGATAGTTCACAAAATAATAAGAGCCTGTACTTTATCTATTGTAAATGATGCCACACCTGTAGGTACTGAGGGCACTTACCGGTCGCGCTACCTGTTCTCACTAAAATGACTATAACTCCGTCAATTTTCGGACTTGTGAATAAAAATGTTGCTAACATATTTTCCAATACATGTACTTTCAAGAATTATAAAAGAAAAAATGCCTTCAAATTTTGCTTGGGGGATGTGGGAAAGCACAGTGACTTTCCCCCTTAAGTGACATTGGGTATAGAAAACTGTGAGCTATCCACGGTAAAATTGCACGCGAGGTTTAAAATAAAAACTTGAACATGCAGAAATTTCAAAGGGAAAACGAAGAGAGAAAGAGAAAAGAGAAGAAGAAAGAAAGAGAAAAAAGGCTGATTTTCAGGATTTTTTTAAAAGAAATATTTTTCTTCACCGTTTTTTAGACTTGGGGTATGTTTGATTACTACTTTTGGCTGTTACGTGGTATTTTTTTTTATGAATATTTTTAAATGGCCGAGATATGGCACAGTATTCTAAACGGGTTGCGGCGGATGTTAGACGGCGTGCCTCGTAGCGACGGCGGCATTAATCTGAACAAAAACCAACGAAGATTTTTCTTTCATTAACACTCATACGCAGAATATGAACCAAGAGAAAGTGAGAAACGTTGAAAACCAATGAAATGGTACGCTTTGAAACAAAAAGATTGAATGGACTGGAAAAAATGGCTACATTTTACAATAAAAAATATTAGATGTACAACTTTGCCTCCGCCGTTTTCATTTCCAAAATTTGAGGCTTTATTCTTAAAAAGTAAATACCTATTCATGATTCAAAGTACTTTTCGTCGCTAGCTACTACTTTTTCCCATCTTTTTGGCAATTGTCGGATACCATCTCGAAAAAACGGTGCGTCTTTTGTGGCGATCCACGAATCGATCCATTTTTGACTTCTTCATAAGAGCGGAAAAGGTGATCAGCCAGGCCGTGTGCCATCGATCGATACAAATGGTAGTCGGACGGAGCAACGTCTGGAGAGTATGGCGGGTGGGTAAGACCTCGCATTTTAGCGTTTCCAAGTATGTCTTGATCGATCTTGAGACATGTGGCCGAGGATTGTTATGCTGGCGGATAACTTTGTCGTGTCTCTCTTGGTACTGTGGCCGTTTCTCCTTCAATGCTCGGCTCAAACGCATCAATTGCGTTCGATACCGAATTCTCCTCGCGTTTGGCACGAGTCTTCATCAAGTAATGCCTCCAGTTCGGAATCTTCGAAAATTTGGTCCCTTCCACCACGGTCCTCCACGTCAAAATCACCGCTCTTGAAGCGTTGAAACCACTCACGACATGTTCTTTCACTGAGAGCAGACTCACCGCAAGTACTCGAGAGCATTCGATGCGCCTCAGCCGCAGTTTTCTTCAAATGGAAGCAGAAATACAAAACTTCCCGCAAATGACGAGAATTTGGCTCGAAAAATTATATCTTCGATTGAGAATAAATTCATGATGCAAACACAAATTCACTAATGTGGTGATGTTATGTTGACAGATGTCCAAGCGTACTGTGTGACATTTTTGATCTGCCTATTTCGACCAGCACTTACCGCTGCAGCCCGAGGGGCTATTCACTATTAAGTAAGGTGCGGAAGAGATTTCCGTGTGAAGTCGATTTCATATGATTTTTGTGATTTCATAAATGATTCGAGCTATTTTTAAAGTCATGTGATTTCATTTAATTCACGTAATTTCAGTTGATTTCAATTGATTTCATTTGAATTCATCAACTCAGTTTCAAGCGATTGCTGAAATCATTGGAGGGAGAAAAAAGCTCGAAAATGGTTAAATTTCTCTTTTTTTTAATTATTGACTAATCTTGAGACTCAAATTTGAATTAAAAATTTTGTAAATTAAAAAAAGGGTTTAAAAAAGACACAGATATAGATATTAAAAGAAATGTTTAATTTTTTCATTTGTGAGAACGTGCACATTCTTTCGGATTTTGACACGAAAAGACGTTTCTTATTTTCTCATTAAATTAGACGGTGTCTAATGATCGCTTCGGTTTGTTATTCGTCAATTTAACGAGGTACACCAGCTTCATACAATATTGCCATGCTAAACCCTGGTAAAATTTCAAAATGGTGATAGATCAATAAAATTTGGTGAATATATTCTTTAGTATTATATATGTCAATACAATTTTTTTCAGATTTTTTCATTGTGCCGTTATCGAGTAATTGAACATTGAAGTTCACGTGTATAAGCATAGCGTTTTTATAGATATAGGTATATATTCCGGGTATAAGAATAAACGCTTGTGAATTATTTGTAAGAAAACGGCACAACCAAAAAATCTGAAAAAATTTGTATCTACATGAATAATACTAAAGAATATATTCACCAAATTTTATTGATCTATCACCATTTTGCTGAAGCTAGTGTACGTACTTAAATACATTCAAATTTGAAAAGAATAAAAAATTAATATAAGATATACATACCTTCAGTCGACCTTCAGTCGAACTCGAAGTCGAACGCAACGCAAAGTGAGGCAAGATTTTCAACAGTTTTGTTTTCACAAATAATTATCTCCCGGTATATCTCTCTGCATGCACTGGCGTTGAGCCGCAGACTGACTGCTCGAACGCACGCACAATGGATTATGAAAAATCATAATAAAATTTCCTTGTTTCGAGAACCAGATGATTTCTAGCGATTTCCTGAATCAAGTGACTTCGTGCTGATTTCAGACGACTTCAAAAAATGTAAACCTGATTTCAAGGGATTTCAACTACATTCGAATAATGGTGATTTAGTAAGACGCTTCGCGATTTCACGCGATTTCTTGTAATTTCGCATTCGATTTCGAACAGAAGTGCTTGAATGATTTCACAAGTGAATAGCCCCTCGCTGCAGCCATCTATCGGAAAACGGCGGAAGCAAAGATGTACACCTAGTACTTTTGAAAAAATTCTCGAACATTTAGGTTCATGTTTTAGACAATGAGGTTAGAAAGATTTATACCAAATTTCATCAGAATCAGTTGATTAATTTTATAGCTATAGGTCACGACAGTTATGCCAATGCAGTTTAGAAGACCGTGCTATATCTCCGCCATTGTTAAAGATTAATTTAAAAAATACTATGTAACAGCCAAAAATAGTAACGAAACATACCCTAAACGATCAATTATATTGTAGAATATTACGAATTTGTTTTTCGTAATGTTTTTGACGTTTTTGAGTATTGAAGATTGCGCAATGACTGAACAAATGTTTGAGCGAGTTTAAATATTATTGCACCATATTTTTTCACTGCACCGTGTAGGATTAGTATTGCGCCATACACTAGGGAGGTCTTGTTCGCGCGAAAACATCAACGCTTATGGGCCGTCGAAGTTATTGCGTGATAATAATTGATCGTTTGGGTTCAAGGTGTTAATCAATATTATTGCACAATGAAAGTATTGTACAATGTTATTGTAGATCTAGGGCTCGCACAAAGTCTCAAAAAGATTGAAGATATCGTTTCTAAAAAAAAATCACGAAAATCACCAAGTTTTTTTCTCGCCCAAAGGTATCTCCCCCCTTGAGGGGTTGGGCTATTGTGACAGTCCGAAAATTGGCGTTATTTATAAAAATGCATTTTAAAGGAATGAGAAAGATGATTGAAAAATCGTTTGTACACTGACAAAGTTGTGTACCAAATTTCATTGAAAATTATTAATAATCAAAGAAGTTATAAACAATCGGTTAAACTAAAACAAACAAAAAAACGAGTTTTTTTTCTTTAAATAGATAACAATGGCGAAGACTTGACCGAGCTTTTTTTGTTATCGTGATTCAATTACGTGGAAGATTTTTAAAAAAATCCCATTGTGCGGAGAAAAATGACATTATTTTCAATAACTAGTGAATAAAATGTTGAGAAAAAGAATGTCCGTCAAAACTAAACTACTATTACACCGAATAAGTGTACCAAAAACTTTTGTTTGTACGTTTTTGTACGTTTGAGTGAAAAATATTGCGGTTACTGTAAAGTAATTTCTGTCATGCTTTCTGTCATAATTTCTGTCATGCTTTCGAAATTTCGAAATATTTGCCGTGTCGAATATTGTTAATTATCGGTGTTTGCAAGAATTCTGGCTAGGCTCATCGGAATCGAACGATAAAAAAAAATGAACTTTTAGTACAATAGTAAGACTTTCTTATGAGCGGATATCATCGAAAATTTGAAAATTACAAAAATGCAAACGCAATGAAGTTGTCAGTGCAATCGGAAATCAACGTTTCCAGGGCGTTCGGAGTACTCCTTTGGGAGATAATGTCCTTCGGCTACATGCCGTACACCGGATGTGCGAATCGCGAAGTAATCTCGATGGTGACGTCCGGCGGGCGTTTGGAGAGACCAGCGGGTTGCCCTGATCCAATTTACGGATTAATGACCAGATGTTGGCATCCGTCTCCCGACGAGAGACCGAGCTTCGCGACGATCCTCGAGAGGATCGGATATTGTCTGCAGGTTAATTTTCCAAGCCCTGGTCAATATGCTCTGACCCCTTTAGCCCCGATACGTTACGCGTGCTCCAAGCATCATAATATCTCACACGCTCGCTTCAATATTTTCAGGATCCCGACGTCATAAATCATCCCATGCCAAAGTACGAAATTCTACCACCGTCCGAGAGGGAAATACCGATAATGAGACCAGATCCGGAAACGGAATGCATCAACGTACATCCGGATGTGAGTAAGCTACGAAGAAACGAGGGGAAACGGCAGGTCTATGCCACGAAATAATGAATTACCTGTAAACTCCCTTGGCACGATTGCTACGATACCGAAAGAATCGACGATGCGAATAAAAAGTGTCTCAAAATTACCTGACATTGTAAATTGCGCGCCATTTTATTTGTGGCGAACGTAGAGTACTAATCTTTGACAACTGGCATCAGGAAGTATTGAGATTCAGTCATGGAGAAAATTACACGATCGAGCATAGCATAGAAATTATTTGCTGCATTGTTACTGCATAGTTATTGCAGACGAAGTTTCATGGTCGTGTTATCTCGCGCTGGGGATGTGAATTGGCCACCAAGATCGTGCCATTTGACGCCATTGGACATTTTTCTTTGGGGTTTTTTTTCACGGGAAAAGTGTATGCCAATGATCCACAGACCATTGCGGAGCTCAAGAAAGCAATTGGATGCATCATTAAAGCGGGATATACAATTAGACAGAAAAAAATACGCAATTTTGAGCGATTTTTTAAACTAAGAAATAATTGTTCTGCAATTATCAAGCTTCAGGTATACTTTAATAGTATATCTAAGTATACGAAACCATTTTTTAAAATTAATTCGTCATCAAAATGGCGGAGCGGTGGCAGAGTGTTACAGCAAGGTCGCCGTGGGAGTTGCGAATCGGCGTGCAGTCTAGCTTCCCGTTGACTTTGATTTGCAAAAAAGTTCAAACATTTATTCCGTTGGAACATGTATAGTTTCTATGTGACGGTAATTAAAAAGGAGAAAATGAAAATTTGAGAAAATGGCACGCATTTACAAAAAAATCAACATTTCTGTAAAATGTGGATTAAAGAAGTAGTTTTACCAATATTATCAATATTTGCACCAAGTTTTAACTCAATTAAGTTAATAGTTTTTGAGTAATCTTGCACGCCAATTTCGATAATGCAGTTTTGAGAAAATCGCGTTTGAAGTTCACGCCCGCTCCGAATCCGAGCGGTGAGGCACAGCGTTGGCGGGGCTGTAACGTTTGAAGTTTTTCGAATTTCGCTTTGAAACTTTGGGAAAATATTCTACACATATAGTCCTATCGTTTAAGGCCTTAGGCCACAGTAACGGGTATAAAATCATGTGCGAATTTAACAATTTTTTTTTCGTATGAAAAAGTGGTTCGCTCATAAAATTAATTACTCATCTATTTAGTATGAATATCAAGCTGTTAGAAAATATATGTACTTTTTTTTCGATGTACAAAATGGCCGACTACTAATATTTTCTTTTATCTTTTTTTGGAAGGCGGTGCGCGGCGTGACATTTAGCATCCACAATTTTTTACCTAGAACAAAAAACAAAAATTCTCGTAAATCAACATTAGAATACCTAGAAAAGTACGTAAGGAAATAAAAAATATTGCTTTACTCGAAAGTTGTAGGTATTTGAACTTAAGAAATGAATTTTTGGTGAAAAATTTCGTCATAACTGCTCATAAACTGCTCAAAAAATGAAACGTTTTCGATTAATCAGAAATTCCGTACGTACTTCTCTGCGAAATGCAATTAGGAACATAACTTTTAAATTTGAGGTAAATCGAGGGAAAATTGTTGAAGTTATTTGTCACGCCAATTGGAAAAAAGCTGTTTCGAGAAGTTTCGAGTAGTCGGCCATTTTGTACATCGAAAATTAAAAAACAATTCTAATAGCTTGATATTCATACTAAATAGATGTGTAATTAATTTTATGAGTGAATCACTTTTCATTGCGAAAAAAAATTGTTAAATTCGCACATGATTTTATACCCGTTACTGTGGCCTAAGGCCTTGAAGAAAAAAAAATAAATGTATTTTTTGAACGTTGTAAATGTATATCCCGCCTAATTGAAAGCAGTCTGCAATTATGCCAAAATGTTATTGGAAAATTCGTCAAAAGAGTGAACGCTTGCAAACAGGAACGAGGCGGCCATTTATCGGATATTGTGTTTGACACATAACCTCCATGCTTCTACCTTAGATTAAAACAAAAATATTCGTACTTTCCAAAGAAATAATACGTTTTATCAATAAATAAAAATGTCAGGTCATTTTGAGACATCCTATACAAGCGGAGTCGAGCATTCGTTTATTACGAGCTTACGTTTATTGCGAGCTTTATCGAGTATTTTGCTAAATTCTAGAAATTCGACGTCGAGCACATTATTCATGAATAAATTCCGTGGTTTATCTTATCCTTAAGGCGTTACATCTATGTGGCTCACCAAAAAATGAGCCTTTTGGGATCTTTTCGAGTATTCTAATGAAGAAATCGAAATGAAGTTTGACGGGTTTATTCTTCATGTGTCGACGTTATATAAAACAACATGCTTTGTATTTAAAAAACGTGGAAAATGACGCCTCAGTTGTAGCTAACGAGCGTTTTCAGGCGCTCTGCGGGAAGACGCAGAATTTTTAGTGATCCGCACCCAGAACAAAAAAAAAATTGTCCTAGGTACTAATTAAAGGTGCTAAGTAAAAATGATTAAAAATTTGGGAATTTCAGGCAGAATAACACACTTTTGAATTTAAAAAAAATGGTCGTTAAAAAATTGGCCTTACTTTGTTTATAAGAATCAGAATTGTTGATGAATCGTAGAAAACACGTATACTCCTGTGGAGAATCTATTTTACAAGCTACAGTTAAGGATCTACATCTACCTAGAGGCCTGAAAAATTGCACAAACCCGTTTTTTTGTGGGAAACGGTTGGTGAAAAAGAAACGCATTTTTTTAAACACAAAGGTACATGGATTGAAAGCCTTTACAAGAAAAATCACTGAGAAATACCGAAAAACAACAAAAACATGGCCGCCGGCAGATGAGGAAATTTTTTCGCAACGTTTGGCAGTGGACACTCTCCAGCTTAAACGGTCCATCCGCAATTTAAAAATCGAAGGGTTATTCAAGTTAACAATAAATACGAGTCGTTGACGATCGTCGATTTTTTAAATAATTTTTTTAACAAGTTGGCCACGAATTGAAATTCAAGCATACAAAATCTATGAAAGAAGTCATCATTTTTACGTAACTAGTAAAAGATGAAGATCGATTTTGACAAAAGTGAGATCGTCAACGACCTTTAAATGTTTTTCATCGTATCTACTGTAAATTTGGAAATAATGCATTGAGTGGTTCTCGCGATATCATGTCCACCGATTTTGAAAAGTATGTTTCGAGAAAAACGCGTTTGAAGTTTCAAGTATCGTGCTGCTACCGCTCGCCCGGCCGACCGTAAGAAGCTGTACCTCATTTAATTTAAGGAATATTTCAATTAAATGCTCAGGAAAATATGGTTAACAAGGAACATCACTTAAGTGTCCGCCTTCGATTTTGTTGAAACTCATATATGTGATAAAGCATTGAAAACTATTAGATACGCGTTTTTTTTTATTTGCGGAAAAACGGTTTTAAGGGGGGAAACTATCCCCCTAATTTGGAGTTTTACCCACAAACGGTCTACCGATCTAAGCGAAACAGAAACCAAAAATTCTTGTAATGTAATGCGATAAAAAATCCACTATCGAAGTATTGAAAAAAAATGTACATCATGATATGGCACTCCTCTGCATTCCATAATGTGGTCCCCAAAGAAAGGAGTGCCAACTCCACAGGGTGGCACTCTTTTCTTTGGGGCGTCGTTTCCCCCTTAAACCCGTTTTTCCGCAGATGAAAAAAAATACGTGTCTAATAGTTTCCAATGTTTTATCACATATATGAGTTTCAACAAAATCGACGGCGGACACTTAAGTGATATTCCTTGTAAGAGGTGATACTATCGAATAAAAATATTTTTAGAACATTACATTTTTTAACCCACTTAGGTACACTGATCCTTAAAATTCGAAGTCAATCGGATGAAAAAGGCCCCAGTTATGCGTTCTCCCAATTTAAAAAACGGGGGCCGGGTTGAAATTCCGAACTTTGAATGCTCCGACGGTTCAAAATTCCGAATTTTAATGTTCCGAAATTCAAGATGGGGACGGGTTGAATTCCGAACGTTGAATGGTCAGATTGGTCAAAACTCCGAACGAATAGTACCCTACAAGATAAAAAATCCGAAAGAATTTTACACGAAAGACCAAATCTCCGAAAATCTTAACATCGTCAAAACAATTCGGCTATGAAAGTTTTAAAAGTTTCAAAATTTTCAATAAATCTCCGAATTATTTAAAGATTTTTTTAAAATTAAGAACCCGGGAAAAAAGATACAACAATAAAAAAGATACAGATACAAATGGACAAATACTTTTTTTTATAATACAAGTGTAAAATATGATTATATAAAGAAGTACAATATGAGTTGACCTATTTGTGATATTATGCTGGTAAATAACTAATACCGAAAAAAAATATTTATGATTTGTATATATATTAACAATTCTTCACATCACCATTTTAGTACGTTTATAATAAAACAATAAAATATTATCAGCATCACATGCTGATTTTACTGTTTATAGACAGTATTATACGAAAAATGACACAAAGTATACATGATCCTATATGATACCAAAATAGTCCGCAGTGGTATTATATATGGTATAATGTCCATGGTCATATGTTTTCATTATTATCAACGGGAACAAAAATTTGTCCCCGTTGTTCAACAATCAACATTTTTTAGCACCGGAAAGTCGGATCAATGCCAAAAAAAATTGTGATTCTCAAAAGACGAATAGAAGGTGGTAGATTTAGCCTTTAATCGATTTTTGGCGAAAACCACAATTTCGATTATTCGGAACACAACGAAAAAAAAATCGCAGGGGTTTAAACTTTTGAAGGCTTTTTAAGGATACTTTGAGGTCATAAAAAAACCGATTTTTTTTTATCTATTCGATATTGGCAAAATAATCCTTAGTTAAAAGAATATTCGTAAATATGCCATTTTTCACGTTTTTTTAAATCCATTTTCCCGCATAACGAAAAATCTTTATAAAAAAATGATAAAAGTATATTATAGAGAATACTTCAAAGCTTGAACCCTCTGGTTTTTTTCTGTGCGACCATTAGTCTCCGAGTAATCAGTCATCAAAGTCAAAAGTGTCATTTTTGCTTTAAACATCGATAACTCAGCGAGAAAAAATCGTACAGAGCTGGCCCAACGCTCAAATTAAAGGGGAAGAATCCAGCTAGACGATCCTTTTAATGCGATCATTAAAAAAAATTATTAAAGTCCGTGCAGACTGTGAAAGATGAGCAAACATTTTGAATTTTTTTTTACTTTGTTTTTTCGATGGCTACTAAAAATTGGCTGATGCGAAAAATGTTTGAGCTCAAGATCTCAAAACTAGAGATTCACACCTTCAATTTGCTTTTTTTATTTTGCTGTGCGACCATTTTTCGAGGAGTTACAGCTATTTGAAAATGACCCTAAAATTGGCGGACTTTTTCAATATCCTTTAATTCTTTTGCCTAGTGTATATAGTACATGTTGTATTATATATGAGTTCATATGTTCATATACGAGTTTAGAGTACCAACATTTGAACATGCATGACCATATATGGGCATATATGGTCCACACCTAGAAAAAATAAATACTATACATGGTAATATATCTACATATATGATCATTCATGATGTCATGTTAAGGCATATATAATTGTATATATTGTTATATATGAATAGAAATAATTGTATGTGTTTGTCCATTTGTCACGGGAAGTGATTTTACGTCAATTTTGAAATTAGTCTAGACAATTTTATACGTTCTTCATCATTTACAGTCATCTGGCATTGACGGTAGACTTTCGCTAGCATGATCTTGACATGAGGGCCGGGTTGAAATTCCGAACTTTGAATGCGCCGACGGTTTAAAATTCCTAATTTTGATGTTCCGAAATTACAAGGGTCGTCCAGATTATGCCAGCGAAAGTCTACGCGGTTGACTGTAAATGATGTAGAACGTATAACATTGTCTAGACAAATTTCAAAATTAACGCAAAATCACATCTTAATTTAAAAAAATTCTTTAAATAATTCGTCGATTTATTGAAAATTTCGAAACTTTTAAAATTTCCATAGTCGAATTATTTTGACGGTGTTCAGATTTTCGGAGTTTTGGTCTTTCGTGTAGAATTCTTTCGGAGTTTTGATGTTTCGGGGTAGTATATTGTCGGAGTTTTGAGCGTTCTGATCATTCAACGTTCGGAACTTCAATACGGCCCCGTTCAGATTTTTGGAGTTTTGGTCTTTCGGGTAAAAGTCTTTCGGAGTTTTTATCTTTCGTGGTAGTATTCTTTCGGAGTTTTGAGCGTTCTGATCATTCAAAGTTCGGATTTTCAAACTGGCCCCCAAAAACGCGTTTAAAGTTTCAAAACCGATTTCGGAGCTATTTTGTCCACACGACGAAAGTGAAGCTCTTATTTGAATACTGCGTGTACCCACGAAGGCATTTTGATAGTAGGTCTTCGGTTGCGAGGTCATTGTATATTTTTTGTACAACGACTGGTCTAAACGACCCGAATTACTACTTCCACGGTCTCGGCTGTTTCGTGCGTTTCGGAGCGCCCGGAGCCGCTCCGGAAAATAAGCTCTAAGAATTGTATTAACATTTTTCGCGTATAATTCCTTTTGTATATCATTCTCGCAATGTTTATGCATCATTGAAGCCAATGAAAGAAACGGGCAACACTTTTTTCTACTCAGATGTAACGCCTTAAGGGGTTAGGCCACGGTAACGGGTATAAAATCATGTGCAAATTTAATAATTTTTTTCGTATAAAAAAGTGATTCACTCATAAAATCAATTACACATCTATTTAGCATGAATATCAAGCTGTTAGAAAATTTATATGTATTTTTTTTCGTTGCACAAAATGGCCGACTACTAATATTTTCTTTTCTTTTTAGGCGCTCCGCAGCACGACATTTAGCATCCACAATTCTTTACCTAGAACAAAAAACAAAAATTCTCGTCAATCTACATTAGAATACCTAGGGGAGTGCGTGAGAAATTTAAAAAATATTGTTTTATTCAAAAGTTGTAGGTATTTGAACGTAAGAAATGAATTTTCAGTGAAAAATTTCGTTATAACTGCTCATAAACTGCTCATAAAGTGGAATGTTTTCGATTAATCAGAAATACCGCACGTACTTGTCTGCGAAATGCAATTAGGAACATAACTTTTAAATTTGAAGTAAATCGAGTGAAAATTGTTGAAGTTATTTGTCACGCCAATTGGAAAAAAGCTTTTTCGACTAGCTTCGAGTAGTCGGCAATTTTGTACATCGGAAAAAAAAAATTTTCTAGCAGCTTGATATTCATACTAAATAGATGTGTAATTAATTTTTGAAGTGAATCACTTTTCATACGAAAAAAAATTGTTAAATTCGCACATGATTTTATGCCCGTTACCGAGCATAGTTCATTCTTGAAATGTATTGCCAAAAACCGAAGAAAATCACGAATAAATCAAGACCATTTTCCAAATGAAAATGGACTTGGGCGCTCATTATCATAGTATTCGATGAAACGGCCACGTTACCATCCCCGGTGTGTCGACTTTTGAATTTTCCCCACATTGCGCTGATCCAATCCTAAAGATCGCGACGACTAACCAACAAGATACGTTACGACAGATATGCTACGTTGCCTCCCACCGAACTATACAACATTATTGTTCTTGTTTTCATGTTCGTTAGGTCTAGGGAAGCCAAAGCTAGTCGATGGTAGATTGAGAAAAAAACGAAGAGAAAGAAAGGATTAAGAGGTTGTATTTTCGATTATTTCTTGGACGCAGCCTGAAGGTTGTGGCTACATGCAGCCACGAACTGTATTCTGGCCTCCGGGATATCGAATGGTACCTGTGCCCGGAATAGTTTACGCCTCGTTGAGACACTGCGACGAGCGCGATGGCGAGAATGTACAGGAAACGACATTCACTGAACCTAAACAGCACGATGACGAGTCCGAAAATATGCTGAAGAATCTCGGACCAATCGATAATTCAACGCGCAACTGTCGAACTGAGGTACGAGACTTCAAGATCTGTTGATGAAAATTACCGATCTCGTCGTATGGAGACAGAAATACACATGGGCCTAAGAATATTTATGACTGAACTTGGACAGGGACGATTGCATTGTGCAATCATATACTTTATATATACAGTCGAACCTCGATATAACGAAATCCTCGATATAACGAAGATTTGTTCATTCCCTTCCGATAGACACCTGAAACCTTGTTACAACGACATAATCATATACACTATGCTCTAATTGCTAATTTTTTGTAAAAAAAATGCTCCAATTAAAACCTAGTTAATCCATACGATACCGGGTTCGTCAAGGCAGTGTATACAATATGTTTTTTATCGTTAACCATTACATACTGTACCTAGGTAATGTATGCAGTACTGTCGTCGAATATCCATAAATGAATATCCATAAGTGAGTATAGAGTAGAAATGAGTTCCAGAAATGGCGGGAAGTAGACAAATATAGTGAGTATTGAAAGTAAGTATAGAGTAGAAATGAGTGCCAGAAATAGACGAAGAAAGATGAGCATTTTAAGAAATGTTTAATAAAGAGAACGCTCGATAAAAGTTCAATTTTGTTTGGGTTTGGTTGGGTTATATACTATACTCACTTATGGATATTCGTACTTATGGATATTCGGTTATGGAAATTCGACTTTTGGATATTCTACCCCAATCGTACGCAATACCTAGGAATTATATAGAATGCCATTAGGAGATCAGGTTAAGTATAAAATGATAGACAAATAGAACATCTTTTGTTTGCTCAAAATCATCATTTCAATAAATCGTTTCAATAAAATAGTATTTATTTGTTCTTACATGTTGAACTATTGTGAAATTTTGTTTGGGTTTGTTTGGGTTATACGCGCGCGCCCGCTCGCCAATATAATCTATCAAATACTTTCCCGGCTGTACGTTTGCTGTTGTATAGAATGCCTCGGTAAAGTATGGAATAAATAACATTTTATACATTGCTCGAATGTTTTAGGCATTCTATAGAACGCCTAGGCATACTGTAGAATATCTGATTGTACAGATTGCCGGTAATATATATATATCTATAACCGACCCTGGTGGGTGGGCGGTTGGGTCCGGCTTCGGCGGTACTTCGGGTTAAGGGGGTACATCTACCGAGAGGGCTGAAAAAAATAGCCAAATACTGATTTTGTTCTGGGAAGCGGTTGGTGAAAAAGAAACCTTTTTTCAAACACAAAAGTGCATATATTCAGAGCCTTTGGAAAAAAATCAACAAAAGTACAGAAAAACATGGCCGCAAGCAGATGGTGAATTTTTTTCGCGACGTTCGGCGGTGGACGCTCTCCAGCTTAAACGGTCCATCTGAAATCTAATAACAAATGGGTTATTCAAGTTGACAATAAGTACGAGTCGTTGACGATCGTCGATTTTTAAAAATATTCTTTTTTGCAAAATGGTGAAGTATCGAAAATCGAGCATGCAAAATCTATGAAAAAAGTCGTCCTTTTTACGTAACTATTAAAAAAAGGAAGATCGATTTTTGAAAAGTGAGATCGTCAACGACTTGAAAATGTTTTTCATCGTATCTCCTGTAAATTTGGAAACAATCCATCAAGTGGTTCTTGAGATATCAGGTCCACCGTCTAAAAAGCTACAGTTGAAATTTCAAGTCGATTGGACGAAAATTGTTAGAGTTCTGCTGAGTGCCGATTTCAAAAACATGGTTTTGGGAAAAATGTGTTTGAAGTCAACGGTTTTATAGACAGCTGATGAATTTTTTTCTCTCGTAATGCAATGCCACCTATTGGTAGAAAATAAAACTATTTTTAGTCGGTAATTTTTACCCCAGAGTTAATAGGCCTACAAGAGTCGAGAACTGCGTCTACTGCCGTGGCATCGTCGAAGGCGCTTCTCATCGCTCCCCTCAGAGGCGCTTTTCAGAGACTCCCCTCGAAAATAGCTCGAACACCACTTTAAGGCGGGATATACATTTAGACAGGAAAAAAATAAGCAATATTGAGGGATTTTTCAAACTGAGAAATAATTATTCTACAATTATCAAACGGGAGTTGCGAATCGACGTGCAGTCAGCTTCCCGTAGACGTTGATTTGCAAGAAAGTTCAAATATTTTTCAGTCAGAACATGTATAGTTTCTATGTGACGGTAATTAAAATGAAGAAAATGCAAATTTAAGAAAATGGGACCCATTTACAAAAAAAAAATTATCATTTTACCCAAAATTTCTGAAAAATGTGAATTAAAAAAGTAGTTTTTTTTTCCAATTTTTCAAAAACAATTCTCGTCAAGTAGGAGGTACCAATATTATCAATATTTCCACCAAGTTTCAACTCAATCGGCTTTAGGTGTTAGGCCACTCTAGAGACCGAAAAAATATGCTTTTTGGGGATTGTTTTTTTTTTCAGAAAAACTACAAAATAAATCGAAATTACGAAAAAGGGTGTTTATCATACATATCAGTGTCTGTATACAATAATTTTCTTGAAGCGATTAATTTCAAAATGGCGGCTGTGCAGCGTTTATTTGATAACTAAATTTTTTAAGTTGGCCGGAAACATAACTCGGACAATTTTCAACCTATTCACTTGAAATGTTGAATATATCTTGAAAAATACATTGTCTATGGAAGAACGTAGGATCTTTTTTATATTGCATAGGTCATTTGTTATTAACAATTATTTGACGATTTTTTAAGCAAATTTTTCACTTTCCACAAATTTGCCTAAAAAATGATTAATAACAAATGCACTATGCAATATAAAAAAAAATCCTTCGTACTTCCATAGACAATGTATTTTTCAAGATATATTCAACATTTCAAGTGAATGGGTTGAAAATTGTCTGAGTTATGTTTCCGGCCAACTTAAAAAATGCAGTTTTCAGATAAACGCTGCACAGCCGCCATTTTGATATTGATCGCTCCAAAAAAATTATTGTATACAGTCACTGGTATGTATGATAAACACCCTTTTTTCGTAATCTCGATTTATTTTGTACTTTTTCTGAAAAAAAAAATCCCCAAAAAGCCTATTTTTCGGCCTCTAGAGTGGCCCAAGATCTGAATAGTTTTTGAGTAATCCTGCACGCCAATTTCGATAATGGCGTTTTGAGAAAAACGCGTTTGAATTTCACGCCCGCTCCGAATCCGAGCGGCGAGGCACAGCGTTGGCGGGCTGTAACGTTCGAACTTTTTCGAATTTCGCTTTAAAACTTTGGGAACATATTCTACATACATAATTCTATCGTTTAAAGAGAAAAAAGAAATCGATATTTTAATCGTTGTAAATGTATATCCCGCCTCAAAACTGTTTTTTTTTGCTAAAAACGAACATGCATCATATTCTTGAAGGTTCAAAGAACTTTTCAAAAGTGTTTCCAAAGAAACGATTTTCCAAAATTTTACAGTCGTGTCCCCTTAAAGTTTAACTAGAACTTCTATAGTTGTAATCATAAGTTTACCTTCAATCTGCGAGTCCTGCACCCTTTGACTTTTCTCTTCAATTTGAGCTGCCTCCAGCGACGAACGATTTTTCGAACTTTTCACAGCAGCCCAACCCCTTAATGAATATCGAATAGTTCAGAGTGCCTCTTTTCACCAATTTTCAAGACGTCTCACAAGACCAAAAAAAGCATATTCGCACGGCATGAGGCGTCTCATAAATGTGTGATTTTTTCAGGAAATGTTCAACGAGACGACGCAGTCGCCAAATGACAACGCGAGGACGCGAATTCCCGGGGAGTTTACGGACATCGAGGGGAATCTGGACTCGAGGAATTTAAATTCGAACGATTGTTCCGTCGAGCGAAGCAACATGAGCAACGGTAACGCTGAGAGTACGGCGAGCGGTAACGAGACGAATTCGGAATCGATGCAAAACTCAACGAGATCACAAGCCGACACGGTTATCGTCTCGTCCCCGAATACACGCACCTCCTCCCCCAATCACGTAATAATGAACAGCAACGCTAATAACATCAACGGAATGATACGAAAAAGTGCACTGAAAGCGGCGCTGAGTCTCGATCCGAGCACTCTTTACCGGGGTACCATACCGTACGAGAAAATTGCTTTCTCTACACCCCCAGCCCGTCTCAGCAATCCCGGCAGCGTCGAATTGCGAAAGGTATGAGTTTCGTTTTCGCTTCGCCCTCTATCTCTGTCTCTCTCTGTCAACACGATGGATCGATGCTCCCGATACTTTCCAATTTGTGACAACGATTTGTTATCCTGGAGACAGAGTCCTTTGGATTTTATCGATTTTTACGAATTCTTCCGGCATGCTCGAAGAGTAGACGCGCTCCGTTTCCCAATTTTTTTGCATATTAGGTGGTGCAATTAAAAAATAAAATTTTATTCTTTTTCCGTGCTGAGAGTTCCTTTAGTGGACATTTTCTTTGGATTTTCTCGAAATTCACGAAGTCTCGAGGCTGCGCAGAGAGGTGGGGAGAAAAGAAAGCGTTTTCGAGCTCATACTAACAACAATTATCAGTGCCCAAAATTTTCCAATTTTTGTTCGTGCAATTGAGAAATACAATACTATAATAGTTTTTTCGCGTTGAGAATTCTCGTGGAGATCATATTCTTCGGTTTTTCTCGAATTTTGGGAAGTCTCGAGTCTGCACGAAGAGTTGACGAGCAAAAAAAAAGGAAGTCAGTACAAGATACACTTTTTTCGAGTCCATATTAAAAACAATTCCCTGGCCCAGAATTTTTACAATTTAGTTCGTGCAATTGAGAAATCAAATACTACAATAGTTTTTTTTTCGTGCTGAGAATTCTTTAAGAAAACATTTTCTTCGGATTTTCTCGAATTTTACGAAGTCTCGAGCCTGCCCGAAGAGTTGACGAGCAAAAAAAAGAAAGTCAGTACAAGTTACAGACTTTTTTCGATCTCATACTAACGAAAATTCTCCGTGCCCAAAATTTTTACAATTCAGTTCGTGCAATTGAGAAATCAAATACTATTATACTTTTTTTCGTGCTGAGAATTCTGTAAGAAATTTTTTTTTCGTATTTTCTCGTATTTTACGAAATCTCGAGCCTGCACGAAGAGCCGACAAGCAAAAAAAAAGAGTCAAAACAGGATACACACTTTTTTGAGCTCATGCTAACGAAAAATTGTCCTGCCCGAAATGTTCACAATTCTGTTCATGCAATTGAGAAATCAAATTTGGATTTTCTTAAATTTTACTAAATTTAGAGCCTGCTTGAAGAGTTGACGAGAAAAAAAATAAGAAAGTCAGTACACGTTACACACTTTTTTGAGATTATACTAACGAAAATTCTCCGTGCCCAGAATTTTTGCAATTTAGTTCGTGTAATTGAGAAATCAAATACTATAATAGATTTTTTCGTGTTGAGAATTCTTTAGAAAACATTTTCGTCGGATTTTCTCGAATTTTACGAAATTCGAGAGAACTCGAGCCCACTCGTAGAATCGACAAGCAAAAAGAAGAAACTCAGTACAAGATACAGACTTTTTCGAGCTCATACTACGGAAGATTTATACAATTTAGTTCGTGCAATTAAGAAATCAAATACTATAATAGTTTTCTTGTGTACAGAATTCTCGTAGAAATCACATCCTCTGGATTTTCTCGGATTTTACGAAATTTCGAGCCTGCTCGAAGAGTTGACAAGCCAAAAAAACAAGTAACAGCCTTTTTTGAGCTCACACAAACGAAAATTCTCCTCGCTCAAAATTTTTACAATTTAATTCATGTAATTATGAAATCAAGTACTGTAATCGTTTTTTTCGTGTTGAGAATTCTTTTAGAAAACATTTTCTCCGGATTTTCTCGAATTTCACGAAGTCTCGAGCCTGCTCGAGTTGAGCAGAAAAAAAGAGTCCGTACAAGAAACATACTTTTTCAAGTTCATCCCCCCAACGAAACTCTTCCCAAACATCCACCATTAATTTTCTGCAATTGGAAATCGCGCAAGAATTTTTGTCCCCCTCTGTCCAAAACCGCCAAAATGTGTCACGTTCGAAATAAAGTTACCATCGAACCTTTGATGAATCCGTCCCTTCGCTTATCGATCCATCGTGTTGCCGAGCTCGATCGTTGGAACAAGTGCCAAAAATAAATGGATAAAGAATTTTTTCACGTGACCGATAAAGGACTCGATCGGCCACGAGTTCACGAGGGCCGAGGAATGTTCCTGCTGAGACGAGTCGACGGGGGACGACGAATGACGCGACACATCGTACGAATCGTTCCCTGATTGTCAAGAATGCATCAACGAGATGAGATTGTTGCAGCGATCCGTGACGATGCCAGCGATTAAGATCCAAGACGGCTGCGGGACGCGGCGTCTGTGTCAGAGCTCGCAAAATTCCTCGGACGAGACGCTCATTTGATCGTGCGTCCCCTAGCGCCCGTCGTCTTTTGTTTCTTTTTTTTGCCCCACGCCGTAAGGAGTGCGAAGAAAGTTGCGCGATTGTTGACAGGCCAAAGAGCGGTAAATCGTAGGTGACTGTGAGAAGAAAAAAGTTACACGCAATAGTCGAAATTCTGAAGAGTCTAAAGGGCCCTGGCTTGTGCGAAGCGAATCATCGCTTCATTCTCTACCCTGAGCTTACGATCGACTGGGAGATCGCCGTACGTGAGATCCGCGAAAAAAAGAGACAAATAATTTCGCAACGAATAATCTTACGAATGCTCGAATTTTCGTACACTGTTGTCCGCATCGTTGCAACGCAATCCAAATTTTCTTTTATCGGTTCGCGTCTTTCTCGTTATCACCAGCAAGCTTTTTCGCGGATTCGGCTTTCGGATCACCAGTGACGATCCCCAAAAATCGTCGAGTGATCTTCGGAGACTGGAACCGCGAGAAACATTTGGGCAATCGAATAAGTTGCATTGTAGAGGTGCAACATTCAACGTCGTGTCTTCGTTGACTTCAATGGCGGGTTTTTCATACCGGTGACTCACGCGGTTCAGCGCTGTTCGAAGAAAAAATTGCTAAATTATTCGTCTCAGTTGCGGGCCTTTCGAAAGGGACATTTATATTTTTCGAGCTGAAATCAGCTGTCCGATCGATCATCGAGATGAAGCAACAACGAACCAAGCGCCGATATTTTGTCGGATTTGGCGAGACATTACAGAACAAATTATGGAAAAATTCGATTTATCAAGAAGAACATTCAAAGCGAAAATAAGTAGTGTTGGATTTGATCGAGTTGATCTCGATAGCTCAAGCAACGATGAAAAGGTTTCTTCACTTTGTAATCTCCGTAAGAGAGATCAGGTTTACAGCACCGAACGGGGAATTAAAAAATGTATATATTAATATATATGCACACACACGTATACACAAATATATATATATATATATATATATATATATATATATATATATATATATATATATATGTTAAGGGGAGGTACATGAGTGAACAGCGAGAAAAACAGGTAAACTTCGGGAATTTTTAGTTCAAAAACTAATGTTTCCATTGGATCCGGGTTTTTTTACAGTCCGACCTCCGAATAAGAAACCCGGCACTAAGAAACTTTCCTCAGTGTCTCACTCGAGCGCTTCCCCCACTCCGAGCTCGAGAATTTTGTGCGCGGAACCTCTGGTGAAGAAACCAGCCTGGGAGAGATTATTCGGGCAAAATAGAGTGAACGTTGTAGTGTAAATTGATGTGTGGATGCGTGCGTGAGTATGCGCACGCACACCCAAACATGTGTGTGTGCGTGTGTGAATGTAACAAAAAATCTACAAGTTTATTAGATTTTTTTTGTACATTAAAAAGATACATATATGTTTTGACAAGATTTCATATAAGATAAAAACAAAGATAAGGGGGTTCAAAGATTTTCATATAAAACAGCAAAAGTTTCCGAGACGTAAAGAAAAGCGTTTTCGTCTTGTTGCGTATTATTTTGATCCGCAACGCACTCAACTGACGGTGGAATATTTTCGAGAGAGTCGAACTCTGTCATTGAAGATGAATACTCAAAATTGACTTCTTCTTCTTTTATTTAAATAGGATAAAACAATATGGATATAAAGCTCTTTGTTGAAATTATCACCTTGTGGCGGAGATTCTGTAATATTTTCTTCGACTTGTATACTACAGGGTGATCTCTTACGCTTCTTTACAGTTTTGGGCATTTTATAACAGTTAATAGTAATTCAGATACAGTAGTACACAATAATATTCAATAGTATGTATATTAACGTGAAACAAAAATTCGCTAAATAAATGTCCACGCGCAGTCGAAAACGTTTTTGCATGGGCGATCTGAATACTAAGTTGCAATCCGTTCGAGCGAGTTTCTTGTTGAGAGGATCGCATGCGGAAAAGAGTGAGAGAGACAGACAGAGGTAGTGAGCGCGGAGCGCGCGCCTGGTGGGGGTATACGATACATAAGAAAAACTCTTCCCCTTGGGGGCTTTTGGTTTCTTATTCGAAGGTCGGACTGTAATTGGAAAATATGTACATGGAGGCATGTTTAGGAATTGTTTAAAATAAATTCGTTGACTGGAAACGATTCAAACGCGATTATCTCGAAACATAGTTTTCATAGTCGGTGCCAGATGTATCTCGAAAACGGCGTGTCCGATTTTGTCCAAATTCGGATACAATATTCTTCGATAGTTTTTCTCGCTCGCCACGTAGGATTTTTTTGAAATGTTCATTTTTGACGGAATTGCGACCGTTTTAATTTAACATTCGTTTTTCGTTCGCAATTTCCGACGATTTTGGATTGCGTACACGTTGCATAAAAAAGCAACGGTTCAGTCAAATGAAAAACCTCTACGTGGCGAACGAGAAAAACTATCGAAGAATATTGTATCCAAATTTGGACAAAATCGGACAAGCCGTTTTCGAGATACATCTGGCACCGACTTTGAAAACTATGTTTCGAGATAATCGCGTTTGAATCGCTTCCACTCAACGAATTTATTTTAAAAATTCCTAAACATACCTCAATGTACATATTTTCCAATAAAAAAAAACCCGGATCCAATCGAAACATTAGTTTTTGGGATAAAAATTCCCGAAGTTTACCTGTTTTTTTTCGCCGTTTACTCAGGTACCTCCCCTCAATATGAGTAATATTAGGGTAGCGTGATCCGAAACCGACCGCCTGATCAGCAAAGGCAATAAAAGTGCGTCAAATTAATTTTTTTGGTCAAACCAAATTTTGATTCTCTAGAGGGAACGTTATTCTAAGTTTTGGGAAACTTCACGAGGTTTTTGAGGTACCGTTTGGTTAAGATACCGAGGCCGTAATGAAAGTCTGCATATTGGTCGTTCTTAAAAATCGTGGTCCGAAACGGACCTCCCCATGGTCCGAACCCGACCCTCTATTTTTTTCACAGCGAATCAAGGGAAAAGACAAAGTTTCGAATTTATTTTGCAACTCGTTAGCAAAACAATACGATTTGGGAATAATTTTCAAATTTATTTTAGAACATTTTGAGGCCTTTTTCAGGAAGTACAATTGAATGAATGCATTGATTACAATTTTACTCGCTCGATGCAAAAATTACAATTTCAATCGCTGTCCGAGCTGTCTCTGCCTCACAATAACTGCGAATAGCCGACGGACGAGTCTTAATGCCATGGCAGCAAGTGCTCGCCGCAGAATTTCCGAATCTCGTTTTGGCTTTAGACGTTTGAACTATCCCCTCATTTCTAAAACAACCATGTGTAATTACCGTCAGAAGTAATTAAATCACAGTTTGACTATCAAAAACACGCTGGAAAATCTTTAGTGCGCAAAAACGTAGGGGTCGGTTTCGGACCATCCATTGGCGATCGGTTTAGGACCACCGAGACTTTTTTCAAACAATGACTCGCCGTTTACTTACAACGATGCCAGTGATCTTAAATTATTAGTGCGTTTTCAAGTCTAGGCCATAAGCAACCAAAACAGCCTACCTTTGGATTTTTCAAGAAAAAATAAAACACTTCAAACTGCAGTTCCGTGCAGCTCAAGAATGATCTTTCGCGTTGTCAAAACACAACGCGACGCAAAACCATAGAATGAAACGAGAGAAAAAGGTGGCTCCTCTACCTCCAAATTGTCGGTGTTGTGAGAGCTTTCAAATGCCACCACCGACAGTTTCGGTTGCAGCACAAGTACTGAGAAACATGGAGAGGTCGGTATGGGACCACCGGTCGGCTTCGGACCACGCTACCCTAATACATGAGTATTTTTTCAATTCACTCAGTGCTATTCATTTTTAGCTTGTCGCTGTGTAGTCACAAATTTGATGTAAGCGAAAAAATGACAAAAAAAGAATACCAAGAACATTTGCTGTTACAATATAGATCGCGAAACATACACGTCAAATGTGTAATAAAGATTGTGTGTGAGCTCGACGTTAGTGTTATATATTATTACGGTAATGACGAGTAATTAACTCGAAACATAAGAGTCGTGCTCGTGACCGACAGAAAATGAAAGGGGCAATCCACGTAAACACACGCGAAAAATGTCCGGATTTTTGCACACATTTCAGTCGCGCAACGCGAGAGACAATTGTTTCTTCTCTCCCCTCGTTTGGTCTTCCGTTGTAGTTCTTGCTACAACTATTCTGCCGTCATATGGAAGAAGGCCGCATCTACAATAATATCGAAAACGCGTTTTACTATACAGAACGATGGGAAATTTTGTACTGATTCCAACGGTACCAAAAACGCGTTTTTAATTTTTTTTTCGTCTTTACCGCCTTCTCCGTACGATGGCAGTATTGAGCACGGAAAACGCAATTGGTACACGGTTCACGCAACGCGAAAGCTTCGGATTCGCGTTTCGTGAATGACTCTCTTCCCGGTCTTGCACGGAGGATTTTCGGACGCAACGGAAAATTTCATTTTTGTATTAATTTGCTTTTTGTTATTACCGATAATATTTTTGAATATTTTCATCGCATTCGAGTGATGCAAACTTCAGGATCTGATTTTTTGTGTTTGTAATTATTTGATCAAGGCCTTAGGCCACTCTAGAAGCCGAAAAAGTGGGCTTTTTGGGGATTTTTTCTTCAGAAAAACTACAAAATACATCGAGATTACAAAAAAGGGTGTTTATCACACATATCAGTCACTGTATACAATAATTTTTTTGGAGCGATTAATTTCAAAATGGCGGCTGCGCAGCGTTTATCTCAAAACTGCATTTTTTAAGTTGGCGGGAAAAATAACTCGCAAGGAACATCCCTCAGGTGACACCCTCCGATTTTGTTGAAATTTGGATATTTTATAAAGCACCGAAAAGAAAGCGATACGTATTTTTTTTATCGACGGAAAAACGGCTTTAAGGGGTGAAACCACCCTTTAATATAGGGGTGGTTCACCCCTTAATTTTTTTTGCAATGTTACTATAGCGAACTTTTCATTGCTTCGGATTAGAAGAATTTTCTTTTTCGTTTCATTAAAATCGGTGGACTCTTTGTGTGTGAAACTGCTATACTACCCCTAGAGGTGCCTTTTTTTCGAGGGGTGGTTTCCCCCCTTAAAACCGTTTTTCCGCCGATAAAAAAAATACGTATCGCTTACTTTTCGGTGCTTTATAACATATCGAAATTTCAACAAAATCGAAGGGTGTCACCTGAGGGATGTTCCTTGTCAGACAATTTTCAACCGATTCACTTGAAATGTTGAATATATCTTGAAAAATACATTGTCTATGGAAGTACGTAGGATTTTTTTTTATATTGCATAGTTAATTTTTTATGAACGATTTTGTACGCACATTTTTGGAAAGTGAAAAATTTGCGTAAAAAATCGTCAGATAATTGTTAATAACAAATGAACTATGCAATATAAAAAAAAATCCTACGTACTTCCATAGACAATGTATTTTTCAAGATATATTCAATATTTCAAGTGAATCGGTTGAAAATTGTCTGAGTTATGTTTCCGGCCAACTTGAAAAATGCACTTTTGAGATAAACGCTGCACAGCCGCCATTTTGAAATTATTCGCTTCAAAAAAATTATTGTATACAGTCACTGATATGTATGATAAACACCCTTTTTTGTAATCTCGGTTTATTCTGTAGTTTTTCTGAAAAAAAATCCCAAAAAGCCTATTTTTTCGGCCTCTAGAGTGGCCTGACCCCTTAAATTGGCTTGAGCGAACATCTTTGGTTATTTGGTTTTGATATTAAGATGCTTTTTTGTTACTGTCGCAGGTTTTCGACATTACTGTAGATCGAACCTATGATTGTACATGCGTTCGAAACATTTAAATTATCGAACAATCCAGAGTCTGATGGGTGAACTTGCATTTTGCGTCTTTTTTATTTACCATCTAGCTCTACAGCTCTATTTTCCGTTGCTCGTAAATTCAAATCTTCCTCCAAACCAAATTTTGGCTAGCGGCTGTGTATGTCGAGAATAATCCGAAATTCTCGTGACTCGGAGGTAAAATTTTAAAAAGACGTTGAGGTTTGCATCGTTGCAATGCAACGATATCTTTTTTTCATTTTTTATTTCTTTATTTTTATCATTATGCAAAGCCGTTTGCTCGCAGATCGAAGTCGTAAATTTCTAATAATTAAACGTAGAAACGTTTGAGCGAGTTCCACAGCCTAAATCGGCCAAAACAAATTGAGTAATTAAGGAGTTAGGCTACTGTAACGAACCGAAAATCAGGGTTAGCGAAAAAATTAATTTTGGCGAAAAAAGTGAGATTATTGAAAAATCGTTTAGACATTATTCGGCATGTACATTAACAAACTTGTGTACCATATTTCATTCAAAAATGTTAATAATTAAGGAAGTTATGAACAGTCTCGTGACGGGACTTTGAACTGAGGGTCTCAACGGCGTACTTGATTTCAGCCAACCTGTTGATCAGAAACGAAAAAACAACCTTTTTCTAAAGGGGCCAGTCCACTTTGGAGACGCGGAAAAGGCTATTTTCGCGATGTTTTTTGAAGATTTTATAAAATATATGAATATAAAAGTTGTTGGGCTTGATAAATAAAGTCTTGAAATACATTTAAAAAAATGAATTCATTTTTATTCAATTTTAAGTGCAAAAACTATAGTTTAACGTGACGCCTCAAAAATAGATGGGCTAGGTAGCTCGATCACAACTCAACAACAAAGTTTCATCAAAAAATTAAAAAAATGGCAGATGAAAAACGAAAAAAGTAAAAAAAAACGCGTTTTTTCGCAGTTTTTCGCAAAAAAAAGAGTAAAAATCAAAATTTTCGAACCATCGAGGGTCATCTTGTTGCGAATCATGTTTACAATATGTGGTTCAAATTTCAAGAGAATCGGTTTATTGGTTTTAGAGATACGATGGAGCTAGATTTTGAAAACGTTGTTACGAGGAAAACGCGTTTGAAGTTTATACTATGAAAAACTCTTACCTAAACTCAATCGGCAATTCCTGCACCGTACAAAATCCCGTCTGATTGCTCATCATCGTCGATTTCTTCAAGTCTTGCTTGCTTTCGATTTTTTGAAATTTTCAACGTGGACTGGCCCCTTAAGATAGCTAATATTGGTTTAAACTTGACAGAGCTTTTTTTTACCGTGTTTCGATTATCCAAAAAAAAAAAAAAGTTGAATTTTCTTTCGATTTTTCGAGTAACAGTGACATTAATATTGATAACTGATGAAAAAAAATGTCAAGAAGAAAATCGTCGGTCAAGACTAAGCTACTAGTACACTGAATGAGGGTACCAAATTTCAAGTCAATCCGTTCATTAGATGTCGAGAAATCGTGTACACCGTTTTGACAAGGATAGTTCGCAACTTGACTCGCTGGAGGCATTTTTCGTTGCCTCGAGCGCTTAAGTTGCCTCGCTTGAGGCAACTTGGTGAAAATGTCGAAAACTCGGGGTTGCCTCAAGCGACGAACGACTTTTCGTCATTTTCACAGTAGTCTAGACCCTTAGAAAAATAAATTTTCGTTGCATTTCTACGACAAACAAATTTCAACGTCATAAAAACAAGAAGGACACTATACGAGTGAAAAATTTGCACGATCGACAATATCCACTCTATATACGAGCTCTTTGGCCAGGATATCAAAGTACGATCGACCAATGAGCGATGAAACGCGGTTTTTCGCGAATATCGAGAGCCAGCAAACGAAATAGACTTCTTGAAAGTTTAACGAGCATCTTCTTGATACAGTGCCAAGGAAACGTACGCTTAGAATCTCAGTTCCGACTACTCATTGTCGTTGATAAACATTTAGCACTTCCGGGAGAGACAAACTTCATGGAATAAACGTATTACGACGTTCCTCAAACTACGCACGAACGAATGGAACGAAACGACCATGGCTCGAATATCGTCCCGAGAGACGTTATCGACATGCTTTTCGCAACGTCGCTTGCACATTATTATTATTAATTGCAGACAAATAATTAATAACGAGGGCGGGAAAGTAGCGAGGAGAAGAGGAACCTGCAAAAATAATGTTGAAATTTATTCACTTTTGTTATTATTTTTTACTATTTTTTTGGCGGCTTGGGTCGGAGATCTTTGATGATAATCGTAAGAAAAAGTTCGACGAATTTTCGTGGCCCGAACTTGCCGAAAAAAATTGCATTTTTTTATTGCCCGAATTATCGAAAATCACTCAAACGTTCTGTGAGGATCCTAATCAGAGATCCTAATACTCTAAATCTGCAAAAATATATTTTCGATTATGAAAAAACATACAAAAAAAATTGTCCATTCCGACGATGCAAATTTCAACGTTTAAAATCGGAAAAACGAACACTGGCAGAAATCTGGAAGGGTTTTTTTTTATATTTTTAAATATTTGCAACAATTATTCCCAGTCCTATTAGTGAATAATTTGTCCTGCAGGTTTTTTATGACATTGAAATTTGCATCGTTGGAATGAAACGGAAATTAATGTTATTAATTGCTGAAGTACTTTTTTCTGCCGATTCAGACCACGAAAGTGACTTCAACGTTTTTACGTATTCTCATTAGGGATTTACGATCTCGATCTGTAATAAAAGGTTTTTATTTTTCGTTTCTTTATTTTCATTATTATTATAATGGAAATAAAGAATACATTCATTATTATTATTATGAGAATAAAGGATAAATTAATTATTATTATTTTTATTATTATGAAAATTCATTATTATTTTTCATCATTATTATGACGAAAATTCATTATTATTATTCATTTTTATTATAATGAAAATAAAGAAACGAAAAATGAAATCGTCGCACTCCAGCGATGCAAACTTCAATGTAATCGCGCTCATGCAATTCCGTCAAAAAAAGTGGAACAGTCTGCGGAGAGCGCGACCTCAGATGAATTCCCTGATCTTGGCATACTTTTACAGCAATTCACACGAAGTACAAGTTGCACTCTCGAGCGTGCAACAACACGAAAAATAAAATTATATGCCCACTCCCTTGAAAGTATAACGCGCCCGAGGCCGCACAATTTTGATGGTGTGTGGCATATTTTTTTTTTATTACGATAAAAAAATGCTCAATGGAATGATAATTATTTTTTTAGATCTCTACAGTGGAAAAGAAATGAAGTCATTATCAACGTATGACATTACCGCGTTTTTAGGGATTCGGCTTGGTCTTTCATTTTCTTTGTTAACAATATATATATATATATATATATACAATTGCTTCACATCAAGGATTATTTTTATTCAAGAGGCGATACCTCCACGTGAGGCTGACAACTGGTAGGTGCTTGGCATTCTTTTTTTTCTAATCAATGAACTTTATTGAAAACTTGCAATTAGGTATTTAAATATACACGATAAAAAGTACATTTTTTAATGTTATTTTTTCAATATAATAGACTTTAAATCTTTTTGTAAGCTTTTTTGTGATGTTTTTGGAGAACCGACTGCAAATATTCGATGCTATTCATTCATTTGAACAAAATCAATTTTAAAGTGCCCGAATTAATTTTTCGGCTTTCCACGGTGGTGTCGCGCCTTAAGGCTGCAAATATTGTCGATAAGCAATTCTGTGATGAGTTCTACACACTGTACAATATCAATACGTTTCATTTTTTGTCTGGTAAACTAAGGGGTTGGGCTATTGTGACGGCCCGAAAATCAGGATTATTTAAAAACATCAATTTTATGACATAAGTAAAATTATTGAAAAATCGTTTGGACATTTATTTGCATGTACATTAATGAAGTTGTGTACCAAATTTCATAAAAAGTATTTATAATTGACAACGTTATGAACAATCTCGTGAAGGACCTTTAAAAGTGAGGGGCTCAACGGTGTACTTGATTTTGGCCACCCGGTTGAACTGAAACGAAAAAATGACTCTTTTTCTCAAAAAATATGATATTGACTAAGACTTGACCGAGATTTTTTTCCTTATCGCGTTTCAATCTTAAAAAAAAAATGTTTGAATTTTTTTCGATTTTTCGAGGCAAAATTACATCATTATTGTTAATAACTAATGAAATAACAATGTTAAGAAGAAAAACGTCGGTCAAGACTAAACTACTATTACACTAAGTACGTTTACCAAATATCAGATCAATCCGTTTGTTACACGTCGAAAAATCGAGTACACCGTTTTGAAAAACATTTCGAGAAAAACACGTTTAAATTTTTACTTGCGGTTCTATCGTTGTAATCATAAATTTACTTTGAATTTACGATTTCTGCAACACACGTTGGACCTTCCTCTTCAATTTCAGTTGCCTCAAGCACCAAACGAGTATCCGTCATTTTCACAGTAGTCTAACCCCTTAAACTCATCAGGAGGCAACGTAGCTCGGATGAAAAAATCGCTTTGGATAATTTCACGATTACCTAATTACCGACAATTACTGTAAAAATGTAAAAACAATCGTTTCTACCGAATCGAACGAATCTTTCCACTCGAACGAAAGATTTTCGTTCGCTCAATCGCGTATCATGGCTTTTCACAAACGTATACGCGCAACTTTTGTAAATGTGACTTCAACGAATGGCTCTTTTTCCGAAGCGGTATTGCTCTTTTTTTTGCCTCGACTAGATTTTTGATCGCCCCCAAAAATATAAGGCTAATTGATTTTTTACATTACAAATGAAAGTTTTAGCAGAGGAGCGATCGAAAAGAAAAATGCGCAATTTCGTTATTGTAATAATTTTTTATCGTGCTGGATACGCGATCCCGTACCGGAATTTTATTTATCACACACAAAAAAAGGGATATTCCGATTTCGGTGGCCCCTAATTCTGACCACGCAGCCTTCATATTTGACCCAAAATAAGACTTTTTTCAAAAGTGGTTAAAATCGAAATTCGACCCTTAAGGGGGTGAAACAGGGGTTTTAAAGTTGTATGAGTCGACATATTTTTTTTGTCAGATTTGCTTGAAACTTGGCGTAAATATTGAATATTAAAAATAAATTTATAAATATTCTACAGTACAAATAATTGAACACGTATTTCAGCATTTTCTAAAATTCGACATTTAAGAGGGTTAACGGAGGTGTTAAAGTTTGCATAAGACAACATATTTTTTTGTCAGATTTACTCGTAACTTGCCATAAATATACTAAAATACAAATAATTAAACACGTATGTCAGCAATTTCCAAAATTCAACCTTTAAAGGGGTTGAACGGGAGTGTTAACGTTTCTATGAGACAGCATATTTTTTTGTCAGATTTACACGAAACTTCGCATAAATACAATAAAATACAAATAATTAAACACGTATTTCAGCTATTTCCAAAATTCAATCTTCAAGGGGGTTGAACGGGAGTGTTAACGTTTGTATGAGAAAACATATTTTTTGATCAGATTTACTTGAAACTTACCAAATTTATTTTATATATAACACTATATGTTTTCCTCGCTGTTCGGTGCGTGTAGACAGTCAAGTAGTACTTTTAACCCCTTAACTGTCTTTGTTTCGTTTGGCATAAATACACCAAACAAACCTAAACAAATACATGTTTGATTATTTGCATTGGAGGGTATTTTTACCAAGTTTCAAGTGAATCTGACCAAAAAATATATGTTTGTCTCACATAAACTTTTAAACCCCCGTTTTACCCCCTTAAGGGTCGAATATCGATTTTTTACCACCCTTGAAAAAAGTCTTACTTTGCGTCAAATATGAAGACTGGCACAGATATCGCAATACTGCCCACACTAGCCCCTGTAAAATTCTGGCGCGCGAAACAAAAAAAATAATTTCACCTTATTTGATTTTAGGCCACAATTTAATTGCACAAAAAATCGTACAGCAGCTTACAGAATTGATAAACCTCAAAGCGCACATATTTTTCGGTAACATCGTTCTTTATTTTTACCGCGCATGGACTTTCGACATTTGCCACGACGAAGAGACGAGAAACAAGAATGGAAGTTTTCAGTCGTGCGTACGGAAAAAAAATAATCGATCAAACCATCCGACTTCATATTTCGAATTTATTCGTCGCATTCGTGCATCGCACATTTTTTGAACGATTTTTTTTTTATCACTTACACCGACGAAAATGTACAGCTACAAATTCGATCTAGAAGGCGGAAACGCTGAATCTGTAAAATGCAAAGTGCGAATAAAGGGCCTGAGGCGGAAAGAAAAATAAGCAGGGAAGGGAAATTTATCGACGAGCCCAGCAGAGTTTTGAGGTGCGAATTTTGGCGAGACCCCGTCGCGTATACGATGCACCAGGCTGCGAGTGACGTGCGAAAAATCCATATGACGTTGAAGTTTGGAATCGTTGCATTGTCGGAAAAATTGCAATGATTTTGGTCCCTTTTATATTTAATTTTTTTTTTCTTTATCGTTATTCGGAGATTTTTATGCCAATTGAGATAATACATTTCTAATGAAAATACGTGAAAATATTTGAGTGATTCGTGAAGCCTAAATCGACAAAAAAAAATTGAGCAATTAAAAAAAAAAATGTTGCATTCCAACGATGCAAACTTCGACGTCATAATTCCGTTGCGTTTCCATATCTTCGATAGCAGCGTGAAAAATAAACTTCCCAATTTTGTGTAAAGCCGCGAGATCCAATAAGACGCACGGGAAGAAAGAGGTAAAAATGAAGGCGAAGAATAAACAGGTATAAATCGACATGCGAGCGTCCGTTTTCAACTTGTACATAAATAATGAAAATTGAATGAAATAAAACCCGCAAAGAATCATGACGTTGAAGTTTAGAATGCAACGATATTCTTTTTTTTTCTTTATTTTTTATTTCTCTACTATTATCATTATCCAAAAGCTTTGTTTTGCCAATTTAAACCGTAAATTTTTATTAAGAATACACAGAAACGTTGAGCGATTTTCACAGCCTGAATCGCCAAAAAAATTGAGTAATCACAAAGGATTAATTTTCATTGCCTTCCAACGATGCAAACTTCAACGTCATAAAAAATCCTTGAGTAAAAAAAAACTAAAAAACAAAATAAAAGTGTACTGAGGTACCAAAAAAAATGTATGTCGTAGAGTGAACTCCGATAAGCGGACCCAATTGTAGAATTTTGAGAATTGAGTATGTACGCGCACACGCACACACACACACACACACACACACACACACACACACACACACACACACACACACACACACACACACACACACACACACACACACACACACACACACACACACACACACACACACACACACACACATATATATATATATATATAAAACATCATGTACAGTGACGGTATACGCTATATGTATCTTCCGGATTGATTTACAAGTGATACCGACGAGCGATCGATCCCGCCCCCTCGAGACGTCAAGCGACTCTTCCTCATACGTAAAATTAACGAAATAAAACTTTTAATAAAATAATTTTCGTTCGGGCCGAAAGCACGGAAGTTGTCATTCTCCAATGGCACGAAATGGCTCGGCGCAATTTTCTGGAAATTAAGAAAGAAACGTGTAAACGCGTTAAAACGATCGCTAACGATTAATCGATAACGGGGAGCCTGGTGTATAAGTATTTTTTATTTTTATTATAATGAAATATTTTACTAACGTAGCTAATATTGGTACCAAATATTGATATACAAAGAGACATATAAATAAGAGAATAATTCGAGTGTGTGTGTGTATATATATATGTGCGCACACGAACTCATATATGTGTACCATGTGGCAGGCATGTATGTATACATATACATGGGCAAATAAAAAATCGTGAATGAATTTTGTAGTGAATATTGCGAATTTTGTTAATTGCGGCGTTTTTTTCAGCTTGAAGTACGGGACACGAAGAATAATCTCTAATACGGACTCTACTTACAAGGTTTTTATTGTCGATTGTGTCGAAGTTTGCATCGTTAGAATGCAATGTAGCTACATTTTTTTGCGTTAATTAAATTTCTTGTTTTGTAAATTTATAACGGAAAAAGGTTTGAGTTCTTTTCACAGGATGAGGCTGAGTAAAATATTATGTTTTTACACCTTAAATTTCAGGATAAAGGATTAAAAAAGATTTGCTCCAAGAGCAGTTTAAGCAGCAAAAAATAATAATTTGTTTGCTGTTTTATTCTAAAGTTTAGGGAGTAAGGAATAATTTTTTGCTTCTTTTGGCTCCTTTGCTTGTTAAAGGAATCAAAAAAATTTGGTTGCCCCTCAAAACTTTAGGATCAAGGAGCAAAAACATTATGTTCTCCTCGTCAAACTTGAGGATGAAGGAACAGCAAAATATTATTTTTTGCTCCACAACCTATAGGGTAGAGAAGCGAAAAAATATTAATTCTTTAATCCTTAAACTTTACTATAAAAGACCCAAATTTTTTTCTGCTTCTCAACTTTACGATAAGGGAGCAGAAAACGATTCTCGCTTCTCCTTCGAATTTTAGGATAAAGGAGCAAAAAAATATTAGTGTTTTACTCCGTTAGCTTGTAAAAGAAATTCAAACGTTTCTTAAGATTCTTGTAATAGATCTATAGTCTCGATTTGCAAAAAAAATTTGATTGATAACAAAATGAAGAAAAAATTAAACAGAATTTTTACTGCATTGCTACGAAGCAAATTTCAATGCTGTTTTTTTTTTCAATTTAATTCAAGTAATTTGAAAAATAAATGTTGTGGTTGTCCCTTTTCCCTTTCCTCGTTTTCTTTCTGATTTTACTGAATTATTGAGTTTTGAGTTTCTTAAGTTATGCTCAATCATGATTATTTTTGTTTTCGGTATGTAGTGCGAAATTCGATTGAAAAACTTTTTCTCGTAGTACTAAAATTGTCAGTGCCACAAATATGGCAAGGGTTGCTAAATATTCAATTCAAGTGGAGTAGGGAGGTTTGAAATTCTAAAAATGGGTTCGCGTTTCGTGATTTATAACAAGGCTGCAAATAAATATACAACTTTTTACTTTTTGCTCTTTATTATAACACTACAAAATGAGACAATTTCTCGAGATCTATTCCTAGGTCAATAATATCGCTACTCCAACGTAATAAGGTGAATGATGGAAAATCCGATCTTACCACGATTCCAGTCGAATGGACAAAAATTTTGGGACACCCCAGGGATATTTGGTCGCCTGAGGGTTCCCTATGTCGATTATACCTGAAAAATTGAAAATAAAAAAGAAAATGAATGCAAGATTAGTAAAATATAACTATTTTTTAATATAAAAGTTATAAAAATCTTATAATCTTGTAAAAATCATTTCAAAAAGTTACAATTAAAATTATAAAAATTCAAGTTATACTTCAATTACAAAAAAATCGGGAGAAATGTTGTTATTTCATATTGTTATAAAAAAAATACTCGTAACAAAAGAAAAAAAGCTTAATATTTCTTTGCCACTTTATAAACAATATTTTGTTTATAAAAGCACAAATCTGGAGAAACTTGGTTATTTCGTGTTATCAAAAATCTGAAGAAATATCCCAGTTATAAAATTATAATTCAAGCAATAAAAAATCTTATAAATTGTCATAAGAATCTTATAAAGATTAACAATATATAACGATTTTTAAATATAAAGGTTATAAAAATGTTATATTCTTATACATTTTTTATAAAAATCATTTTAAAAAGTTACAATTCAAATTATAACAAGTCAAGTTATACTTCAATTATAAAAAAACTGGAGAAATTTTGTTATTTCGTGTTGTTATGGAAAAACTGAAGAAATTTCCAAGTTACACAAACTTATTGGAGCAATAAAAATACGTATAAATTGTTATAAGAATATTATAAACATGAATAAAATATAAAGATTTTAAAATATAAAAGTTATAAAAATCTTGTGATATAAAAAATGTATAAAAATCATTAATCCTTCCTCGACACACTTATATTTGGGTACGGCTCAACTGGGTAAATTCGACCCGGATCCTTCATCCAGTACCTCATCCACCTGCCCTCAACAACCCTTCGATCGGTTTTTATTGAAAAAAATCCGGGATACACTTTAAACATTTCTTAATATGTGCATAATAAAAAATCCGGAGAGTATAAAATTGAATTGTTGTAAAAAATTATTGAAAACTTTCAATATTGGGAGAGTGAGGATTTTATTTGAAATGCGTCGGGGTCAAAATGACCCAGTGTGTCAAGGAAGGGTTAAAAAAGATACAATTCAAATAATAAAAGATCAAGTTACACTTCAATTATAAAAAATATTGAGAAATTTTGTTATTTCATATTGTTATTAAAAATACACGTAGCAAGAGAAAAAAGCTTAATATTTATTTGCGGCCTCTTTATAAACAATTATTTACCAGAAATTGTTTGACACTTGAAGCCTCCCCAGTCCCCTCAACACTTGCTGATCAACAAGTCTGCTCATAATTTATTATTCAGTCGCGAGCAGATCCAATCAGACGACGCGTCCACCTGTTCCCCTCATCGCCCAACCACTTCGAAGCTCGCGCGCCTGAAAGACAATACGAAGATACATTCGTTTTCCGTGCTCGTGTGGGGCGACGTTTATTCGGTGTGCATCGTCTAAATATATATGGCACCGCTTTAAAGGATCCGAAACGAAGAGTCGTCGCGAGCGCTCACCCGCCAGCAGGCTTCGAACAGAATCTCTCGCGACAATTCGCAGTTCTCGTTTTCGGGTGCACCCGTAATTTTTTTCTTTGCGCCCGGAAACGAAAAAAAAATTAAAATAATTCAAGTCCGGAACGAGAATTTGTTCGTATTTTTTTTATAAATATTTTCGTTTGGAATAAATTTTGAAAATGCCAAATTATTCGTACTTTTACGTCCGAGCGGTCGCCGGCGACGACGGAATCGTCAGGACCCAAAAATTCCACAAAGGGTAAGAATTTATAATTCGGAAATAAAATTTAGAGTATTTTTTTATTTATTTTCGACTGGCGAAGTTTTAGTTGATTTTTGCATTTTCTCGGTCGTAAATTTCACAAATTTTTCAAACGATTTCGGTGTTTTGACGTCAACGTCATCGACGTTGAATTAAGTGCCCAATCATTGTGTGTAAACACGAAGTTCGTGGAGAGTGTGGGTCGTGTGTATTGCGGTGGATTTTCAGAGATCCGGATTTGTTGGACGCGAAGCACGACGTCTGGGCAACCCACGGTCGGTATAAACTTCTCACGAGACAAATGAGAGGCGGTCTTTCCGGTTCCGGAGACGTTTACAATCCAGCCAATGTACTTTTCAAGGTTATTCCTCTTTTGCATTTTTTTTCTACGGAATATCTAGGTTTTTTCAAAATTAACCCCACGTTGACAGACTGGTTCATTTTCACCCGGATGAATTTTTAGTAAAATGCTCATTTTTCCTAAATTGAATATGTTCGATAATTTTTTCAAACGATTCAATTTGATCTTTTCTGTATTTTGATTGTGTAGGCATATTAAGAAATGTTTGAAGTCGATGGCTGATTTTTTTTCAATAAAAACCGAACGAAGGGTTGTTAATGGCAGGTGGATGAAATAATATCCGGGTCAAATTGACCCAGTGTGTCAAAATCGTGGACAAACATAAGCGTGTGTCAGGGGTAAGTACATGTTTATAGGCTTTCTTAACACACAAGGGTTGAATCAAATCCAGCCGTTTTTCGACTTTCCAGAGTTTTTTTTCGACATTTTTTTTATATTAAAAATTACACGACTTGAAAATAATCGGCGTGGTCTTACACACAAGGGTTGAAAATGCATTGCAGTGTTTTTTTTCAATTTTTCAATTATTTACCCCTCTCCAAAGTGAGTGATAAATAGCTGATTTTGGTGATTTTTTTTTAAACGAAAATTTTCTTCATCTTTCTTGAAACTTCGGATATGTTTTATTACGACTTTTCGCTGTTTCATGGTATTTTTTTTGTTTTATTAACCTTTGAAAATGGCGGAGGTATGCCATGGTCTTTTAAACGGGTTGCGGCGGATGTTGTCAGACGGCGTGACACGTAGCGTCGGTGGGATTAATCCGAAAAAAAACCAACGAAGATGTTTCTTTTATCAACACTCATACGCAGAATATGAACCAAGATAAAGTGAAAAATGTTAAAGTTCGATGAAATGGCACGCTTTGAAACAAAAAGATTGAATCTTCCGAAAAAAAATAGCCACATTTTGCAGTAAAGAAATACTTTTAAAAAATTTTCATACACATTTAGGGTCATATTTTATATAATAAATTTAGAAAGATTAATACCAAAATTAAGCAGAATCGGTCGATTAGTCTTTAGTTATGCATCGGCCATGTTTAAAGGCTAAGAAAAAAAATACCATGTAACAGCCAAAAGTAGTAATAAAACCTACCCTGAGTATCAAAAGTGAAGACATCTTTCCAAAAAAAATTACGAAAATTAGCTTATTTTTTTCCTCGCCTAAAGGTATCTCCCCCTTAAGGAAGCCTGAAAAAATTCTTTCCAAATTAGTCATCTAAGGATCCGTAAATTCGGGAGTATCAACGATTATTGTTCAATCGAATTGTCCGAATTTTATTTTCGAACGTTTTAACGTTCTAATCGGCCGAGCGCGCGCTTAACGCAAAGTAAGAAGTATAGAAAGGCGAGAAATGCTTTTGTTTTCTTTTTTCGCAAAAGTCCCCTTGGAAGAATGCCAGAGCTGAGCCAGGCCCGGTCCCTCTAACTAATTCATATTTTTAGTTTTGAGCTATTTGCAATTCGCTAACTCGTACCTAGACGTATAAGCACCAAAGACTTCATATATTTTACCGCGTTATCGTTGATGTTGAACGTCGATCTTTTCCGTATGCTTATGCACGCGATCGCGCCTCGATATATTTATTGGACGCTCCACGTGATCCAAGCTACGCGTGCATGCATCGAGAACCCACGAAAATAGATTTTGCGATAACATCTGGACCTCTATAGCCACGAGTCTGTATGCATTCGCGACTGATGGATTTTGATGGAGACGTCACTCGTAAACTTGAAGGAACGACCGCGTGCTCAATTCGTCAATTCGAGGAAATACATTTATTGCCCCGAAACAATCACTCAATTGAGAAACGTATAAAATGATGATCCATAGCCAAGTCGTTTGTTCGACGGTGGCTCTATAATAGAGAATTCTTTGGAAGCGAAATGAATCATCAGGATGGGGTTGAAGCTTGCATCGTAGGAAGGCCACGATCTTTTTGTTCATTTTTCATTTCTTTATTCTTATGCTTATCCAAGACCTTTTTTGCAAATTGAGGTCGGAAATCTCTAATAAGAATACGTGAAAACGTTTGAGTGATTTTTAGTCAATAGAAATCGATAGTTAAAAAGAATTTATTTTCGTTGCATTCCAACATCATAATCGATGCGAACTTCAACATCATACAATAAGGAAGCAAGGAGGAAGTCTCTGATCAACAGGATTTTTCTCCGAACCATCGTCTTGTATAGAAGAGTCGTTTGATGGTTCGAAATTCAAGTAAAGAGCGATTAATAATTTTTTTTTAATTATAAAATCTCCATAATCTGCAACCTGTGAGGGATTTAGGTAAAAACAATCTGATGAGAGTATTGGGATGATGGGGTTGGGCTTTTAGACACAATTAATGCAGTCTTGCCAAGTTTGACTTTTTATTTTGAAAAGTATTGATAAGCAATGGAGTTATTACCCTAAACCGGGGTTAAATTGACATTAAGGCCAACTTTGACAGTTTTTGGGGCTACTTTAACACAGAGCCAAAATACAGTTTAAGGGGCTATAACAGTGTGAACGCTGAAAATTTGGGTGATTTTCGGGAATTTTTTGGAAGAAAAGTACTCAATTAAATGTTTCGGAAAATTAAGGATATATTTGGATATATTTGACCTATATTACGTATTTTTTTCATAGAAAAATATTGAGATCGAAGCGACTTATGTGCTGCCTTCGGATGCGCTAAAAAAAAGTTCCTCCACTGCTGACATGATTTCGGCCGATCGAGTAGCTGAAACCGCAAGAGGAAAAAATGTCGCTAAACTGGAAGGTATTTCCTGTACAATGACGTAGGATTTTCGAAAAATATCAAAATCGAACAAAATGGCGTAGTTATGAAAAAAGTCTGTTTTCTTGCGTATAAAATGGTCGTTTTTTTCAATGCCAAATCGTCAATTTTCATCCAATCAAAAATATCCTACGTCTAAAAAAGTCTAAAATTTCAAGTCAATCGGATAATTGCTCTTTGAGTTACAATGTCAGCAAATTTGAAAAATCTCATTTCGAGAAAAACGCGTTTAAAGATTTTTCTATCGGTTTTTGCAAGATAAAGTGATTAGAGATACGGCCTTGAAATTTTTACAGGATATTCTTGAAACTATCAACTGTGAAAGAAGGCAAAATAATCATGTTCTTGACGCAGCGTAAAAAAATCATGTTCTTGAAATTTCAAGCTTATGCAGACTCCTTAGAGTGTTTACGGAATTTTTCGACTTCAAAATAGGCAAAACTTTATATTATTCGAAGCGTTCTTCAGTGTACTAAAAGCCTCCTCCTGTCATCCCAAAACTTGATAAAGATGTGAATAAAACAAATCCGTACAAACAGATCATATTTTACCGAACATGCTTCCAGTAGAAATTGCCACTGAATTTCCAAGATGAGAACACTTTACCAAAGCAATGCTTCCTCTACGAGGAATCTGAATGAATATTCAGACTTCGTTTCTTTTTTTTTCTATCATCGTATACAAAAGATTGTGTGGGTTGAAATGAAACAGTCCGCAGTACAAGAGAACCGAATGAGTCAATAAAAAAGTCGAGAGCATTGAACGCAGCATCACGCGGGGGGATTACCCAAGTAAGAAAAACTGGAGATTCGTTTCTTTGCTGAACTCCTTCGCACTCTTAGCACACGTGTGAACCAGCCCCTGAAAAAAGGCGAAAGAAAAACCCTCGCGTTCTAATTCCGTCCCAACCGCATCGAGAGACATTTTTTCAACACTTCCCACAAACCTGAGCCGGCGTCGAATTACTCAAGAATACCCGAAATAATGAGCCAAAGAAAAAATCCCCACTCGAAGACGAAGCGATGAAAGATAAATGAAAAAATTACGAACACGCGAATTAGAAAATAATTTAAAAATCAATAAAAATAATGTTAACCCTTCGACTGCACACTTCGGCCACGAACATCTGACTGCATATGGGGTCGATCCGACCCCAGACGTTTTTCAGATCGTTGTATTTCGGTAAATATGCATTTTGTTGTAGAGATGTTTTTTGTATTCAATGATCTTCATTGTATGGCCCAACATTTATCTTTCACGAAGAACGAAAATCAAGCGTCCAAACATTCGTTCAAAGTGGAAGATGCGTTGAAAAATACGTACGGGTGGGGGTCAAAATGTCGAATGACCAAATATAGAACAACAAAAATTTCGAAACGACAGAATTATGATCTCTCAAAATAACGAAGTATATATTATTCGAAATTTTATCCTTTAACGGATGACGGAATCGAATAACTATTACACCAAAGGATTATTTATTCGAGCGTTCATTTATTCGAGAACATATATTCAGATAGGCTGCACTTTGAGTCATACAAATACAGATTCGAACAATCTACAACATTCATATCTCCGAAATAGAAGAAAGTGAGTATCTAATGTTCGTAATACCCTGCTAAAGCAAAAAGCCATATATCGAGACTACAAACTTCGAATATGTAGATCTTAGAAACGCAAATGATCGATGATCCGAAATGGCGAAACTAATGGCGATCCTAAATGGCGAACATGGCATGGCTGACTGACCCGACTGACCACTAACGCCATCTGCCATCTTCATTCTGAAGCGCAAGTAGTATTGCTCGATCCCAGCCCCCTGACACTGGTAGATAAATGCTGTTCGTAAAACGTCCTTGCCGCAATGTGGCACTAGTAGCCGTGTGACAGGCATGCATATATATGTATGTTGCGCCGGTATTTCGAATATCTTACATGAATAAAAATCTATTTATATATTTGGAATGATTTTCCTTTCTAATGATTATCCATTTGAACACAATAAATAACGTCGCCATAACGATAACAGACGAAAGCCACGAAAGTATCGAATCGTTCAGCTGATCGGAGTATTTAGAGCCGAAGGCTGTCACACAACAGCCAACGCTCGGCAGTGGCTATTTCAAGAACTAAAAAGCCGGGACAAAACGCGTTTTCGTTTATCGTATAGGAATAGTAGGCCAGTGTCAGGGGGCTGGTCGATCCCAAGTTTTCGCTATCCGGACTGTTCGCCATATTGGCCATCGCTATTTAAACTGATCGACTTTTTGGTCCTTCGTTTTAATAAATTCGAAATTGTAAACTGTCGTCATATTTACAAATCCACGATTTGACGTCTCGAATTGTTTGGTGTATATGTACAGGCGAATCGACATTATATCTCTCATTATTTTGTTAAATCTGATATTTGTTTTCACTAAAAATCAACTTCGAGATTTTTGTATTCACAATTACGATTAACTATTTTGCAGACTATCATAAGATTGTTCTATAATGGAACGTTCGTAATTACTGAATTCAAACTTTCGGTCCTTTATACGTACTTGCACGAAAAAGATAATCATTTTTTTGTCCAAAATATTAAAAAAAAAGTCCTTTGAGGTTTTTAAAGAGGAAAGTTTGCAGATACGAAAAAAGGCAGTGTCGAGCGTCTTTCCAAAAAGTATATTCATTCGGAGGTTTGAATTTGAGCATTTTCGGGATAGTGAAAAATGGAATAAATCGACTCCTTCGGCAGATTAATTGTTGAAAACGTACATTTTCCCCATTTTTTTACTTCAATGACTCATTATTATTCACATTTACCGCAATCGAGTTTTATGATCGGCATTCTAAATACATAATTCACCATAGTAGCGCAAAATTAAAAATGTCTATGAGCATTTTGTATCGTAAATCTTATTACATAAATTATATTACATGTAAGTTTATTACATGAAGTAATAAAACACCAAAATTCACAAAAAACTATGTTTTCCCTTTCACCGCACTACTGCATAAACGGGGCCGATTCGACCCCAGGTCCTTTTTTGACAGCTGTCCTCAGTACACGGGCAGGATGTAGGATGGGGGCCGATTGTCCACCTATAGAGTAGAAGTGGGGGCACATTCGACATTCGAGCGCCGTACCGCGGCCGAATAGTTTACCCCGTTTTGCGATACAGTCAGTTGAAAAAGAAATGGGGTCAAAACGACCCATTGTGCAGTCGAAGGGTTAAAAAGCGATATCAAAAGATCAATAATTCGGAAAAAAATGCATATTTTACGAATTATCGAAAATCCATACATATCCGAGAGCAGATGTATTTTGGAAATATTATCGATTTTAATCGTTTATAAACTCGTCGATCGACTTTTCTCTCGTTCGAAGAATTCGCTCGCTTTGGTTTCCCTACGGACCCTCGTCCATGAGTCAGTTCCATGCGAATCTCATGCTTTGTTCCTTTTGTGATCTCTCGCCCGCTTCGTAATGGCGCTGGCTGGAACTTGCCCATATGCCGGCAGTCGTCGTGTGACTGTTGGCGCGAGCGTATCGTCGCGACTTTTACTCGAACGACACAGTATATTAATTCAGCGTGGAAATTGAGTAATCTTGAGTAGCTTGGAAAAAATAAAACGAATTACAATTCGACGGAATCGTAGACCGCAGTACGACGAAGTGAGGACCAGACTCGTGACGTTTTATAGTTCTATGCGAATCCGTGTTTCCCTCGGGCGTTTTCTGCCCCGTGAATATATCGGCGAGTCGTTTTTTCCGAACAGGCGCTCGATTTTGCGTACACTTCATAAAGGACGTATGGGAGCCTTTACAGACGTGCCACATGGCGACAAAAATTTGAATGCTTTGTCCCGAGCATGTACGCAACATTTTGGTTCGATCCACTGATCCGTTGAAGAATTATGTTCCTTAAGGGGTTAGGCAACTGTAACGACTTGAAAATGAGGCTTTTTAAGAAAATTAATTTTGGAGGCATAACGAAGATGGTTGAAAAATCGTTTGAACATTTATTCGTATGTACATTAACAAAGTTGTGTAGGGAATTTCATTTTAAAATACTAATAATTAAGGGATCATCACAGTGTAACGGGTCGAAAAATAGCTGATGTTCGCGATTATCTTTTTCGATGGTTGAAATACGCTCATCAGTCTGATGTTTTTATGTCAAATCAGAGCACTCATGAAGAACAGAAAATAATTTTTTAAACGTTTCCTTTACATTTTTTCAACGGTTGCAAATGGCTTCGAAAAAAAGGCGTCCTCACGGTGTACACGGTTGTGGCCGTAAATATTGTACGAAACAAAATTTGTAAAAAGATTATTAATCGGTATGAAAGCCGCTGTCTCACTATAGAGGCTTTTTTTCAAATCAAAATTGACAAAATGGCGGTGGTTTGAAAAAAAAGTATCGAATCGAGCCTATTTTTTCGGCAGTTTTTCGTTAAAAAAATATTTGAGGATAGCTTGAAAACTCTTCTTTTGAGAGTGTGCACCGTTTTGAAAAACGACATTTCGAGAAAGAACGTTTGAGTAAATCCTATCGCCGGCTTCAATCCATAGGATATTCATAATTTTTTTTCGAGCTTCACTAAATATATTAATAATCGTCTCTGTAATATTTCAGGGTCAGTTATCGCCCTAATTACAGAGAAAAAAATATTACAGTTGCGTGTTTTTGTGAAGGAATTTCGAGACGACATACAAAAACCCAATTTCCGGTCGCTACAAAAGTGTATAGAATAGTGGGAATCCGTCAGATTCTTAAAAATAATCAGATTTACATACTTAACACTTGTAGTAATCCAATGCTCTCGGAAAAATTACGCTTATTGACCTAATTTTTATGTAATATCAAGTTTAATTTGAACTTCCGGTATTGGATTTATTACCACTTGCTACGATAAAGAGACGTGACGGCACGGCAACAGATGACTGTAGTTCTAACCTCATCTCACTCATTCGAATTTCCACACATATTTCATTTTTAACCGACATATTTCGCCGACACAAATTTTCCACGCTTTTTACCAGTCGTGGCCCGAATACAATGCTTTATATTTCCCGCACCTGACATTGTTTTGACAGATCGACGTTGAAAAGCATGGAGGTTACACTCGCCTGGTTGAGTAAAAAGAGACGGAGATAGAACCAATGTTGCCAAATATCAAACCTAGAAATACTGCGCGAATCGTTGGAATAACTATTTTTTCATTTTCCTAATAAAATGTGAATATTCATTAAACAGTTTACACATGGAAAATTTTCGTTATTGCAAATTTTTTTTTTGCACATGTTAAAAATTTAAATTGCACCAGTCTCAAGTATGATCAGTGGTATGACTAGTGTGAAGCGATAGGATTACCTTAAAGTTTCAAGTGCCCACGCCGCTGCTCGAATCACTTTCTCCAAGAAAGGCTGTGGCGACCGAAATTATTCGAATTTCGTCCCAAAAATTGAACAGCATATTTATAACCGACTATACTATCGGACAATGTAAAAAAAACGATATTTTGAAAATTTTACACTGTGATGATCCCTTAAAAAAGTTGTAAACGATCTTGTGAAGGACCTTTCAACGCGGGGGGCTGAACGGTGTACTTGATTTTGGCCACTCGGTTAATCTGAAACGAAAAAACGACTTTTTTTTAATAGACAATATTGGCTAAGACTTGACCGAGTTTTTCTTTGTTATCGCGTTTCAATTATCAAATAAAAATGTTTGAATTTTTTCTCTCGATTTTTCGAGGAAAAGTGACATTATTTTTGTTAATAACTAAGGAAATAGGAATGTTAATAAGAAGAACGGCTGTCGAGACTAAACTCCTCTTATACTGAACAAGTGTACCAAATTTTAAGTCAATCTGTTCATTAGATGTGGAGAAATCGCGTACACCGTTTTGAAAAACATAGTTTCGCGAAAAACGCGTTTAAAGTTTTACTAACAGTTCTATTATTATAATCATAAGTTCATCTTCAATCTGCGATACCTGCACCATGTGTTGGTCCTTTCTCTTCAATTTCAGTTGCCTCAAGCGACAAACGAGAGTTTTGAAATTTTCACCGTGACCTGGCCCCTTAAACTTGCGGTAGTTTTGCACGTGGTCTCATGGGACGTCGTTTTACTTTCACACATGACGAGAACAAACATAGTGAACAAATATTACGGAATGTTTAAGATCTTTGCGTGGGTCATTTACGTGTGGACGAAACTTTTTGAAAAATGTCACTATCATTTACCACACAATTGTAGTGTAACGTGGTGTACTCAAATTTCGCTTATTTTCTCGTTCGCGCGTCATCGGATTCTATGGCAACGCTGTAGGCGGTCGAGGGGCTTCAAAGTTGCGGCTTGCGAGCAATCCGCAACGTATTCACTCTCGACAATTTCACTTATAAACGTTAACATTAAATAGGACATGCGGGACAATCGTGAAAAGAAAACAACGATAATAGCTAATTAGATTCTTGATCATATGCCACCCACGATTGATTTTCCTTACGATTTTTGCTCGGTTTTGAAGTTTGGATCGTTCGAGTGCAATGAAAATTGATTGTTTTAACAAGCTTTCATTTAAGGCGGGATACACATTTAGACAGAAAAAAATAAGCAATATTGAGGGATTTTCAAAACTAAGAAATAATTGTTCTACAATTATGAGACTTTAGTTATACCTTAATAGTATCTTTAAGTATTCAAAACATTTTTTTTAAATTAATTCATCATCAAAATGACGGAGCTGTGGCAGAGTGTTACCGCAAGGTCGCCGAGTGGCTTGCGAATCGGTCGAAAGCAGTCTAGCTTCCCGTAGACTTTGATTTGCAAAAAAGTTCGAACATTTGTTCAGTTAGAACATGTATAGTTTCTATGTGACGATAATTAAAATGAAGAAAATGCAAATTTAAGAAAATGAGCCGCATTTACAACAAAAAAATCAACATTTCACGCAACATTTCTGTAAAATGTGGATTAAAAAAGCAGTTTTTTTTTCCAATTTTTCAAAAATAATTCTCGTCAAGTAGAAGGTACCAATATTTTTACTAAGTTTCAACTCAATCGGCTTAATAGTTTTTGAGTAATCCTGCACGCCAATTTCGATAATGCAGTTTTGAGAAAAACGCGGTTGAAGTTCACGCCCGCTCCGAATCCGAGCGGTGAGGCACAACGTTGACGGGCTGTAACGTTTGAAGTTTTTCGAATTTCGCTTTGAATCTTTCGGAAAAAATTTTACACATATAGTTTTATCGTTTAAAGAGAAAAAAAGGAAATCGATTTTTTGATCGTTGTAAATGTATATCCCGCCTTAAGGGGCCAGTCCACTTTGGAGCCACGAAAAAGCCTATTTTCGCGATTTTTTTTGAGGATTTTATAAAAGATACAAATATAAAAGTTTTTGGGCTTCATAAATAAAGTGTTGAAATACATACAAAAAAAATTAATTCATTTTTATTCATTTTTAAGTACAATAACTATAGTTTAACGTAACGCCTCAAAAATAGGTGGGCTAGGTAGCTCCATCACAACTCGGCAACGGCTTGTCTGAAACAAAAAAAAAAAAGTCCATAAGATTCAGTATGACACCAGCTACAAAATGACACTCGGATATAAAGTTTCATCAAAAAATTAAAAAATGGCAGATGAAAAACGAAAAAAAGTAAAAAAAACGCGTTTTTTCCGCAGTTTTTCGCAAAAAAAAACGTAAAAATCAAAATTTTTAAACCACCAAGGGTCATCTTGTTGCGAATCATGTTTACAATATGTGGTTCAAATTTCAAGAGAATCGGTTTATTAGTTTTAGAGATACGATGGAGCTAGATTTTGAAAACGTTGTTTCGAGAAAAACGCGTTTGAAGTTTATGCTATGAAAAACTTTTACCTAAACTCAATCGGCAATTCCTGCATCGTACAAAATCCCTTCTGATTGCTCATCATCGTCGATTTCTTCAAGTATAGCTTGCTTTCGATTTTTTGAAATTTTCAAAGTGGACTGGTCCCTTAACTTGACTTTTTGCACAATGCAAAACGGGAAAATCGATATTTCACCCACTTCCCGACTACTTACAGCTATGAAATTCTACAAACATGCATCTAAAAGATGACAATGCATGATGCAACTTAAAAAAAATCCATAAAATGTTTAACTTTTCGTATTATTAATTTCATGTCAATCAGGGATATCTAATCATCCATATAAAATCTCCCTACAAACAAACAATTTCGTAGCCGACTGTGTTCGTATGTGAAAAGTTTATATGCAGCAATTATTCATAAGTTCAATCCCAATTACAGTTTTTGTTATTTTTCACAAGCATTTCATGTTCCTAACGTGCAAACTCGTAAACTTATTGGGAGTACAAATAAGTCTCCGCCGTTTGACAAAAGATGGCCCCACCAGGGGGTTATGGTTGAAATTGTCAGATGTAAAACGTCTTATCGTAACGTTGGACGTCTGGCAAGACCATAACCTTGAAATATTAGCGATTTTGTATCAGCACCACATAATTTTGTTCGTGCGTAGCTGTCGAGTTTTGAGCCGAATAAGTGTAATTTGCGGGAACTTTATAGCTCTTCTTTACTTCTTTAATTTGAAGAAATCTGCAGCTGAGGCGCATCGATCGCTTGTAGAAGCATATGGTGAGGCTGCTTTAAGTGAGAGAAGTTGTCGTGAGTGGTTTCAAAAGTTTGAGGCGTTACCCCCACTTGTAGCGCAAAAAGGCCTTTTTGATGAATTTTTTAAAAGAAAACTACAAATCTTTTTTAATCGATCAATATACCATCTTAAAGAACACACCTTGAAGAACTTTCAGTAATTTTTTTATTGAAAAATATTACATTGTTTAGTGGCAAATGGCCGTCAATGAAATAATGTTTTTATATACACGGTTTGCGGTGACCAACATTGCGGCGAAGTGGATCATCTTAAAAAAAATGCGGATGGATTTAGTCAAATATAAGTATAAACTAGTCTTTAATCGAAGGATTTAAAAAAATATTTATTTTTCACAAAATGGCGGGCAGTCAAAGTTAATGGTTCGATTTTAACGAAAAAAAAACGGCCGTTTTTTGGCTATAAAACGGTCATTTTTTTCGAAAAAAAAAATCGAACGATTAAAGACTACATTTTTATGTATTAAATAAGCCTGCAAAATTTCAAGAAGATCGGTTCATTAGTGTTCGAGTAATCTTGGTCACCGACTTCAGAAATGCCATTTTGAGAAAAACGCGTTTAAAGTTTCTCTTTCAACGCTCTTTCAACGCGAATTCTTCTCTTTCAACGCTCATATCTCAGTCAATTTTGTTCGGATCGACTTGAAATTTTGCGGACATATTCTCAGATACTTATACTCCAAAAAAATGCAATAAAAAAAAACCGATTTTTTCAAAATCGCAAGTGGGGGTAACCCCTTAAGAATGGTGAGTTTGACGTCGAAGACAAAGAACGTAGCGGAAGGCCGAAACGCAGACACGGAATTGAAAGCATTATTGGAGGGAGATTCGTGCCAACCGCAAGAGTTCCTGCAAATGACGCTTATTCGGCTCAAAACTCGATATTTTCCCACGGAAAAAATTACGTGATGCTAATACAAAATCGCTAATATTTCAAGGTTATGGTCTTGTCAGATTACGATATGACGTTCTACATCTGACCATTTCAACCATAACCCCCTGGTGGGGCCATCTTTTGTCAAACGGCGGAGACTTATTTGTACTCCCAATATATGTTACGAAAACTGAGCACCTACAGAATAAAACTACACAAAAATTTGCATCTACACAGAAGTTTTTCTTATTAACGCAATAAAAATATAAAAATGCATAATTTTGCCCTTTAATAATATATTTTATGAAAAATTAACATCTACAGAATAAATCTGTATGTATAATTTATGCATTTTATTATATGCTCGCATTCATTCTTGAAGGTTCATTAAAAAAAAAAACATAAACCGTCAGTTGACTAAAGTGGACCGCGCCAACCTTCTTAATACGAGACAACGAGAATTCGTTTCCGAACGTCTGCTCACTTTTCTCGTCTTCATCGCCGCAAAATGATTCATTCTCGAGACGAATTTCGTGCGAATGCTTGCAATACAAACACGCCGGAGATATACCGGGGTTGGGGAGGGGGTGCGCGTCATCGAGAATTCTACGGCATTTGTAAAGCCTTTTATCGCGAGACCTTGAAGGCATGTATCTTAATAGGCCTCGAGCAAGGCGAACTATTTTGCCGGGTCTCGAACCATTGTGTACCGGTTGGCTATATGCACGGAAGACTGCAATCGCACACCGAAACGATATTGTCCCGTATGACCGTCGTCTCTCGTGACTAAGAAATAATCAAATGAACTTTGAGGATTGTACATCCTATTTCGGGCTTTTCGTGCGATAAAAGGGACAAAGGATGATAAAAAAGAAGACCGCGCCCTTGCGACTTCCGAGTAATGGATCAATAACGATGACCCTCGTGTTTTGTCGCCGGCTAGCCTCATTTTTGCGTGACGCGCAGATTTCGGGCCAATAACGGGAGCGCAGAGATGCGCGCCGAGTTCTCGGTCTTTGCCAACTGGTCGAGTGGAGGTTAGAAAAGCGTCGTGGTGGCAACGCATCCACGAAGATGCTAATGACCCGTACTGGCCGCAGTGTGGATATCACAAAAACTCAATACAACCCCCCCCCCCCCCCCCCCTCATGCATAGAAAATGGAGAAGTTTTTGGAAAATTTCATGCGTGAAACAAACTAGGGTAAATGGACCACTGAATGGACGGGGATCAGTGACTGGACAAAAGCTGATTTATATTAAAAAACAGTAAAAAAACTGATTTATATTAAAAATCAGTAAAAACAGATTTATATTAAAAAAACAGTAAAACATAAAGAATATGAATTTTCGATGAAAAGTAGAATTACTATAATTTAGCAAAAAAATCACAGCTAGTGTTGAAACCGATTTCTCAGTTTAAGGGGTCTTCTCACTTTAGACGCCAAAAAAGCTATTTTCATGATTTTTTTGCAAGGTTCATATTACAGATATTGATATACAAGTTGTTACACTCAATAAATACACTTTCGAAATACACGAAACAAAAATGTCCGCCATTTTGTTATTTTTGCATATATAAAAAATCGTATGATATGCGCCATAGGCATTAACATACGGAATCTAAAACCGTTAAATTTTTTTATTTCGGATGGTCCATCTTCGAGATTTCATCAACAGTGCAATTTTCCCGGACACGTGATCTGAAGCAAAAAAATCAAACATATTTTTACTTTGTACAATATTGTGCACAAGTTGACCTAGAATCAAGAAGAAAAATTTTAAAAAAGCGAGCAGAAAACTGCGAAATTAAAAAAAAAACTTCCTTTCGATCGCTCACTATTATTTATTTTTCAATTTTTCTTCTTGATTCAAGGTCAACTTATACACAATATTGTACAAAGTAAAAATATGTTTGATTTTTTGCTTCAGATCACCTGTCCGGGACCTAGGACTTCCGCAAGCGAAGAATGTCGTCGCCCGCGCACCGATATACGTGACTCCTCCCACTCCCACCACCATGTTTTGTCAAATTTTAAAAAATATTTTGATGTTCAATAACGATCGCTTAGTCAACATACCAAATATCAATATTCTATATTTAATACTTTTCGCATAAAAAATTGGTGAAAAATCGAACATTTTTTGGCCCAACAAGGCAGAACCTTCCCTTGAGGGGTCTTCTTACTTTAAGGGGGGATTGTCTTTTTGTTCGTAAAATTTACCGCTTTTTGGGAATTTTTTTGTGAAGAAAGTATACAACGGAAAACTTGTGAAACTTGGCATATAGTTTTATTGATCTGTTTACTAGATACAAAAAAATTTTTAAACAATTTCATAAAAAAATCCGCCTCCCACCCCCCTCGACGCGCGATGGTCCTTTTTTGATGGTGTGCACGATTACAGCCTTCACGTTCATCCTGCAACAAAAACCCAAAAAGCATTTTACTTTAGACACATATAGCTATCGTTCGATGAAGGGGAAAAAAAATTGACGATTTGGTGACGTTTTGAACTTGAAGTATCGATTTTTCGAAAAAAATTGATCGATTTTTTGTTATAAATAAAAAACTATTAAACGTATTGCTTTTTTGCTTCATCAAACCATAAAAGGATGTCAGCTGAGCATTCTGTCCAAATTTGAAGGCAATCGGTTGAATAGATTTTGAGAAATCGTGCACACCATCAAAAAAGGACCATCGCGCGTCGAGGGGGGTGGGAGGCGGATTTTTTGATGAAATTGTTTAAAAATTTTTTTGTATATAGTGAACAGATCAATAAAACTATATGCCAAGTTTCACAAGTTTTCCGCTGTATACTTTCTTCAGAAAAAAATTCCTAAAAAGCGGTAAATTTTGCGAAAAAAAAGACAATCCCCCCTTAAACGCTAAAAAGGCTATTTTCATGAATTTTTTTGATAGGATTATATTATGGATATTGATATAAAACTTGTTACACTTAATGAATACACTTTCGAAATACATTTAAAATAAAATTCATGTATTTATGTAACCCAAACAAACTTTAAATGCGTTTTTCTCGACACAACGTTTTTCGACGGCTTGTTGATAAAATCTTCGAAACTAGTGAACCGATCCTTATGAAATTTTAACCACATATTCTCTACAACTATAGCTGTAGCGCATATCAAGGATTTGTTCAAATTTCGATATTTACTATTTTTTTGGTCAAAAACAGTGAAAAAAACACGTTTTTTTTGTTTTATCGAAAAATGGCCGCCATTTTGTTATTTGTGCATATATCATACATCGATGTGTGATATATGCTAAAGCCATTAACATACTGAATCTAAAACCGTTTGATTTTTTTGTTTCGGATGATCCATCTCCGAGTATTCGTCACCAGCGCAGGCCGACAATTTTTTTAGGACATTTTTTTAACCACCATTTTCGTCTATAAAAAGTGACTTAAATAAATAAACAAAAAAATTTTAATGTATTTCGAAAGTGTATTTATTAAGTGTAACAACTTTTATATCAATATCTGTAATATAAAACTAGCAAAAAATGCACGAAAATAGCCATTTTTAGCGTCTAAAGTGAGAAAATATGAACCAAGAAAAAATGAGAAATGTTGGAAATCGGTAAAATGGTCCACTTTGGAACAAAGAGATCGAATTTTCCAAAACAAAAAAATGGCTACACTTTGCAATAAAAAATACTTTTTTATTTCCGAAAACATTAGGAACGTGCTTTAAGCTAAAATGAATATAAGGTGAAGGAAAATGAAAACAAGGTTAGAAAGATTTATACAAAATTTCGTAAGAATCGGCCGATTAGTTTTTTAGCTATATGTCACGCAAATTTTGAAAATTCGGTATAGAAGACCGTACCCTTCGTCCGCCATTTTTTAAGATTAATAAAAAAAAATACCACGTAACACCCAAAAGTAGTAATAAAGCATGCCCTGAGTCTAAAAAATGGCGAAGGAATCTTTCCTTTCAAAAAACAATAATGAAAAATAGCCATTTTTTTCCTCGCCTGAAGGTATCCCCCCCCCCCCTTAAGGTGACTTGGAACGAACTTGACCGCGTTCTCATCGAGTTTCCAATACAGAAGCGCAATTTTATCCCGCCAATATCAAGGTCATTGCCAAGTGGAAACCCGCCAGGCGGACAGCAAAAGCGCTCTCGGCCACGTGACACACGAGCGTGAAACAGGAAGAAACTGAAGTGACGCGAGAACTCCGGCACGATGTGCAGTGGCGACGAGTTCATTTTTTTCCCCGGTCACCCAGTCAAGAGTGAAATCGTGTAAAGTTCCGCGTGTGCTAGTCCAAGTGTCGCGAAAACAACGAAAAACAATCGAAGCACAATGATGCCAAACCACAGTTATGGATGGAACATGAACGTCGTGTGCGAGCCGGAATTTGTTCGAAAAGCATCGAAGAAAGTCGAGGTGGGTATAGTCGCCGAGTATTGAAAAAACGAGAAAAAAGCAACAATTCGCGATCGAACGAATATGAGCGTTCGATGGAAGAAATATTGATGACTTGCGGTTCTAATGATCGTTGGGAGCAAAGTCCGCGAGTTTTTATTGCCAGGATAAGTGCGCAGCATGCTGAACGATTATATTCTAGCCACTTGGGATTCACGAACTGTCGCATGACCTTCGATTCGCCAATTTGCGATCGACGCGCGCCTATCGTGCAACGCACGATGATTCAAACCCTCGTGCATACAGTTATCAATTCATAGACGAAAAAGCTAAGCGACATACTAAAACAAAAACGCAATAACTATGCGCGTTTTCCGAAATATTATCGATTCGTGTACGGTGTAGCAAAAACATACTGGGGAAAAAAAGAATTCCAGTAAAACGCGACTAGTCACGTCGTTTCAGCACGGAATGCGTTTTACATCTGCACATTCAATTGGATAAGTGGTTATCTTGCGCAACCATAGAGAACGCAATTTTGTTGCATAACATGCACCACAATTATGACTAGCTATCGGGTTATCGAGTTACGCATAAAAACGTGCCGATACGACGTGTTGAATATCCCCGACGCGATTTCTATACGTTTTATACATGTAGCGGAAATGCTTGTGCGAATCGGACATAACCTCTCTTATCGAAGCCGGTTTATGCTCAACGCGAAATCTTTACGAACTCGGCAACGAAATCTTCCGGAAAAAGGTGAAATAATGTAAGAGAAACAGGCACAGATTATCAAAAGAACGGAAGGAAGTATCGGGTATCATTAGAATGGAAAAGAAGGGCTCTGCGAGGTGATATGCGCCTGAGGGATATACATAATTTATTACTTTATCAAATATTTGCCAAGGCGAAAGGGGCGGAGAATTGTAAAAGCGATACGCAAAGGACCAGACGTCTAGAGACCATGACAGTGACACGGCTGCAATGCGACTGATCAGCGTGCTCAGCCGCTCAGCGTGCGATCGATGCCGCGTGAGCCGTAGTCGCCACCAGTGCAGCCGCTCGGTAGCGTCGCGCGCCTGCGCACACCACCGGCCGGCCGCTGCGCGGTGTTACGGCGCCAGGCAGCGTATTCGCAAATACGCACGCTACCCATACATTGTACATCGCGAAATAACATTCCAATCGCTCACGGCGATAAAAACAAACTTGCCTCCTTAATTAAACACATAATTACCAGTAAAAGAAATGTCCCACACAAATAAATGCCCAACAGTCCGCGATATACGCAACTTTGACGAGTGGCTTTTATGGCGCTTCTTCCTACGATGAATGCCGAAACAACCAAAAGCCAGTCGCGTATCCAGCGTCCGGATCACTACGGTGCGACAGAGAAAACTGTTGAAGCTGGCGCAAATGACGAAACACGAGGGGAATGCTCATAGGCATAGGTGAACGTTAGATCAGCCGAACACAATCGTCACTGCCTCGCTGGATATATTTATAGAGAAGGCACTCCTTACGGGCCGATCCACTCATCGTGATATTCCGATCGCGACGCATACGTAAAACAATCGTAATTTCGCGATTTTTATCAACGCCCAAGTCGGAACGTCAAACGAAAAGTACGGTAAAATCTCAATCGCAAAAAGTGTTTTGACAGTTCGCATTGCAACTGTCAGTTTCGAGCTCCGCGTGACGATAATTCGCTGACAATGGGCGACGGTTATTACGGTGCTTATCCACCGTACCAAGGTGGCTATGGCTTTGGTAGCTATGCAGAAGCCTCCGATCCCAGTCAAGATGTATTTGTCAAAAGGGAAGTTGAGGTTAAGCGCACATTGCCGTCGCTCTTCAACATCAAAGTGGTACGAAGACTGAAATTCCATTTCCTCAATCTTCATTCTCAAGCTTAATTATAACGACTGATGTATTAATTCTGAATTCTTCGCTATCAATCGTAAAAACCCTTCTCTCTTTATTCCTCGTATCTATCTTTATCGATCACGTTATCTGGGGGACGCGGATTGCATGAATCATAACCTTTAATCTCTCGAGCTTTCGCTATCATCTGATTCAACAACGCTCAACTTATCTTTTTGCGATATAGTTTCCCGAACAACCTGTGTGCACAAAAAATCCACGCAACTCAGATCATGTTGTCATTGTTTTGTTTCTTTAGCGATCATTCTGGTGCAACTTCCACCCTCGTTCCTGGAATCGGATAATGAAATGATTTGGAGAACATTCAGGAAGAATTGTGCGAAAAATTATAAATGCGCATGATTAATATGTTGAAGTTTGAATCATTGGGATGCAACAAAAGATCTTTTTCACATTTATCTTTTTATTCCCTGGTTTTAATTATTATACAAAAACTGTTTTCGCAGATTTATAGTGTGCCATGAATCAGGTCTATATATTAAAAAATAGTGGAGAGATTTTTGTAGGCCAAATCGATCGAAAGAAATTGAAGGATTAGCAACAATTTAATTTTCTTTGCAGTCTAACAATGCAAATTTGATGGTGTTGAAGTTTATTCTCATTTCTTGATTTTCGATCGTTTGACATATTTTTTTGCAGATTAATATTGTCATTCTCTAAATAAGTATCTTAAAAAATGGTTGAGCCATTTTTGTCGGCAAAATCTTCCTGCAGAAATTAAAGCGATCCAGAAAACTTTCATTGCATTCCAACGGTGCAAGCTTCGGGCTCGTCAAATTTCAATCTCGTTGACTAATTTCATCAACATTTTCACTTTTCCATCGTTGGTTCTATTACCAAAGTCGGTATTTTCGAGTGGCATTAGTAACAGCCATCATTAAAAATGCATTATAATAACGCATGCGTTTCGTGATAATTACTTCGTTCTCTAAAAACGCCCTGTTAATTACTCATAATTAATTTTTGTGTATATACATATCTATAGACACATAGATATGTATATTTACGTTTATGAGGATATGTACTTCCACAGAGTGCTACAACACACCTAGTGATGTAATCTTGTGGTTGCAGAGGTTCCGCAATGCATTATCAAGCCCTCCGGTTTCCTGGACTGATTAAGATATTTCACGCAGTCCGTATATCAGTATCCCTCGTACTGTCGTTGCAAACGGTCATGCTCGTCCTGTTATAATGAACCGTAACGGAGTAGGACACTAAACTTGCGTTCCGCAAAATCGTTATAAACATTATACCGTCCTTGCACTGAAGTAACTGTTCGAATGCGGGCTTCCAAAATGACCGACGATTCAGAACTTTGTACAGTTAGCAGTCTTCGATACCAAAGTTATCGCGAGAACCGTGTATCGCAATTCGGTATATCGAAAAAAAACGACGACAAAGTTTATCCCAGGGGCGTTAAAACTCAGAGAATATTTACCGAGGAGCTCTTACCTGTCGGACCTGGCGCTATAAAAATCCACGAAAAACCGCAACTCTACAAATCGAGTCTGCGAGTAACAACTCTAGAGAGCGAGATATCCGACCGACCGGGCGGGGAAAGTTTCCCTGCACGGTGGTCGTCGGAGCAGGCGGCTCATTCGATAAAGAATAAGTACTCGCTCGACGACAAAGGGACGCGAACCTGTGGAAATTCGATCGGAAAAGCAGTGTACAATGTAGGATATGCATGATATTGAAGTTTGCATCGTTGGAATGGAACGAAGATATTCTCTTTTCGTCTTGCCCAACTGTCTCGCTGGTACATCTAAGCTACAAAAATCATGAAATCATTTTTACTATCTTCATTAGGGTTCCTGTACCCGAACTTGGAAAAAAAGGGTTCAGATGGTGATAAAATGGAGAAATGAAAAGTGAAAGATGAATTTTCGTTGCCTTCCAACGATGCAAACTTCAACACCATGGATATGCGGCGATAACGCGAATTTTTATTGCACGGACGAATCTGCGTTACTTTTTCCATCACAGACGGAGGATGAAACAAATACAAATAATCTGGGGAATGAAGAATTTTGCGATCGGTGGAACGCTTGAAGGAGGATGATGATGAAATGGATGGTTTTTACTTTTTGCAGTTGGGAGAAAAAGGATCGGGCATCAGGTCGCGCGGGGATGTACAAGATTTTCAACAATTGAGACAACAATGCCTCGAATCGGGACAATTGTTCGAAGATCCAGAATTCCCGGCTATGGACTCGTCTCTTTTCTATTCGAGACGTCCCGACAGATACATAGAGTGGAAACGACCGATGGTAAGAATTTTATTGAAAAACGGTACTTACCGATGTTCATTTGAACACTTGTATATTCTTCGACCATAAGCCTTAAGGGGTTAGGCTACTGTGACTATCTGGAAATCGGGGTTATTAAAAAAATAATTAATGGTAATTCTTTGGATAAGTAACTTTTCCGAAAAAAATGTTTTGCTATTTTCCATTTATTGGGTTATAAATGATGATATACAGACGGGGGGGAAGCTGAAATTGTTCATTAACGAATTTTTTACGAGCCAAAAATCATTTCGAACTTTCCAAAAACCCAAACAAACCCAACATAGGCGTTGAAAAGTTCAAAAATGCCCTATTTTGTCACGTGTTTCTGCGAACTTCAAAACCCCAAACTTTTTATGGGGGGGGGGGTGAATTTCTGCTTCTCCCGACTGAATATCACAATTTATATACCAATAAATGAGAAAATAGCAAAAATAATATTAGGCTCATTTTTCGGAAAAATCACTTATCCAAAGAATAACCAAATTCATTTTGAAGGAATATGTAAGATAATTGGAAAATCATTTGGAAATTTATTTGTATGTGCATTAACCAAGTTGTGTGCCAAACTTCATTAAAAAAAGATCAATAATTGAAGTAGTTTTGATTTTGGCTACCCGGTTGATCTGAAACGGAAAATAAACATTTTGTTCTTCTTAAAATATATCATATTGGCTAATATTTGCCCGAGCTTTTTATTGTTAACGGTTTTCAACTATTTAAAAAAACATTGCATTTTTTTCGTTTTTTCGAGGAAAAGTGACATTGTTGTTAATAACTAATGAAAAAGTGTAAGGATAAAAAAAGTCAGTCAAGACTAAACTACTATTATACTGAATAAGTGTGCCACATATTTAATCAATCCGTCCATTAAATGTCGAGAAATCGTGTACACCGTTTTGAAAAACATGGTTTTGAGAAAAATCTGTGATTCCTGTACCATACGTTGGACCTTCCTCTTCAATTTGAGTTGCCTCAAGCGATGAACGGTTTTTGGAATTTTCACAGTAGCCCGACCCCTTGATACTTGTTAATAATCAGTGTGTCCCTTCATACTTATTAACGATCAACCCAATTTTGTTGGCGTATTCAAGCAATGACGAATATTCACATGTTTTTTGGTATATTGAGATCTACAGCCCAAAACTTGAATTCTGAATAACAACAAAAATAAGGAAATAAAAAAAGAGAATTCCCAGTGCGATTCAATGATGCAATGACGTAAGCACGATCGCCATCATGCGTTCTCAGTACTTGGCATAATTATTCGTAATTGGTTTTCAATAATTGTCACTGCCAATCGTTCATATTACATGAATCGATCTTGAAATATTTGCTCGAAACAATTCCCGGCTGTACTCAAGAGTGGCATCGTCGCTTTTCTCCCATTCGCTTTCTAGGAAATAGCTGACAGCCCTCAGCTTTTCGTCGAAGGATTTTCACGATTTGACGTACAACAGGGAGAACTCGGTGATTGTTGGTTACTCGCGGCTGTTGCTAATCTCACTTTGCACCCGAATCTCTTTTCGAACATTGTGCCGGAAGACCAGAGTTTCGATGACGATTACGCAGGAATATTCCACTTCCGGTGAGGAAACTGAAAAATTAAGGCTTTCTATGAAAGTGCTTTGAACCTACAACTGCAGTGTTCATCCAAAGCGCTGATTCGTATTTTCCATTTGGATCAAAGATTTTATTGATGATACTCATTTTCGACACATTAAGGGGCTATACCAGTGTGAACGCTGAAAATTTGGGTGATTTTCGGGGATTTTCTTGAAGAAAAGTATTCAACTAATTGTTTCGGAAAATTAAGAATATATTTGGCTATATTTGGCCTATATTACATAATTTTTTCATAGAAAAATATTGAGATCCAAGCGACTTATGCACCGCCTTCGGAGGCGCCAAAAAAAAGTTCCTCTACTGCTGACATGATTCCAGTCGATTGAGTAGCTGAAACCGACAAAGAAAAAAATGTCGTTAAACTGGAACGTATTTCCTGTACAATGACGTAGGATTTTCGAAAAATATAAAAATCTAACAAAATGGCGTAGTTATGAAAAAAAGTCTGCTTTCTTGCCTATAAAATGGTCGGTTTTTTCAATGCCAAATCATCAATTTTCATCCAATCAAAAATATCTTACGTCATTGTAGAGTAAATATATTCAAGAGTACTCAGTTCAAATTTCAAGTCAATCGGATAATTGCTCTTTGAGTTACAATGTCAGCAAATTTGAAAAATCTCATTTCGAGAAAAACGCGTTTAAAGATTGAACTATCGATTTTTCCAAGATAAAATCATTAGAGGTACGGCATTGAAATTTTTACAGGATATTCGTGAAAGTATAAACTGTCGAAAAAGGCAAAAAAATCGATTTTTTTATAGTGTCACACTGGTATAGCCCCTTAAGAGAATAATCGGGAATCGGACAACTTTTCAGAAAGTGTTTAAAATTCACCCTAATGAATATATACAGGGTGGTCGGAACATTGACGTCCCAAAAATAAAATTTAGGTCCCATGTATCGTGGGCTATCCGAATCACCCCCATGTATGTTCCGCGACTTTTCATAGTTTTCGAGTTATGAATTTTTTTCGGAATTTTTGAGAATTTTCGACCGGACCAATTTTAAAAAAATGTAAAAAAAAGTAGCAGATTTTGTAGAGATTTTTTTTTGCAACTGAATCTTCATGAGTAGTACTTTTATGCATAAAGTAATCAGCTTCGTAACTGTGATAAAAGTTATGAAAATGTTGGTCTAAAGTGAAAAATTTACGTTCGGTAAATTATGACTTAAATTTTCAACTTTAAATTAAAAATCTAAACAGGTGACTTCATGGTTCCTAATTAGGCCTCAAGAATGCGCCAGACTCTCAGCTTCCATAATCATTAAAAAAAAGTAACTTGTTTTGCGTTGGCTTCGGTTGCGCGCTGCCCCTCTCGCCACGGAGAGTGAGAGAGATAGCAATAATTCGGTCTCTTATCCTCTCGGCCCATTATTATTGCAGGTAAAAGAGTTGCGCCCTCGTTTACGGGTTGTAAACGAGGGCGCAACTCTTTTACCTGATCCACGAGAACGGATCGCGCAAAATTCATTGAACTTGAATTAAACTAAAAAAAATAAACCTCCAAATGTTGAAATCTTAGCTTTCCTGTAGTCATTTTTGGTTAGTTAACAAACTAAATAACCTTAGGAATGATAAAATGGGCAAATTTTTTTTTTATCATATGGCTAATTTTAAGAATTTTCCACCTCGCTGTCTTTGAAGGCCAATTTTAGCCAAAGTAGCCCTATTAAGTACTACTTTTCTCTAATGATTATGAAAGCTGAGAGTCTGGCGCATTCTTGAGGCCTAATTAGGAACCATGAAGTCACCTGTTTAGATTTTTAATTTAAAGTTGAAAATTTGAGTCATAATTTACCGAACGTAAATTTTTCACTTTAGACCAACCTTTTCATAACTTTCATCACAGTTACGAAGCTTTTTATGCATAAAAGTACTTTTATGCATAACATTTTATGCATAAATCAATTATATGAATTTTATGCATAAAAGTACTACTCATGAAGATTCAGTTGCAAAAAAAATCTCTACAAAGTCTTCTACTTCTTTAAACATTTTTTTTTAATTGGTCAGGTCGAAAATTCTCAAAAATTCAAAAAAAAATTCATAACTCGAAAACTGAAAAGTCGCGGAACATACATGGGGGTGATTCGGATACCCCACGATACAAGGGACCTGAATTTTATTTTTGGACGTCAATTATCCGGCCACCCTGCATATATATAGCCATGAAAAATGTTATTTTATATAAATAAAGCTTTTTAAGTACCTACAACTATGTCTAAATGTTATTTTTTTCAATTGCCGTGTAAACGTTACACCGCGTCATCTTGGAACGCGTGACGTCAGATGTGTGTAAACAAACGACAAGCTAACCTCGAAATCAAGAGTAAGGTGTTATTTTATACGTTTTTGTGAAGTTTGAGGTTCGTGGTTAAATCCTCGTTTCATGTCGAAAAAATGCAAACAAAAGAGAAAAATACGCACATGGTACTGTTTTTTTGCACACGAATGACGTCGTACACTGTGATTGGTGTTTTGTTTAAGGTGAAGAATATATTTGAAATATTTGAATTATTAGTTTTTACGTATTGATTTAAAAATATAAATCATCGTTACTTAACGAGAATATTGATTGAATGATCGTTTTAATTATATAAACATTCATTCTAACTACATTTTAGATTTTTTTCTGATTACTGTCCGATTGTGTATTTGTAGAGAAATTCTAGATTATTCTTATTTGCTTTGAATACCTTGCAAGTGAATTGTTCTTCTTTTCGTCAGATTCTGGCAATACGGCAGATGGGTGGATGTCGTTATCGACGATCGTCTTCCTACGTATCACGGGCAACTGATGTACCTCCATTCAGCCGAGCCGAGAGAATTTTGGAGCGCTCTACTCGAGAAAGCTTACGCGAAATTGCACGGATCTTACGAGTCCTTGAAAGGCGGCACGACCTGCGAAGCGATGGAAGATTTCACGGGTGGCGTGACGGAAATGTACGAAATGGAAGAAACGCCGCCCAATTTGTTCAGTATATTGCTCAAGGCTTACGAAAGAAATTCCTTGATGGGTTGTTCGCTCGAGGTAATCAGAATTTGGAGAAAAAAAAACAGAAATCCGGTCTACTCTATTTAAGAATGCGAATTACGTAATGAAAGGGTATTACACCCTTCTTTGAAAGGTCTCAATTTGATCCTTTCGTGGTAATAAACTACTAGAATTATTATTTCTATTTTATGAAATCGATAAGTACCATAAAAATGCATTTAAATTTTACTCGTCTAATTTCCGCGCGAAAACGCTAGCCGCCATGCTGCTTTGATTCGTGACGTCACTTGCATAGTAAACATGGACGCTGCGCCAATCGTGAATGCGTAAATTTTTTTTGGTTAAAAGTGAGTTACAATCCGTATCATTGGTGTGTTCCTAAATGTAAGAATACTAGTGTAAAAACACCGGGAAAGTTGTAGATTAAAATGCCGATTGATATAAATATGAGGAAGACTTGGTTAAAACCCATAGTCCGAGAAAAAAAACTCGTTTGTTCTTTTTTAAAGTACAGATAACTATTTGAAAATTTGAAATTAACTAGACTAACGAGAATATATAGTTGTTGACGCTTTCTTTCACAGGTTAGGGAGTAATACGTCTACCGCTTTCTTTGTTTACTATTTCAAAGACGTCACGTCGGAATACATTACGGCGGCTACCGTTTCGCATGTTCGTTGAACAGATAGAAAAAGTACACTCATTACAAAAATTAAGGGTACAGTAAAATAAAAAACAAAAATTCATTGATTTTTGAATAGCTGTAACTTCGTGAAAAATAGTCGTATCGAAAAAAATGGGGATTCAAGGGGCTATACCAGTGTGAAGGCTGAAAATTTGGATGATCTTCGGGAGTTTTTTGGAAGAAAAGTGCTCAATTAAATGTTTAGGATAATTAAGAATATATTTGGCTATATTTGACCTATATTACATAATTTTTTCATAGAAAAATATTGAGATCCAAGCGACTTATGCGCTGCGTTCGGAGGCGCAAAAAAAAAATTCCTCCACTGCTGACATGATTCCGGCCGATTGAGTAGCTGAAACCGAAAAACGAAAAAATTTCGTTAACCTGGAAGGTATTTCCTGTACAATGACGTAGGATTTTCGAAAAATATCAAAATCTAACAAAATCGCGTAGTTATGAAAAAAAAATCTGTTTTCTTGCCTATAAAATGGTCGTTTTTTTCAATGCCAAATCGTCAATTTTCATCCGATCAAAAATATCGTACGTCATTGTAGAGTAAATATATTCAAGAGTACTCAGTTCAAATTTCAAGTCAATCGGATAATTGCTCTTTGAGTTACAATGTCAGCAAATTTGAAAAATCTGATTTCGAGAAAAACGCGTTTAAAGATTTAAATATCGATCGAACATTCGGGGAGTATTAGAGATTCGGTCTTGATATTTTTACAGGATATTCTTGAAAGTATGAACTGTTGAAAAAGGCAAAAAACATCGATTTTTTAAAAGTGTCACACTGGTATAGCCCCTTAAAGCTTGAAATTTCTAGTTTACGAATCCCACCGGTGACATTTTTTTGAAGCAACACGCTCGGCGTGAATCTAAGAAATAGCGCGAGGCAAATATTTTCGAATTTTTTTTTTCCAAATCGTCCACGGTCTTGAAATTTTGAAATGGTTTTTTTTCAAAGCTTTGAATTTTTTTTCGTTTTCCACAATTTAAAGAAAAGTTATTTCGAAACTGTGAGAAAAGATAACGGATTTTTTTGTCATTTTACTCATCATTAATTGACATTTGAGGAGCAGTAAAAGTGTTCCTTCAATTTTTTATAAAACTTTGACGCTTCGGTAAAAAATAACGGTTGAGCCGATCAATTTTTAGTCGTGGGGGGTCTTTGGGCATGTATTGAACTAAAAATAAACCTAGAAACACGAGTCACTTTTGCAATATTTGCAAAGTTGACGTGAATTTTCCAAAACGGGAAAAAAGTCATTTTTCCGCATTTTTCCAAATCAATATTAAGGTTAAAAGAAAGAAAAATCTCTTAAGTACCAAAAGGTGCTTTCAGAGAATTTATTCTAGTTTACGAAACCCACCTTTAGCTCGCTGTACGATCATTTGATCATGAGATATCGATGATCTACGAAAAAAGCTCCTTTTTCTTTAAACGCCGATATCCCAGCGGCAAATGGTCGTACAGAGGTCCAAAAAATACCGTTTTGAAGCTGAAGAATGAGGCTTAAGTACCCCAGTATTGATCGAGCTCAAACAAATTTTGCTGAAGCCGTGGACGATTTTGAAAAAAAAAATCTAAAACTTTTGCTTTGCTCTATTTCTTAGATTCATGCCGAGCGTGTTGCTTAAGGGGGGATTGTCTTTTTTTTCGCAAAATTTACCGCTTTTTGGGAATTTTTTTGTGAAGAAAGTATACAACGGAAAACTTGTGAAACTTGGCATATAGTATTATTGATCTGTTTACTACATACAAAAAAAATTTTAAACAATTTCATCAAAAAATCCGCCTCCCACCCCCCTCGACGCGCGATGGTCCTTTTTTGATGGTGTGCACGATTACAGCCTTCACGTTCATCCTGCAACAAAAACCCAAAAAGCATTTTACTTTAGACACATATAGCAATCGTTCGATGAAGGGAAAAAAAAAATTGACGATTTGGTGACGTTTTGAACTTGAAGTATCGATTTTTCGAAAAAAATTGATCGATTTTTTGTTATAAATAAAAAAACTATTAAACGTATTGCTTTTTTGCTTCATCAAACGATAAAAGGATGTCAGCTGAGCATTCTGTCCAAATTTGAAGGCAATCGGTTGAATAGTTTTTGAGAAATCGTGCACACCATCAAAAAAGGACCATCGCGCGTCGAGGGGGGTGGGAGGCGGAATTTTGATGAAATTGTTTAAAAAATTTTTTGTATGTAGTAAACAGATCAATAAAACTATATGCCAAGTTTCACAAGTTTTCCGTTGTATACTTTCTTCACAAAAAAATTCCCAAAAAGCGGTAAATTTTGCGAAAAAAAAGACAATCCCCCCTTACAACAAAATTTACCGGTGAAATTCGTAAACTAGAGATTTCAAGCTTTAAAACCCCATTTTTCTTTTACGATACCACCATTTTCCACGAAGTTACAGCTATTCAAAAATCAATGAAATTTTTTTGAAATTTCACTGTTACCTTAATTTATGTAACGAGTGTATTTAGAAAAAAACAAAATATAACATTTATTTTGTGTTTTTATAAATTAAAACCATCATTATTCGATTGCTTATTGCGAAAACTACCTTACGTATTCATTCTTAGTATTTTTCTTACATAGAGTAAATTATTCTATTCAATTATCCTGATTCAAAGCCCGATCCAAACGTGTTGGAGGCCGAAACCCCCCAAGGTCTGATAAGGGGCCACGCCTACAGTATAACGCGCGTCAAACACGTCGACATTGCAACGCCGAATACCGTGGGAAAAATTCCACTCTTGAGATTGAGGAATCCATGGGGAAACGAGGCCGAATGGAACGGACCTTGGAGCGATCAGTAATTCAACCGCAATTTTGTTTCCCCCCACTCAAATATATATCCGTTTAACATCGAGTTTTCAATTGAAGATCACCGGAGTGGCGATTCATTCCCGATCACGAGAAGGACGAGCTCGGTCTGAATTTCGACGTTGACGGTGAATTTTGGATGTCCTTCCAAGACTTCAAGCATTACTTCACCCGTTTGGAGATATGCAATTTGAATCCGGACTCGTTGACCGAGGATGACCTCAACGCGGGAAAGAAGAAATGGGAAATGAGCGTTTTCGAGAGCGAATGGGTGCGAGGGGTGACCGCTGGTGGTTGCCGAAATTTCTTGGGTAAATTCTTACACCTCGATCATCGGGTGTTAGCTGCGCAATCGTTGCTCAACATTTCTTTGGCAATTTGCAGAAACTTTTTGGCACAATCCGCAGTACCGAATAACGTTGGAGTATGCGGACGAAGGTGACGACAAGTGTACCGTCATCATCGCCCTGATGCAAAAGAACAGACGAGCTCAGAGACGAATCGGCGCCGATTGTCTCACGATTGGTTTCGCCGTTTATCACGTACGTGTCTTCATCGTTGCCTCGGCGCCATCAACTGCGGTATCGATTCATTTTTGTCCCACCCACAGCTGGACTATCCGGAAAGATTGCCAAAGCCGCTAGACATTAATTTCTTCAAGTACAACGCGTCCGTCGCACGATCACCGTCCTTCATTAATCTGCGCGAAGTCAGCTGCCGTTTTAAATTACCGCCCGGAACTTATTGCATCGTGCCAAGTACATTCGATCCTAACGAGGAAGGCGAATTCTTGCTTCGTATCTTCTCTGAAAACAAGAATAACATGGAGTAAGTGATGATGTTGTTGTTTCGATATCCTTTTTCGCTAGGACATCGATGCGGAAACATTGGCAACGCCCTTTCTCATCGCTCTCAACATTCCAAACGCGCGAATATCCTTATTTTCGTGTCTTTACACATTCAAGAGCAAAGCAACGAATCAAAAATACAACTAATCACTCGTTTTTATTTTTGCAGGGAAAATGACGATGAAGTAGGAATCGGAGAGGTGGACGACAGGGTAAGCAGAATGCTCGTGACTGGGTGTCTTTAAAAACCGCCCCTTAAGGTTTTCATGGGGTTAAGTCAACATGTTACCACCGAGCTGAATTTTTTTTCTTGACCTTTATATCCTCTTTTCGTACAGTCGTGCTGTATGTTGGAATCGGAAAAAAATGATAAGAAGGCTAGTTTTTTGACAGGTGATTTTGTAGGCGCCGCGGGTGCTAAAATCAAGTTCGCCTATAAATCGGGGTGTAGGTTTTTTTTAGGGGATGGGGGTGGATTAACGCCAAACTACAACCCCCACGAGGTCGGCGCCGGGAGACAAAATGTTTAGAAAAATCCGGGTTTTATTTTTGTCCACAGCGCCGAAGTCGTGGAAGTTCATTTTGGGAATGAAAAAGTGGGGCGAAATTTTGGAAAATCAGCTTTCATTCGATAACTCTTTAGGAAAAATTCATACAATTTTTGTTCAAATGGGAACGTTGTAGCCTTGAAAAAGACGCGTCGATCGAGTATTCGACCATCCCTCTCCAATAATATCTTCATCCCCAAAAGAATTGTTGAACAATTAACAATAAAAATGTTTATTGAATAACTCAAAAACAATCGATTTTTCGTGGATAGTTTAAATGTACGAAATGTAGAGAATAATTTTCTCTATATTTTCGTTCCTATGGACCACCCTTGAATTTTGCTTTTTCGAACCCTCTCAGGGGTTGAAAATACAAAATGAAATTCTGGGAAAACTATTGACCGAAAATAAAGAGATACGAGTTCGGGGCTGTGGACAAAAATGTAGCTGAGGGTTCAAGCTACAAATTCTTCCACGGCGGCGAATTCGCGCGGTCAATAGTTTTCCCAGAATTTCGTCGTAAATTCGTCGTAAATTTTCACGGCTACATTGTTGCCCTATTAACATAATTCATATGTTTACGTTTGAATTTCAAGCTGTCCTGGCATTTGTAGCTGCACCTAGCATAGATTGATGGAACTGTGAAGTAGCTTGTCCGCTATAGCGTCCTTACGCTTTTACCGACGGGGTCAAAGTGAACGTAGCAAGTTTGCCACAATGGCAATTAAAGGGTTAATATAATCACCGAATATTCAAAAATGCATACTTTTACAAATAGATGTAGGAAAATAGTTCGAAAACCCACGTTTAATATGATGATTCTTTGAAAGCTAACAGTTGGTAGCAGTCAGTCGGCTCCGTCCATAATAGGGCGCTCCCCTTGTACTTCACTCCCGACGGCTAAACCCCATAACAACCTTAACGAGTTTCGATACCAAAATCGAAATGCTTGTAGACGATTGAAATTCATATCACCGAGAGATTAAATTAGGATGTATTAACTATCCAAAAATTAATCCGCTTCACCACATAGTTTCGGCGATTTTAAATGCTCAAGTTGAACCTTCTTCCATTTGGTAATACACGTAGCACTTCGTAAACACTAGTTATAAGGCTCTAGGGGTGAAAATAAAGCTTCGATTTAAACTTTTAAAGAGCTGAACAAACTGCGACTAGTGTGAGTATGTCGTGTTAAAAAAGTAAGCGGTTTCTCCACTTGGTTCATTAATAATACTTGAAGAAAACTCAACTTGAACCTTCATCCACTTGGCAATACACGTGGCACTTCGTAAACACTAGTTATAAGGCTGTAGGGTTTAAATAATGCTTCGATTTCAATAAAAAGACTGAATAAACTGCGATTAGTGTTAGGAATGTCGTGTTAGAAAAGTAAGCGGTTTCTCCACTTGGTTCATTGATAATATTCGAACGAAACTCAACTTGAACCTTCAAAATCTCCGAAACTGTGGTGAAATGGATTAATTTTTGGACAGTTAATGCATTCTAAATTAATCTCTCGGTGATATGAATTTCAATCGTCTACAAGCATTTCGATTTTGGTGTCGAAATTCCGTAATCACACTATAACACGTAGTTAATAACGTAAGCACACGCTGCCATTTTTAATTGAGGCGTTAGGGGTGACGACTGAAAATCGAGGTTATTTAACAAAATTAATTTTGAAGAAGTAAGTAAGCTGATTGACAAATCGTTTGGACATTTATTTGCATGTGCATTGACAAAGTTAAAGTTGAAAGAATTTAATAGAAAAATGTTAATAATTGGAGAAGTTATAAGCAATCTCGTGAAGGACCTTTGAACGTGAGTGGCTAACGGTGTACTTAATTTGGCCACCCAGTTGATCTGAAACAAATAACAGATTGTTTTTCTCAAAATAGACAATATTGGCTAAGAATTGCCCGAGCTCTTTTTGTTATAGTGTTTCAATCATCGAAAAACATTTTTTGAATGTTTTTTTTCGATTTTTCGAGGAAAAATGATGTTATTGTTAATAACTAATGAGAAAAAAATGTTAAAAAGAAAAACGTCGGTCAAGACTAAACTATTGTTACACTGAACAAGTATACCAAATTAACAGTCAATCCGTTAATTCGATGTTGAGAAATCGCGTACACCGTTTTGAAAAACGTAGTTTCGAGAAAAACACGTTTAAACTTTTACCAGCAGTTTTATGGTTGTAATCATAACTTTACCTTCAAGCTGCGATTCCTGCATCATATGCAGGACGTATCTCTTCAATTTTAGTTGCTTCAAGCGACGTCATGAGCGACGAGTGTTCGTCATTTACACAGTAGCCTAACGTCTTGATGTGAATATTAACATTTAGAGAATGTTCCGGCTATCGAACGTTAAATGCCCTTAATACATAATAAAATTATGTATTAAGAGGAGGTACCTGGGTAAACGGCGAGAAAAACAGGTAAACTTCGGGAATTTTTATCTCAAAAACTAATGTTTCGATCGGTTCCGGGTTTTTTTTTAATTGGAAAATATGTGCAATGTTAGGAATTTTTTAAAATAAATTCTTTGGCTGGAAGCGATTCAAACGCGATTATCTCGAAACATAGTTTTCAAAGTCCAGATGTATCTCGAAAACGGCTTGTCCGATTGTGTCCAAATTTGGATACAATATTCTCCGATAGTTTGTCTCGTTAGCCACGTAGGATTTTTTCGAAATTTTCTTTTTTGACGGAATTGCGACCGTTTTAATTTAACATTCATTTTTCGTTCGCAATTTCCCACGATTTTGGATTGCATACACATTGCATAAAAAAGCAACGGTTCTATCAAAGGAAAAACCCCTACGTGACGAGCGAGAAAAACTATCGTGGAATATTGTTTCCAAATCTGGACAAAATCGGACAAGCCGTTTTCGAGATACATCTGGCACCGACTTTGAAAACTGTGTTTCAGGATAATCGCGTTTAAATCGCTTCCAGTCAACGAATTTATTTTAAACAATTCCTAAACATACGTCAATGTACATATTTTCCAATAAAAAACCCGGATCCAATCGAAACAATAGTTTTTGAGATAAAAACTCCCGAAGTTTACCTGTTTTTCTCGGTTTACTCAGGTACCTCCCCTTAAACTAATCGACAACGTATTCAATCAATGAGTCAACGTTGCACGGATATTTCCGTTCGTGAAGTACATTCCTTATTGCATCAAGTTTCCTTCGATTTTGAAGTGAACTTTGTACGCATTTCATAAATTTCCTCGTGAGAAAATGATAATTGTTTGAACAACGATAAAAAACGTTAATGCCGGTACATACTTGATTACGTCACCATGTTGAGGGATCATCACAGTGTAACGGGTCGAAAAATAGCTGATTTTCGCCCTGAAAAATCTGATTTTTTTTGTCGAATCAAAGCACTCATGAAGAACTGAAAATAAATTTTTAAACGTTTAATTTTATTTTACATTTTTTCAACGTTGAAAATGTTTTCGAAAAAAAAGGAGTCCTCACGGTGTACACGGTTGTGGCCGTAAATATTATCTGAAACAAAATTTGTAAAAAGGTTATTAATCAGTATGAAAGCCGCTATCTTGCTACAGAGGTTTTTTTTTTAAATCAAAATTGACAAAATTCTTCACATTGCCGAAATTATCGAATTTATCCCATTTTCAACAGTTTTTCGTTAAAAAAATATGAAGTTAAAAAAAAGCTTTCATAGCAAGATAAAGAATGGCATGAAGAATGTTGTGTCAAAATTTGAGACGGATAGCTTGAGAACTCTTTCTTTGAGAGTGTACACCGTTTTGGAAAACAACATTTCGAGACAAACGCGTTTAAAGTTTTGAGTGCGGAATTTTCGTATAAATTGTCTACTTACGATCAATTGGCGATGCTAGGTGTATGTTTATAAGTACGTCTATAGTATGGGTGGCAAATACATCTTTATACTATAGGATAATTTTTAAAAAATCGAAATTTCAAAAATTTTACACTGTGATGATCCTTTAACTCGAGCACATTTCTTCAACAAAGTAATAAAAATTCTAATAGCATGGTAAACGTGCGTAGCCAGGGCTGATTAATTAGGTAATTTTGCCGGCCACTGAGCGGGGCAGGGCCCTGTTCGTGAGCACTAATGCTGCATGCTCTTCTTTTTCTTTATATCGTTATTACGGTTGCTTGTGGCTTTTAGTTAATTAACCCGCACGACAATCACCCGGGCAAGAATGGAGCTGTGAGTAACGTGTACTTAACGAAATTAAGAACGTCTCTTGCGGTTTGACCGTAGAACAAAAAAGGTCCTCTGTTTGCTGGATATCCACACGAATCGATAGAATTTTCCCCAATTACGTTAAATTCGTGTCAACATGAAATTCGATGTTCCAGATTCGCGATCAACCCGGGCCGCCCCGCAACGAAGAGCAGATAAGCGAATTCTTCAGGAAACTCGCCGGTGAAGACATGGAGGTCGATTGGATGGAATTGAAAAATATTCTCGATTACGCGATGCAAGATGGTAAAGCTCATTCTTGTTATCTCCAAAGACCAATGACGTTATTACGTTTCGAGACTTTCGGCCATCCTAAAAGCGCATAACAGCCGAAGTGTCTCATCAACATTTCACTCCGTCACATTACGCGCTATCTACTTTAACGTTTAATTCGGTGATTTGTTCGTTCTGTGCACCGCAGCTTATCTTTATGCTTCGCTCGTTCTTCTTCTTGCTTCTATGTGAGTAACGTAGCAATTTCTAACGTTTTTTTTTTTCTTACATACATGGTCGATTTAACCAATTACTGCGTATATTTCAATTTCCGTGTATTTCTCGCAACTGACACATCTTTCGGGTAAATCGTAAATTGATAGGTGGTCGTATGATCTCTCTCACAGTCGTATATTCTTTTGTCTCGCAATATTTAATTGGCCTCATTGTTTCTATTTTGTGCGAAAATGCATATGATTTTTTTTCGCATGTTGGATTTCACCTGATATTACTATTTGAACAAATGGTGACGAACCATGTATGTACCAGATTCGTATATACATTCGGGTTCTTAGCAGTTAACGTTTTTCTTATATTGGTCGTGTTCGTTGGGTCTCATCACTTTGATACGAACAAGTGCGCATGCGCATAATGAAGCGCAACGCGCAACTGCGCAATGAAACGAGTCATGCGCAAAACGAATGACTCGTTTCATTGCGCGGTTGCGCATCATCATGCGCATGCGCACTTGTTCGTATCAAAATGACGAGACCCAACGAACACGACCATTTTATGAAGTCTGATCGGGTGAATAAAAGAAAAGAAGAAACACCCCGAATGCATGTATGGAATTTGAATATGAGCTAACATGTAGTGTATGTGTTAGACCTACCACCATCAGCTCGACGTAGCGAGGCTCATAATCCCGATACTACCCAAGAAAATGGCTCTATCGTCGACACTCTCATCTCTCTACTCTGCGGTATTGTTTGTAATAATGAACAATACAATAAGTCTGTAGGTAAGATCCTACCATAGCATAATCGTCGTCGTCGTCGCCCTTCCGGATATACACTGGACGCAAAGACGCGCCCAGAATTTTTTCAACTGGAAAACCGATTTTACAGCCTTTTCCTGTTGTTGCTTACTCTTTTTTGCGAACCTGAGGAGGGAAATAATCAATCGGCGAATATTCACAGTGATGTGCAACGATGCCAAGTAAACTTTGGCTTGTCAATTCCTTTCTATGCTCGATATAATATTTGCACACACAACCGAAGCTACTTGAAAAATGCGTGTATTTGTATTGAAAATGAAAAACGATTTTCCTTGCGCAGCTGCGCTTTGTGTAAAAATGACGATGTTGGGTCGGGATTTTTGAAAAAGTTTTTGAACGTAGCGACGACCAGTTTGAAGGATATTCAACCGGATTTGCAAAATATTAATTAGTCCAGTTATTGTCGTTTGAACGTGTGAATTTTTCATATAAATCAAATAGAAGATAATATTATTAAGGGGTAAGGCCACTGTAGCGGGGGAAAAAAATAAGTATATTTTGGGATTTTTTTTAGCGGGACAATGGAATACATCAAAATTCTGAAAAATGTCCTTTATTGTACATATCACAAACTGTATGAACTATTTTTTTCAAAGTAATATCAAACAAAATGGCGGCTGCACAGCTTTTCTTCGACGAAGCCTTTTTTTTCATAGGTCGGACCAACGACACCTGCATTTTTTATTTTACAGTAAATGAAATTTTCATTTTCGATTATACATGTGAATAGCTACGCAAGTACGTAGGATTTTTTTGATATATCGATTTTTGCAAAACAGCGCGTTTTTTAAATGGAAGTTGAAAATTCTCAACAAAAACATCGTCCGAAAATTGTTTATAAAAAAAAAAAACTATGTTATGTATCGAGAAAATCCTACGTACTTTTATGCAGAATGTAATTGTGAATATACAGTTAGAATTTCAAGTCAATCGGTCAAGATTTGTTCGAGCAATGAGTCGGTCGATTAGAAAAATGTAGTTTCAGGAAAACCGCGTTTGAAGTTTTCGGTACGGAAAAATCATTGATAAATTTTATATACCTTCAGTGAGCGATGCCTGCGCCATACAATCGGCCTTCTAAATTAACGTCCTGCTCGAGCAGGACGTTATCGATTTATTGAAATTTCTGCAATGGCCTTACCCCTTAACCCCTCGACTGCACACTTCCGCCACGAACTTCTGACTGCACATGCGGTCGATTCGACCCCAGACGTTTTTCAGATCGTTGTATTTCGGTGAATATGCATTTTTTTTTGTAGAGACCTCTTTTGTAGTCAACCGTCCTTATTTTATGGCCCAAAATTTATTTTTCAATGTGGGAGATGCGTTGAAAATACGTACTTGCACGAAAAAGATCACATTTTTTTTTCAAAATAAAAAAAGTCCTTTGAGTTTGTTGAAGAGGAAGGTTTGTAGATATTTAAAAAAAGACAGTGTCGATCGATGAATTTGGGCATTTTCGGGATAGTGAAAAATGGACAAACTCGACTCCTTCGGCAGATTAGTTGTAAAAAACGTATATTTTCCGCGTTTTTTTTACTTCGATGACTTATTATTATTCACATTTACCGCAATCGACGCATAAGTACATTCCGTGCTCGTTGCACATAGCAGTCTAGATTAGACTGTGAATGTGCATGAATGTGCTATGGGCAGAATAGATTACCCCGTTTTGCGATACAGTCATTTGAAAAAAATGGCGTCAAAATGACCCAGTGGGCAGTCGAAGGGGTAATATTATTCACAACTAATAATATTCTTTGGAGAGAGTGAGATTCGATTTTTTTCCCGTACACCTTAAGGGATAAGGCTATACTGTGACGACGCGAAAATCCGGGTTTAAAAAAATTACTTTTGCTGGAATAAATAAGAAGATTGAAAAATCGTTTACACGTTTATTTTTATATAAATTAAGAAAGTTGTGTACCAAATTTCATGAAAAATAATAGTCAAACAAGTGATAAACAATCTCACGAACGACCTTTGAGCTTGAAGGGCTCAACGATGAGTTGATTTTAACCATCCGGTTGATCTGAAACAAAAAAATTAGTTCTTTTTCTTGAAATACATAGTATTGAGTGAGATTTGACCGAGCGTTTTTGTTATCGTATTTAGTCACCGAAAGAATTTATCGATATTTTTTCCCCTTTTTTTGAGGAGAAATGACATCATTATTGTTAATAACTAATTAACAATAGATGCTCAGAATAAAAACGCCGGTCAAGACTGAACTACTGTTACGCTGAATGAGTTTACCTAATTTCAAGTCAATCCGTTCATTAGATGTCGAGAGATTGTGTACACTGTTTCGAAAAACATAGTTTCGATAAAAACGCCTTTAAGGCCTTAGGCCACAGTAGCGGGTATAAAATAATGTGCGAATTTAACGATTTTTTTTCGTATGAAAAAGTGATTCACTCATAAAATTAATTATACATCTATTTAGTATGAATATCAAGCTGTTAGAAAATATATATATTTTTTTTCGATGTACAAAATGGCCGACTACTAATATTTTCTTTTGTCATATTTTTTTTAGGCGCTCCGCGGCGTGACATTTAGCATCCACAATTTTTTACCTAGAACAAAAAACTAAAATTCTTGTCAATCTACATTAGAATACCTAGAGAAGTACGTACGGAGTTCAAAAAATATTGTTTTATCAAAAAGTTATAGGTATTTGAACTTAAGAAATGAATTTTCAGTGAAAAATTTCGTTATAACTGCTCATAAACTGCTCATAAAATTAAAAGTTTACGATTAATCAGAAATTCCGTACGTACTTCTCTGCGAAATGCAATTAGAAACATAACTTTTAAATTTTAATTGAATCGAGTGAAAGTTGTTGAAGTTATTTGTCACGCCTATTGGAAAAAAGCTGTTTCGAGAAGTTTCGAGTAGTCGGCCATTTTGTACATCGAAAAAAAATATATATTTTCTAACAGCTTGATACTCATACTAAATAGATGTGTAATTAATTTTATGTTTACTTTATTTTATATCGTTGTAATCGTAAGTTTACCTTCAATCTGCTATTCCTGCGCCATATGTTCAGTCTTCTTCTTCAATTCGAGTTTCCTCAAGCGACGAACGAGTGTACGTCATTTTCACAGTAGCCTAACCCCTTGATGCGTACTGCATGCTGGTCAGTCCGAAAAAGTTCAATTTATGCAATCTATTCACGAGGAAAGCTGTAAACTCGGTTTTTCAAATATTTGCTACTTGGCCTGTAAGATTAGTAGATCATTCGAGTAGTTGCAGCACTGCAAGAAAATGCATTTAGAACATGTGAAACCTTGTATCGATTTAGTCAATAATGCTATCCATTGATTCATAAAGTTCAGTCATTCCCAACAGAATTCTCATACCTGCTGAACCAGAAAAGAAATCACATTCGTTTATAAATAGAACAATTTGTTTTGTTATTGCGGTAATCGTTCATGGTGTTGGTAGCGTGACGTTTGTTCTTTTTTTTACGTCCGTACTGTTTCCAAAATTTGTGTTGTCTGTTGTCGCCCCAAGGGCGAACGTGCCTTTTAAAACGGAGGTACGTAAAAGTGTCGACTGAGTGACTTTTGCTGTTAAAACGAGCTAATAGCTTTTACTAATCACGAACGTAAAGTCGTATTATATTTTGCCGAGTGGCTGTTTTACACTTACAAGAAACGCCTGATTTTAAATACAGCGGAATAATCTCGCATCCATTCTGCATTTTTTTACTCTCAGCGAGATTGAACGAAACAAAAACATTCACGTTTCTTTGACGTAACTAATATGTATTCTTTTTAGAAACGCACAATCAAGGCTTCAGTCCGGATATATGTCGGAGTATGGTAGCAATGATGGACGTTGATCACTCCGGCAAGCTCGGATACGATGAATTCAGGACATTGTGGCAAAACATTAAAAGTTGGAGGGTACGTGAATTTTGTTAATTTTTATAACATAATTTTATTGCCGGGTCAATTGATTCCGTTCTAACATTCGCTGTTAAGGGATAACATTGTCATATCCCCCGCCTAAAACTGATATGGATTTTTAGAAAACTGCATTTCATTGGAATTTTACAGTTGGTTCCTCAAAATGTACACCAAATGAGTGCAAAGATATTTTACAATTTCTTCCAATACCAAATTGCTGGTACCGGTATGTTCGAGGCTAGAATTTTAGCTGAAGCCCGCCGCGGTGAAATTATTCCAATCTTTTGCATCGAACCTGGAGCTAGATATTAAAGCATATTGCAGTGTACAAATGAAGTACTGGAGAATTATCAAGGTTTGGAAAAACATTGACCTTTGCAGAAATATCGCACACTTGCGTTTTCCGGAGCAATTTTTTTTTTTTTCATAAAAATTGCGAATCTTTTTCCCCACAATTCGCAGTATTTGGCTCAATCTTAAAAATTAGAAAAGTTTCAATGTAGAAGGTGTCAGCGAACAGGACGGCTTTATACAAATTGCCGGTGGGCCTTTAGGATTAAAAAAATTCTTGACAATATTTTTGGCCCCTTTTTTTGTGGATATTTTGGGGGATCAAAATACAATGGCGTTAACCCTTGAATAGTTTCTCCTTTTTTTTCCTTATCGTGATTATTGTATTGCAGGCAGTATTCAAACTCTACGACAAAGATGGTTCCGGTCACCTGAGTGCTTTTGAGTTGAGGCAGGCTCTGAACAGTGCTGGTTATCGGCTCAACAATCACATACTCAACATTCTCGTGCACAGATACGGAACTAAAGACGGCTTGATCATGTTTGACGATTACATCATGTGCACCGTACGTCTGAAAACAATGATCGGTAAGGTTCAGCGAGCTTATGAAAATAAAAAAACGAAAATTCCATTAATTCTCGCACCGCCCTTAACTTTGGACCCTCCCCCTCTCTCTGTTGTCCTTTATGCTTCACTCACTCACTCACTCACTCACTCACTCACTCACTCACTCACTCACTCACTCACTCACTCGCTCGCTCGCTCGCTCGCTCACTCACTCACTCACTCACTCACTCACTCACTCACTCACTCACTCACTCACTCACTCACTCACTCACTCACTCACTCACTCACTCACTCACTCACTCACTCACTCACTCACTCACTCACTCACTCACTCACTCACTCACTCACTCACTCACTCACTCACTCACTCACTCACTCACTCACTCACTCACTCACTCACTCACTCACTCACTCACTCACTCACTCACTCACTCACTCACTCACTCACTCACTCACTCACTCACTCACTCACTCACTCACTCACTCACTCACTCACTCACTCACTCACTCACTCACTCACTCACTCACTCACTCACTCACTCACTCACTCACTCACTCACTCACTCACTCACTCACTCACTCACTCACTCACTCACTCACTCACTCACTCACTCACTCACTCACTCACTCACTCACTCACTCACTCACTCACTCACTCACTCACTCACTCACTCACTCACTCACTCACTCACTCACTCACTCACTCACTCACTCACTCACTCACTCACTCACTCACTCTCTCTCTCTCTCTCTCTCTCTCTCTCTCTCTCTCTCTCTCTCTCTCTCTCTCTCTCTCTCTCTCTCTCTCTCTCTCTCTCTCTCTCTCTCTCTCTCTCTCTCTCTCTCTCTCTCTCTCTCTCTCTCTCTCTCTCTTTCTCTCTCTCTTTCTCTCTCTCTTTCATTCGGTCTGTCTTACGCGGCTGTTACTAATGTTGCAGACATCTTTCGAGAACGCGATCCCTACAATACTAACTCAGCAACATTCACCATGGAGGAGTGGGTGGAGAAAACATTGTATTCGTAAAAGCAAACTGAAAAACGCACAATCGAGACACTCTCGGTAAAGAAAATAAAAAACTAGTTTACGCATGAGTTTTTCTCATTTTGCCGGATTCTTTCCAAATCGCTTTTTCTCACTTTGCCGGATTCTTTCCAAATCGCTCGTTGACTTACACACGAACCTTTATTGCAGATTCTGGCCTTGATCTGGAAGCCACGGCGCTTCTCGTTTAGAAGCTCTCCGAAACGGAGCCTTATTCGTACGACCGAGGACTTTCGTTCAGCTTCGTCGAGTGTTCTTTTCTTCTTTTCATGGATGTTTGCCAATTTTTCTATCTCTTCGTCTTTTGAATATATTAATGTCCAACGATGAACAGAGGGAAACTATAAAAATGAGTTCTGAACGTTAGAAGAATTTGAGAAAACTGTTGTTGGATTTAATATTTATATTTATTGGAGGAAAAAAACGGAAGTTAAGGGATGAAGAAACGAAAGTGTCTGGAAATATCGAGCAAGTATGGCTTTTCTGTTAAATCTCGTTTCGTCCTGGAAAAAAACTGCATGTTTTTGAAGCTCAGGCAAGAGTTTTGTTTCCATACTTTTGGATGTTGATTCGACTTGATAGACTGTCATGATTTACAGAGAAAAAAAAACTAAGATACAGTGAAATTACTCTGATTTTTTTTTACGAACACCGGCTCGGATTTGAACTAAAATTAACGGCATTTTCAAAATATGGAGTATTAATGTTTGTGCAGATGTGAAAAAGGGAAAGTTTTTTTTTCCACGTAGCTGAACACAAGTTTCTCAAAGACATGGCAGCCTTATATTCTCAGCCCAGTAATGTATTACGAAGTAATGACCACGAAGATGGAAAGCAGTATGTAATATTATCGTGCTGGAGATCGCTGCCGTTACTACGAACAAAAAATACCTCGTTTACTTTTCTCGTAATTGATTTATTATGAATTATTTAGAAGAACGATCTAGGGTACTTGTAACGCCATGCGTTCGCTCTACTCCGTAATATGAAGGCATTTTTCTCACGAGCTTTATGGAGTATGATCAAACAAATGAAGGTAGGGAGTTGTACGCGAATTTATAAATACTGTAGGACGTTCTCATGAAATAAGGAGATAATAAATAACTTATCGAATGAATGAACACAATGATCTTAGTTTCGAAGTAACGGCCGGTTCGAGACCGCGAACGGAAAATAATAAGTTACGAGGCGTTACGCCTACACGTGCCTAATTAATGCATTTTTCGACATGTATACAATCAACCGAAAATATATAATACAGATTTATATTGTTTACAAAAAGATAAATAAATTTATCTGTTAATTCGTAAAACTTCGATCGTTGACGATCAAAGATGCTTCTCCATTCTTATATCCGAACTTAACATTTCCTACTCGCTACGAAAGTGTACAGTTGACTTCGTATAGCTGTCAAATTAAAAAAAAAACATTTCCCGAACACAATTGTTCAATCCATAGAAGTAAAATACAAATGTACAATAAATATTTTTACCATCGATCCAAACGTTTCGAAGGACGAATAAATTATTTCTCGTTCTCCTCCCACGACGGATTCCTTCCTCCGTCAGTTATTTTTTTCTCGTAAATATTTGATCAATTAGCAACTACAAAATTTATACGGGCGTGTAATCGCAGATTGAAGGTAAACTTATGATTACAACGATAGAACTGCTAATAACATTCCAAGGCGTCTGGCCACCCTGGTCGCTCGGAAAATGGGTATATTTTTAACAAATCCCTAAACTCGAACGTATAAAACGAAATATTTTTTATTTTTCAACATAACATAAGAAACGGCTTTAAGAATGCCTCAAATAAATTTTAGTTCGAAATATTAAAAAATGGCGGCGCTGCGCATTAAAAAATGGCGGCGCTGCGCAAATTTCCGCGGACGCTCTCCGCACGACATGCGCATATGTTGCTGCAGGTGTATAACAGTTATGTTGCATCTGAAAAAATAGTTTATTCGTGGATAGTTGCGCTCCAATTTCCATACATGTACCTTTTGGCAGCTGATTGAGCATCCTTGGCCGCTTTTTGAGAAGATTTACGTGCTTTGCACGTTTCTTTTGTGCTTTACCAAACACACTTTACGTATACACTGATCGAACCGCGCGGTCGACTGCTCGCAGCGACTCAACCTTCTTACCGAAAAATACCTGTAACTTCGACCATTTGGCGATTTTCAATACCAACTACGGCTTAAGGCCTTAGGCCACAGTAACGGGTATAAAATCATGTGCGAATTTAACAATTTTTTTCGTATGAAAATGTGATTCACTCATAAAATTAATTACACTCATAAAATTAATTACACATCTATTTAGTATGAACATCAAGCTGTTAGAAAATATATATTTTTTTTTTCGATGTACAAAATGGCCGACTACTTGAAACTTCTCGAAACAGCTATTTTCCAATTGGCGTGACAAATGACTTCAACAATTTTCACTCGATTTACTTCAAATTTAAAAGTTATTTTCCTAATTGCATTTCGCAGAGAAGTACGTACGAAATTTCTGAATAATCGAAAACTTTTCATTTTATGAACAGTTATAACGAAATTTTTCACTGAAAATTCATTTCTTAAGTTCAAATACCTACAACTTTTGAATAAAACAATATTTTTAAAATTCCCTACGTACTTCTCTAGGTATTCTAATGTAGAATCATGGAGCCTAGATACCAGGAGGTTCAGCGAGGCCTTTCAACTCGTCCCCAAAACGAGAATGAGAAATGATGGCGCTGGGGTGCTCCGGCACCTATATGTATATAGATATACGCTAAACATGGGTACGATCTAAGACAGATCACAGATGATGTACCTAACCCTCATTCGTGTTAAGGGATAACACCACTCTAGGATTTTGGAAAGACGTTTTCTTGCCTTAAAATACTTTGGTGTCATAAAAACAATATGCAATTGGTTCTGTAGCGATTTTTTTAATTTAAAGGTTCAATTATCGATTTGGCCGCAGCGCTTCGGAGCGCGCGCTGAGCTCGTACAACTTTAAACGCGTTTTTCTCGAAACCACTTTTTTCAATCTCGGAAAACCGATTACTCGACCACCTTTGCATGCATCGATTTGAAATTTTGATAGCAGCTTCACAATTACATTCTCTATGGGAGTACGTAGCCGTTTTTTGATTAAATATGAACTTTTTTTTTATAAACAATTTACTACTTTTTTGGCAAAAAATCGATTTATTTCCTTCAAAGTGCGCTATTTTTTCAAAATTTGAAAGCAAATTTCTAGGTAGTCTCATAGCTAATAATATATAAATTATAACTCTTTTGGTTTTTGTTTCAGGTCGTATATTTTACGAGAAAACCGTTCTCCCGTGAAGCTATTTGTAAAAAAAACACGTTTTTCTAGATCGGCTGTATCGCCGCCATTTTGAGTTTGAGTTTGAGATCTTTTCTCGCTTTTGCGTTTTCTTTCCGAACCGTCATGAGAAAATTATGAATCGGTGGATATTTCGACGTTTGATGTCACGACCGATCTATCGTGAGGTTAGAAACTCATCCGATCACTTTCACCTCGTTGACCAATATATTAGTACAGGGTGTCCAATAGGAAGTTGCTAAAACTAAATAAGTGTCTCTTCCCTCCATGAATTCAATAAGGGTCCCTTTTTCTAAGGCGCATACCTGAGACCTCGCAGTTTTATTCCAGCCGTGGTTGAAGCAAGTACGCGCGCGTCAAAATGAGTGAGCTCACCACGGAAGAAAAAGTATATCTTATTGAGTGCTTCTTCTCGAGGGGAAAAATTTATAGTAATGCGTATAGAGGGTTTCGTACTAAGTTTGGAACTCATAGAGTTGCCAGCGAAAACACTCTGAAAAGGTAAGAATTGAATATTTATTCATATTCATCTATCACACAACTTGTGTTTCAATTCAATTAAACTGCATTGAAGTAATTTTACGTTAATTTTTGTAGGATAATCGATAACTTCGTGAAGTATGGTACACTCCAGGACCATAGACACGAGTTGCCAGGTCCATCTGTTACGGTGACTACACCAGAGAAGATCAACGAAGTTGAGAATTATTTCAAACAAAATCCAAATGATTCGATTCGGAAAGCTGCTCAAGCATTAAAAATAACCAAATCATCATTACACAACATTTTGAAATATTTTTTAAAGTTTCATCCGTATAAAATAAGCACTCATCAATTGTTAACTGAACATGCCATGACAAAACGCATCGAATTTTGTAACACTATTACGGGAATGTTTGAAGCCGAAGAACTTAATCAGAAATTGTGTATTTATTCCGATGAAGCACATTTTTGGATGAATGGGTACGTAAACAAGCAAAATTACCGGTTTTGGGGAACGGAAAATCCCAACATATCGCTAGCGAAGTCCCTTCATCCACAGAAAGTAACGGCATGGGCAGCGATTTCAGTAAAAGGAATTTATTTGCAATTCTTGGAATCTGCGGTAACAGGAGAGAGTTACAAACAGCTTTTGGAAACGAAATTCTTCCCTTATGCAAAAAAGAGGGGACTGGTTAAAAATGTTTACTTCATGCAAGATGGAGCGACGCCGCACCGGACTCATGAGGTGTTTGAAGCTATTCATCGCGTATATGGGACTCGAGTAATCGGTCTGGGGTACCCTAAATTTGCTCAAGGCGGACTAGAATGGCCTCCGTACTCACCGGACCTGAACCCTTGTGATTTTCTCTTGTGGGGCTACATTAAAGATCATTGTTACGCTAAAAACCCCAGCACAGTAGAAGAACTGATCGCGGCCATCCAGGAAGTGGTTCGCGGCATTACGAACGATATGTTGGACACAGTTTTTCACAGTTTTCAAAAGAGAATTGATTTTTATGCACAATCTAACGGTTCGCACTTCGAAAATATCTATCATTAATCACTGTACTTTTTCGTTATTTTTATAAGGTGTAATAAATTGACATAAAAAATATTTGACTGGGTTTTATTTATGTGTGTTTAAAACTGCAGAGTTTTCTCTATTTAAAGCAATTTGGCTTTTCTGATTCTGTGCACGTGTTTTAAAATGACAGTCGATTAGTTTCAGCAACTTCCTATAGGACACCCTGTATATATGTAGGTGCCGCTGCACCCCAGCGCCATCACTTCGACACATTTTCGGGGAGGCTTTTTTCAGCGCCTTTGCATTGCCGCTGAACCTCCTGGTATCTAGGCTCCATGTGTAGAATGACGAGAATTTTTGTTTTTTAATTTAGGTAAAAAATTGTGGGTGCTAAATGTCACGCCACGGAGCGCCTAAAAAAGATAACAAAAGAAAATATTCATAGTCGGCCATTTTGTACATCGAAAAAAATATATATATATATATATATTCTAACAGCTTGATATTCATACTAAATAGATGTGTAATTAATTTAATGAGTGAATCACTTTTTCATACGAAAGAAAAATTGTTAAATTCGCACATGATTTTATACCCGTTACTGTGACCTAAGGCCTTACATTTTTCGTAACGATTCAAGGTTTATTATGAAAAAAATGAAAAAGAATATATTACGGTGGCCAGGCGCCGTAAGGGGACTAGGCATAGAAAAAGTCGATTTTTTTGTACTCTGGTACTACAATTTTTTCCAAAAATTTAGGCGCGAAGAACACTGAAAAATTCACAAAACATTGCTTAGAAGAGCAATAAAGCTCCAATACTCCGCTAATGGTTAACGGCTGAAAAAAGCTGACCTCGATGAGGCCTTCTACAGCGCCGGCAATTTTTTAACGCACATAAGTTGCAATTTTTCTGCCGTAGTACTGCACGTTTTTCTCGAAACAACATTTTGTACTAGTTTTGCCGCGATAACTCAAGAACGTTTGAAGATATTGCCTTGGTTAAAAAAAATGAACATATCACCTTTCTCCACAAAACGAACCGACGTCTATGTAAAAAAGAGATTTATTATCATTGTTATTACAACGAATGTCATCCGTTTTTCAATGTTATTTAAACTTTAGCCGCCATTTTTTAAATGTTTGTTTTTTTTTAAATCTCGTTTTAGTCTGTGGAGGAACATCCCCTAGAGAGAATGGCCTTTGGGTATTGCCGAAAATTTCAAGCGGCCACTCGGAAGCGTGCCAATGAGGGAGCAGTGCATGAGACGCGTGGTCTTATTTTCCCCCCCCATATCCCCCTTAAGTATTTATATTTTTGAAACCTAACTACTGAATTTAATAGCCAAAGTTCCAATAAAAACGATACAAAGAAGAAAATGTACGTACGTTGTTTGGGTTCTTCACAAATGCCATTTGAATTTTATACCATTTTCGGCCTATTTAGGCTGCCTAGTCCCCTTAAACGCGTTCTTCTCGAAACTATATTTTTGAAAACGGTGTACACCTTTCGGGTCGTCGCACTAGCCTAACCCCTTGTCAAAAAATAGGAATTTCCGAGCGGCATGAGTAACAGGATATTCGTCAGAAATGTGATATGATAACGCACGCGTTTTGTGAAAATTAACTTTTGTACGTTATACAGGGTGATTCAGAATAGCTATAACAGCGGGAAATCTCGCGTTCGGCAGCCCAGGTAGCATAAATGTCCAATTAACGCAAAAAAGTTACCATTTTCAGGTTATCTTTAATACATTACCGTAAGATAACTATTCGACATCTTTCAAACGACACCCTGTTTAGTGTGTCGTGAAGTTATCTTTTTTTATGATATGTTTTGATGGTGAAAACGGATGTCTGTAGGGTATCACAATATGTTATCCAATTAATGACTATTCTAGGTATTAAAATGATATCTGCCGGCTGTTACCGATTGTATCTGATTAAACGTTGTTCGAAGGATATCCTAAAGACTATTGACATAAAATGTCTTTTTCATTATATCTTTCGGACATCGGTAATATGCTGTCGTTTGACGTAAGTATTTGACATTGGAGGAGATAGTGAAAATGCATCCAAATGTTGTCCGAAAGATGACACTTAACGGAAGGCTGTTTTACTCTCACCGGCTCACGTACCTATATATAGTGCACCATTCTTTTGTTCACCGAGGAGCGAAGTGCGAATATATAATTAATAAAAAGAAGAAAAGGTGCTTGGAAATATACACGTGAGTATATATGCCTCTAATATATTTTCCTATTTGCCTCTGTGGGTAGATATACAGGGTAAGGCACATAAAGTGTTACGGAGCAATAGCACTTAAACTATTGATCATGTCCAAAAATGTTTCAGACGAAAGTTTCAGTGTTCGAGAAGGCCGTCATACTGGACCACCCTATTTTTTAAGTTTGTTTTACAGAAGTGGTTACACAGACTGTTTATGTTGTATTTCAACTTGACTTGTACAAATTTTCAAAGAAAAAGGATTATTTATAAAAATATCGCCATCTCTGTCGGACCCCCTTCGGCATGTAGTACTTTGCGGTGATCATAATAAAATTTTACTGGATCATCTGAAATAAAAAAAAATCATTAGTTTAATAATAAATCTAGTCCTTAAACGAAGCTTTTTTTTCAAAAATTCTCAAAATGACGGCTTCTGACAGATAACTTTCGATTTACGACCAAAAAATCGCTTGGTTATTGTTTTAAGAAAATAGAAATTTTCAACAAAAATGAAAATCCTATTTAGCACGAGTTTTTAATGCTATATATAGTACTGCTACTACACACTGTTTTGGGCTTATTTTCCAAATTAGCTGATTGAAGCTTTCGTTATTGTGTTGATTGAAGCCACCGATACACCTAGAGAGTAAATTATCATTACTCAGATCTTCATAAATTGGTTTTATGGCATCCATAACAATTGGAGGTAAAGGGCGATAATCTTGGTCGTAAGAATCGAACTTCCCATTAACTTCAGCGCGCCGATACGAACACCAAAAATCATCACCTTTTGGGCACATCTCGTGATGTGGTTTTTCATCAGGTGAGCTGTAGTGATAGAATGCTGCCAATATCGCGGTTTTCACTATTTATAAAATGTAATAGGGGGGGGGGGGGGTCGAAACCGGTTGCTTGCAGCTGCCGTCCGCTACTTGCTATGGGGACCCGACGTTTCGATTTTTTCAAAATTCTGACTGCATCTCACCCCTTAAGCGATTAGCTGACCGTTTCTGTCGCTTCGGTACAGCGAAACAAACACGCGTCAAACGTCGGCCGATTGTTAATGAAAATGATGCGGCTGCTATCGTAGCTTTTGCTGCACTAAATCCACATGCGAGCAGCAAGCAAATGGAAAGAGAGAGCGGAATTAGTCAGCGATCTGTATTAAGAATCTTACATCAACGCAAGTTCCATTCGTATCGTAGGCCATTACATCAGGATTTGTACGGCAATGATTTCCTAAATCGCGTCAATTTCTGTAACAGGATTTGTATAAAAATGCGCACAGATGTCTCATTTTTGAGTCACGTGTTTTTTTCTGATGAATCTAACTTCACAAATACGGGAAATGTGAATAAGCATAACATGCATTATTGGGCAAATGAGAATTCTCGATGAATGAGAACTGTACCATTTCAACATCCGCGGTCCGTTAATTGTTGGTGAGGCATTGTCGGCGATCACGTCATTGGTCCATATTCTTTTGAAGGTCACTTGACTGGGCAAGTTTAAGCAAACTTTCTGCGAAACGTACTGCCTCAATTACTGGAAGACGTGCCCTTGCATGTTCGCATGAACATGTGTCTGCAACACGACGGTGCACCACCCCACTATCCTCTGTGTTCAAGACAAGTGATGAATGAGATTTTTGGTGAAAAGTGGATAGGACAAGGCCGCAATGTAGCTTGGCCATCTCGTTCGCCAGATCTGACATCACCAGATTACTTTTTATGGGGGTGTGTCGAAGAACGCGTAATGGCCGTAGCACCTACCACGCCTGACGACATGAAAGAAAGAATACGCCGAGCATGTACCGAAATTACACCACAAATGTTGGCTGAAGTTAGACGGTATTTTCACGAGCGAATTAACAAGTGCTTACAAGTCGAGGGTCATCACTTCCAGCATCTTCTGTAGGTACACTGTGAAAAAATTCTGTATAAAAATTGATACACAAGTGTAGGAAGTTTTTATGCGGATACCGCTTATGAAATTTCAGATACGATTTTGAAAATCCAAAACAGGTTATTTTAAAAATGAAAGTGTAGCTCCGTAATATGAATATACTTGTGCGTTTGAAAAATAATGCACGTGTAAAGAAATAATCGCATCCAAGTATATTGAAATCAAGAACGATTTTCTAATATCAATATACGGGTGTGTATTAAAATTACGAATCCTAAGTATTAAGTTTATTTCAGAAATTGATAATTGCAATACGTTTTTATGTAAAAATGATCAAATTAAGACCACTCAATTCATATACTGTATGATGCTTTTGTGATACTTCTGTATATGATTTTTTCGCAGCTTTATCCCATAATTAATATTGAATAGTTGAATAATAAAATTTAAATGCAGTGAAATCACTGCACGTATGTATTTTTTTAATATGTATTCCTCAGACGTACGGGGTCCTCCCCTTTTACCATCCCCTCCTTTATTCCTTCCATTACTTCCGATATTTACAATCCTTCCAGAGTTCCTTACATTCTTTCTAGAGTCCCCCTGCCCCAGAGTGTTGACCGCAGCCACTCTTTCCTAATGCACTACTGTATCGCATTTGCACAAGGGCCCAGGGAAACTGCGGAAAACCTGGGCCGATACAGGCGGCTATATTTGGCTGAGTTTTAGTTGTATTGCCATCAGAAACTCAGACAAACTGCCTCTCACTCAGAGGTTGACGCGCAAACCAGTGCACGGGAAAGCGGTCACCGCTCCAAGGATTGGCAGCCTCCAATGCTGCTTAAGGGCGGGGTAAAGTATTAAAAATTTTTTTCCATTTTTTTTAAATTCTTTAAATGAATGCATAATATATCAAGAATATTGTGTTAAAATTTCAAGTCGATCGGAGTAAAATTGACGAAGTTATAAGTATTTGAGCGTCTATTGCTCCATGCCGGGTTTTATACCTGGGCGGCAGCTGCGCGGCGCGCTATTGTATTTTTCGACCCCGAATAAATTTCTTGATAAACGGGCCTGTTCCGGTGTATATTAGTATACACATTAGTCTGTACATCAGTTGACCGCTGTATGTCGTGCTGAGCAGTAGCAAGTCACACTAACAGTGACTTCACTAAGCAGTAGCAAGTCACACTAGTTGTGCGTAGACAAACGCAAAAAGATGCTCTCGATCATCTTGATGGAAGCCTTTTGCTCTACGGACCTGGCATCGACGACTTTGAGTGAGTATAAGAAAATTATCGGGTTTTATTTTGAATTTCTAAAAATTCAGATAATTAAAAAATCTGAAAAAATTCATACGTATTCAGAAAAATGAACGAATCACGAAAAAAATTGGGTTGCGGGGAAATTTGTTGACTAATTTTTTTTTTCATCATTTTGTTAGTAACATTTTGGAATTATTATTATGCAAAATTAATCTTTTGAGTACCTTTAATATGCATGAATTTTCTCAGATTTTTATGCAATCAAGAAGTGTTCTCAAACTTATGTGCAATGAGCGCTAAGCGACCAAACTCTTCTGCGTTTTTCAAACCGTTTTTCTGAGACTTGTCATATTTGAAGTCCGTGTGCACGATAACTCCAAATCTACTGGACCAATCGCTTTGAAATTTTGCACAGTACTTCTTTACATAATTCACCAGGTATTGTCGAGAGCTTTTTTGTTTTTTTAAATAATTACTAATTTTTCAACAACAAATTAGCCGATTTTTTTTAGCGAAAATCGGGTTTTTGGCCCCCAAGGGCTACGAAAAATCGAAAAAAAAAATCCTCCCGTCATTACCTCGAGAAACATCTCCTTTAACAAATGCATTTTGATTTTTTTGTTTCAGATGATTCTGTTGCGAGTTATGGTGCACACCGCAAACCAACTTTTTTTCGAGGCGCCTCCGGGGTGGAATTTTCACTCGCTCAATTTTGAATATTTTGCAATGCAAATTTAGGAGAATGTTGTTCAAATGTTACTTTATTATATGTAAATTTTTCAATAAACGAACACTATTTGTTACGCCAAAAAAAAATCTTAAAAACATGCCTTTTTTCGCCGAATTAACTTTACCCCGCCCTTAATGTTTGGTCGCACTCGATCATTTGGTTGACATGCCGCTTCCACTGCATTCTCTCAACCTCCACGACATAGGTTGTTTGAGGCATGGATTCGCTTACTATTATGGCCGGTACCCATTTGTGTTTTCCCGCTCGATAATCGCGTACTAAGCATGTTTGCCCGATGCCGAAATTTACCTTCCTCTTCCCCCCGTACATTTCTATTTGTTTTTCTCGCTCGCGTTCGATTTTTTCTTGTAACGGGCTTGGTCTTAATAGTGAGAAGCGGTTCCTTACTTCTCGACCTAACAGCAGTTTCGCTGGTGATACTCCCGTGATTTTATGTGGCGTTGTGCGGTAATCCATCAGGAATAGGTTTACGGCGTAGTCAAGTTTATGTCCGCTCTCCACGATATGTTTAATATGTGATTTGAAAGTGTCCACGAAACGTTCCGCCGCCCCATTGTTAGCCGGAAAATGCGGCGGGGTAAAACTCTGTATTACTCCGATTGTTTTACAGAAATTTTTAAACTTCTCGCTCGTAAACGCTGTGCCATTGTCGGTTACCATATGAATCGGGTATCCGAAAGTCGTGAATACATTTTTCATCTTGCTTATGGTTGTTTCTGATGAGATGTTATTTACGACGTACGCTTCGGGCCATTTCGAGTACGCGTTGACGATGACTAAGACCATTTTACCGTACAGGGGGCCCAAAAAATCCGCGTGGATACGATGCCAAGCCACCGGTGGCCATTTCCATGGTGATAAACCTACTTGCGGCGGATTTTTTCTGTTTTGGAAACAGGGCAGACAGGCTTTTGTGATTTTTTCAATTTCTTTGTCTGAGCTCGGCCACCACACAAACGATCTTGCGAGTTGTTTCATGCGTTCTACTCCGAAGTGGCTCGCGTGTAGTTCGGTGAGGACTGTTTTTGTTGGAGCTTCCGGAACTATTAACCTGTGTCCCCATAGAATGCACCCACGATCGTCCGACATTTCGTTTCTACGATTGGAGAAGGGTTTTACTTCGACTTTGATTTGGTTCTCGGCTGGCCAACCGTTTACCATGTACCGTAAAACCGACGATAATACGATATCTTTTGTCGTTTCTTCGCGCACTCGCTTCCAGTCGAGGAAGGCGAAGTTTGATTCTTTTATACAATTCAAAAAACTGTTTTCCGAACCGTTACAAATTGCGTGGCTTTTCTCGACATCCGCATCATCTTTTATTGGCGCTCTCGACAAAAAATGAGCACTATTTTTTTTCCCTCGGACGTGTTTGAGCCTGAAAGTAAACGTTTTTAGAAACATTGCCCAGTGTTGGAGCCGTTTGGCCGCCATTCTTGGTATCGCTGTTTTTGGCCCTAATATTCTTACTAACGCTTGGCTATCGGTCCGTAGTTTGAAAAACCTACCAAATACGTATTCGTAAAATTTGGTTACCCCAAACACTATCCCTAACCCATCTCTGTCTAACCGGTGGTAGATTTGTTCTCTGTCGTTCAGTTTTTTACTACTATATGCTATTGGGCGTTCGATTCCATCGCTTTCTAATTGTGATAATATTGCCGCGACTCCTACGGGGCTCGCATCGCACGTTAAGATTAACGGTCTCTTCGGGTCATAATGAGTGAGCACCTTGGCCGACGCTAGTCGTTTTTTTTTATCTCGGCGAACGCTCTGTCGCATTCTTCAAACCACTTGAAACCTCCTTTTTTTAAATTTTCGTATAGCGGGCTTAAGGAGGTACGGTGATTGGAGCGAGTTCAAGATAAAAGGCCGATTTTTTTATAGCATTGTCGAGACCTTCGTCCATGGGTATGCGGAGTTTCCACGAGATTTACCGTACACTTCCCGAGTTATTAATTGTTAAAGTTGGTTTATTACTCACACGTAGACGACAAAGTGTGCCTGTCCTATCATATATCGAATTTTTTACGCTACTTGGAGCCAAGAGACACGTTAAAAAACTGATGGTTGCGTTCGTTGAATCTTTGTGATCGATAAGGCACCTTGAATTGGAAAGCTCACCGCAGAAATAAGCAATAAATTTAGAAATAAAGTCGCAAAAACCGATGTTTTCGGAGAGCGAGACTTCTCGTGACGTAACAGCAGCCATCTTGCTCGACGTGTGGCAACGCCGGATACCCGTGCAAATTTGATTCGTCCATCGGATATTTTCAACGCGAATTAAAAATATGATTGTGCGAAGCCGTACATTTTTTAATGGGTTATAAAGGGCCTTTCGTCGCTATTTACTTGAAGTTCTTTTACGTACAGCAAAGGCATCTTAATTTTTCTGGCGACATGTACCTATACAACGCATCTATATATAAATTCAGCTTGCTAGAACCGTCATATAAAATAAACGTTCCTTTTTATACCTGCAAATACTGTGAAAATTCGGAAAGGGAAAAACAACATAACAATTGATGAAATACGTTTTGACTTTGGACAGATTGGACATTGGACATTGAGGTTAATTTCAACGCGACGTTTTTTATTTGCAAACGCAATATTATCTTTTCATTTTCCAATTCTTGTCCGTCAAAATCTACATTTGTCTCTAAACTGGACTTCAGGTACAATCCCGTTACTCTTTTGAAAAACTTCCACAGTTTTTTCATTCTCCATGTTAACCGGCTACAAAAAATAATAAGCCGGGCGCGTGGAACCGATGACAGCCACCGAAAATGCGAGGATGCTAAACGTCAACGATATGGCGTACTACTGAAGTCGAGTAGTAGATTATTAAGGTTGTTTCCACATTATAAAAATAATAGGAAACTCGAAATTCAATGCTTAAAAAATAATCCTCGAAAAATAGGCCATAACATATATCTAAAACGTGGCGATATTGCGACGTGAAATTGACGTTAAGTTTACTAGCATGGTCATCACCGTACCTCCTCAACGTTTGCGTCATGTCTTTCAGAAACCGCGCGTAATAATTCACTTTTCCCAAAAACGATCTAAGCATAGTTATATTTTCAGGTCTCGGTGCTTTTAATAACGCTTCTACTCGTTTTTGTAACGGATGTTTACCCTGTTCATCGATTCTGTATCCGAAATTTTCAATCGATTTTTTAAACCATTTACACTTTCCGATATTGACTTTGAGACCTCCTTCCTGCAACCGGCTCAGGATTTTTATTAATGTTTTAGTCATTTCTCCGTTGTCTTTAGCTTGAATGGCGATGTTGTCAATGAATACTTGAACTCCCGGTATTCCTGCCAGTTTCGCGGTCATTTTTCTTTGGAATGATCCGGGTCCCGTGCTTACACCATAAGGTAACACCGAAAAGACCGCGTTCTGTAGATATTGTTACGATCTTTTTTGAATTTTTCTCTAGCGGGGCTTGGTGATACGCCTCTGTTAAATCTAACTCGCAGAACACCTTTCCGCCATGGAACGTTGTGATGTCATCAATTCGTGGTAGGGGAAAATGATCACTTTCTAACCACGGGTTGACGGTGATCGAATAGTCACCGCACAATCTTATCGATCAGTTTGATTTTATGACTGGGACAATTGATGTTCCCCATTCGCTATATTCTACTGGAAAGATCCGTTTCCCCTCCAACAGTCGATCTATCTCCTGATTAAGTTTGTCTTTTAACGCGTAAGGAACTGGCCGTGGCGGGCAGAATTTTGGCACTGCCTGCGGTTTTAATTTCAATGTTATTTCCCCGGTTTTGAAAAATCCCCATCCTGGTGAGAAAACGTATGAAAATCTGTCGGTTATTTTTTTAATTACCGTTTTGCTCGTCGCGACATTGATTGTGTTTATCGGAATTTTTGGTGGCCATAATCCAAAGCTGGCTAACCAATCCCTACCCGCTACCGCCGTTCCTTTGTTTACGATGTGCATTCGCAAGTTATCGCGAGTAGTGTTTCCCAAAGACGCTTTAATATTTATTATTTTTCCCACCGGTGTGAGTTTTGATGAGTCAAAGTTCTTCAACGTCTCGTTTGTTTTTTTCAATTTGATCTCCGGGAACAAAACTTTGTATAGCCCAACCGGTATAGCCGTAACTCCGGCCCCGGTGTCCATTGATAACCGTATTTATCGCTCTCCGATACGGAAACACAGGTGACATGGTTTAATTGTTTTTGTTGCAGATTCTTGAAGAGCTACTACATTAAGGTTAAATTCATCGGTCTCCGAATATTCCGAAAAAAAATCGTTATCACTTAATGTCAGATTCGCGAGCCCGTTTTCCGCATTTTCTTCATTTGTTTCTACCGCTCGTATAGATCTCAAAAAGCTCGGTTTATTGGTACACATTTTCGGTATATGACCTTGTTTTCCGCATTCGGAGCAATATTTTTCACGCAAGAAACAGTCTTTAATTACATGGTTCTTCTTACCACAACAAAAGCACCCGTCGTTTGGTCGGTTACCTGTGGTCGTTCTCCCTCGGCTTGACAATGAGTTTCGTGTTGCTCCGCGGCTTATCGAACCGGCTTGTCGTTGAAGCGTCCTCTTGTCCCAATTTCTCGTGGCTGCGACAATGTAAACATCGAGTTCGGCTAGGTTTCCTTGTTCTCCGACGTCCCCCCTGCTCGCAATTTCTGCTTGCGTAGCTGTTTTTATGAGTTCTTCTAGGGTGCCTTCCGCCGATTTTAACAATTCAAAGCATATCACTTTCGATTGCACTCCTTCGGCTGTTCTTAACTGTTCTTTGATACGGTCATCACTGTCAGGGAACTCACACTTTTTTGCCAATGCACGTAACGTGGTCACGTAATCTCGAATAGATTCTTTCGGTTCCTGTTTTCGTTGCTTGAACTCGAACCGCGCAGTGTATTTGCTTTTTGGGTGTGAATGCCCTTTGAATTTTCCCACTAGATCCTCGTAGCTGAATTTTTCGGCTGTGGGTGGGTCCGGCGCGCACGACGTGCAGAGAGTTTCAAAAGCCGGTGTGCTTCATTTTGCAATCAATAACGGCACCCGTTTTGCCTCCGGTATATCGTTCAATGCTATAAAACACTGTAATTGTTGCTCGTAGGCTATCTAATTGTCCCCTTTTTTGAACGGTGTCAGATCCTCAATAGTCGCCATCCTTGGCGCGTTTGGTACTAGCGATTTCCCCGCCGTTTGCTTATCGGTTTCCTTAGCATTGCTCTTGCTCTGAAATCTTTTCGTCACGTATTTTGATATTACGCGACGCAACTTGACTTGTGAACTCGTACTTTTTTATGGAAAGAATATTGACTCTTGCGAAAAAAATCTTCAATTTAAAGAAATGAGTGAAAGGTGAAAAATGTATTCGTTCGTTTTTCGCAAAAGTGAAAATTTCAATCGTTTGGATCGCAGTGAAAGAAAAATCGCAGCGGTTTGAATACGTGAGGGCTTCTTTGGGACACTTTGAGGTTAGAAAAAAACCAAATCTATCCTCAGTCTATTCGTTATGTCTTGAGTTATCTCGAGTTTAGTGAAACTCCGAGGAAACGCGATTTTTTTACCTGTTTTTCATTCAAAGTTTTCATATTGAAAGAAAATTGCTTATTAAAAAACACTAATCACATATTTTAGAGGATACTTTGAAGTATTCAAAACCCTCCGTATATTTTTTGTACGATCATTAGTTCCCGAGTAATGAATGATCAAAGCCAATAAGTTCTTTTTCGCTTCGAACGACGATAACTCAGCGAGAAATTATCGTACAAAGCTCAGATATCTCTCAAATTAAAACGGAAGAACGGATTTCGCGACGCTAAAGTTAAGGTAATTGAAAGTAGCATCGCGGACTGGCTTCGCCGTAGAGGCAACCAGCTAAAGGCTAGGAAACTGCCGACGGACAGGAGGTGTCCTCGTTACGACGATGAAAAACCATAAATGTATTTTTTAGTAACATTAAATTACATTTCATTTTTAATTAAATAGCTAACATTTAATTTACCATCCTCGTTAAAAGCGCCTCAACACTATTTGATCTATCTTTTGATTAAAATCAACTTATTAATAGTCTAAAACATTTCACCCTTTGACAGCCAAGTTTTTTTTTTAAGCGTTTGGCAAAGTTGATACATGGTGAATATGAATTCATGAGTACCCAATGTGAGATAAAAATTATTCGAGGCTGTTTCCACCCTCAGAAACTATCTCGAAATGGAAAAACCACCCCAATCGCTTGAAAACATCTTAATTTTACTTCCGATCGTTCATTTCTGCCAGAAATTGAGGAAACGTTATTCCATAACACGTAGTGGGATTCTGAAGAAGTTGCGGATCAATCAACTCTTATGAACTACCCCTCAATTGAGAGAAGTCACCCCCCCCCCCCCCCAATGGATAAAATGTTATCATCTCATTTTCTGTTATTTTATCCTGATCTGAATTGAAATATGAGTGTTCCAGAACACATAAGCATATTCTGAAGGACTTACGGATAATTCTAACTCTTACGAACAATCGTACACTTGGAAAAAATTCACCCGCAATAAATAAAACGTTATTACTCATTCCCATTACTTCATTCTATTCTCAATCGGAATATGAGTATCCTGGAACACGTGAATATATTCTGAGGAAATAATGGCATAGATTCTCCTACTTTTTGATTGATCTAGCCATTGTTAGTTCAACACCTTGATTTCAACATTCATTTTGCTAAGCAGCTAATTGGAAACTGTTCTTTTCGAATGAGAATTGGAAGGCCAGTAAACTTCTTGTTAAAGAAGCATAATTCAGTTCCGGATGATGTGAGGACCGTTAACGTTGAAAAGTATATGCCTAAAACATTAGAATCCCGAAGAAGGTGTCGACTATGTAGCACTAAAGGAGCAGAAGTGCGCACAAAGTTTCTTTGCGAAGTTTGCAACGATCCTCTATGCATTGATCCGTGTTTCCGAAGATTCCATGAACAATGAGAATTCAACGTCGCCAGACACGCGCACCCCAATTCGTGAGGGGCAAGGGGACGCACGTTCAAAAAGAACCCCGACCTCACTAATGACAGTTGATTTTTAGGTGCATCACAACTTCTAGGGGTAGTTTTCGATGTTTTGTTACTGATGGGGGTAGTTTTCGAGTCAGTTTTCTTGCTAGAAATTGTTCATGTGTTTATAAAAATTTATATGAACTGAACATCAATAAAAGTGCATTTTCAGGCGTATCCCCAGTGCTAGGGGCGGTTTTTGATGTCTTGTTACTGTTAGGGGTAGTTTTTGGATCGGATGTTCCATGCGTTTTCAAAAATATATATGAATTGAATATCAATGGAAGTGCATTTTTCGGCGTATCACCATTTCTAGGGGTGGTTTTCGATGTTTTATTACTGTTAGGGGTAGTTTTCCATTCGGATATTCTTGCTGCAAATTTTTCATGTGTTTTCAAAATCATTTATGAACTGAATATCAATGAAAGTGCATTATTGGGCGTATCAAAATTGCTAGGGGTGGTTATCGATATTTTATTACTGTTATGGGTGGCATTAGGTCCGGACCTATAAATTTTCTATGTTCTTTCAAAGCAGACACTTGAGATGGCGACCCTAAAAAAAATTTCGCCTGAAAATGATGCTGATCTTTCCGCAATTTTCGCACTTTTTATCAGGGTGTGGAATTGAAGGGGTGCAACTCTTGCGTTTGCCGAATTTTTCATGATAAAATGCATCCTTCATCTTCAAAATGCGACCGCAACGATGTCGATATATTGATTTTTCGGGAGGTTACGATTTTTCAAAGTAGGTGGGACGTATGTGTCCCACCAGCCGATAAAGCGTTAATATAGCCCAAATCTACTATAGGCTATATATATATATAGCCAATAAATAAATATCCATTCCATTGCACTTTTTGATTCTGTTTAGATATGGTTTATTCAACTTTCAAATGCCTGTGGCGTCTTGGCATGCTGATGCCTTTAAGGGCTTACATACACCTGGGTCAAAAAGATCGATGTTTCAAAAAGGTGCTCATTCGAAAGCACTATCTCTTCAGTGACGACCCTGAAAATTTCATACGGAAATTCCCAGTAATGACAAAGTTATAGCGTTTTTTAACCGACCGGGTGAGCAACGACTAACGGTTGTGGCGCAGGTAGACGCGGCCTTTGCCATCTGTTTGAATTTCGGGTATTTGTGACCTTTTGTGTAGCAAGGTCATGTTTCGAAAAGGGGCTGGAGTCCTATTGCCCATGAATCAAGGATTTCATATAAGTTTAAAATAAACCAGTTATTTCAGTGGAAAGTGTACTTAAAACATTAAACGCGTTTTACCCGAAACAGTATTTTCAAAATCGGTACCACAAATATCTCCGCAACTACTGGACCAATCGGCACCTAGTCTTGCGCAGTTATGCTTCACACAATAATCTAGTACTTGTCGAGTCGTTTTTTCGATACCTGGCATAGTTTTTTTTTCATTATAAATACTGAACAATTTTGAGGCAAAAAATCGACTTTTTTTATTCCAGTGACTTCCATGACCCGAAAAAATTAAAGTTTTTAATTCCGGCTTGATAAGTACTAGTTTGATCTATCTACTTTAAAAAACAAATATTTTTTTTTAGATAAAAAATGTTGGCGGCACGTCTGGTAACGCAAATGCTGTCAACAAAAACACGTCCCTGGAAAACGACTGTAACTTTTTTACCGTTTGAAATTTCTTAACAAAATTTTCACCCATGGTAGATAAAGTGTCATACATTAAAATGTATATTATGGTTGTTCAATAAAATACAGTTTTATACCCACAAAAAATTCTTAAACATAACCTTACTTTTCGCCGTCTCAAGTGTATGTAAGCTCTTAAAAGGATATCTTTCGGATCTATCGATTTGATAATTTTACGCTAATGTACCGACGACCAATAAAAGTTTACCTCTGGTTGTCAGTTTGTCAACCATTAAAAGTTGCCGTATAGTTAACTAACTGGAGAGAAAAAAGATATCCGCGAAGCGGTCATTAGTGATACTATTCGTAATTCAAACTGGCATCTTTTTGGACAACCAAAAAGTTATCCATATCCGTTTTGGGATATCTTTCGGATACCATATAGATAAGGTTTCGCTACCTGGGTGTGAAGCACGCCAAAATTCATGAAATTTTTCAATTCTACCCTGATAATCCATTAAGAGTGCCTGCTATTTTTGTTTTCTTAAGAAATAAACATTAACAAAATCGGCATACTCAATGGTGCTCAAGTTTCGTAATACCGAGTGATTTTTTTGCGTATTGAAAATAAAAACAGATACATTTTTATTACCGACTCTCAATAATTGGGCGCTAAATTTTCGAGGACTGGATCTTTTTCATGTTCCATAGTCGGATTGAACGGCAAAAATAAATTTTTCTACACGAATATCAACGCAAAGTGTGTTCGAGCTGGGTTAGGAAACACGAGGACAAGTTTTGTATTTCCTCCTTTTGGGAGACGAAACCAGGCGGTTGCGGAAGACGAAGATTGATACGACGTTTTTTGAGGATTTAAGGGATGACATCACTGTAAAATTTTCGAAAATCGTTTTTTTTTTGGAAACACCAAAAAGGTGTTCAAGTTGGAAGGTTCAAAATTTGAACCTTCAAAAATATTATGCATATTCGTTTATAGCTGAAAAAACGGTTTAAAAGTTTTCGAGCTATTTTTGAGGGGAGTCTCCGAGCGCTGAAAAGCGCCTTCGGCGATGTCACGCCGGTAGACGCAGTTCTCAATTCTTGTAGGCCTATCTTTGGGGAAAAAGTTACCGACTAAACAATTTTTTTTTTCTACCAATAGGTGGCATTAGATTACGGAAAAAAATATTTCATCACCTGTAGTCTATAAAACCGTTGACTTCAAACACGTTTTTTTTTTTTCAAAACCATGTTTTTTGAAATCGGCACGCAGCAGAACTCGAACAATTTTCGTCCAATCGACTTGAAATGATAACGGTAGCTTCTTAGATTGCTTTAACAGTCACGTACGAGCGCTTTTTTTGATTAATTGAAATGTGTAAAAAACACATGACTTTACATGAAAATTTTTGTCGAAAAAACAAATCTTTTTTCTAGCTCGTTTCTATATTCTTCCATTTTTTTAAATTTCCCCCCGTACTTGTCTGCTAAAACTATTGGGAGTACAAATAAGTCTCCGCCGTTTGACAAAAGACGGCCCCACCAGGAGTTTATGGTTGAAATTGTCAGATCTAAAACGTCATGTCGTAAGGTTGGACATCTGGCAAGATCATAACCTTGAAATATTAGCGATTTCGTATCAGCATCACATAATTTTTTTCCTGCAAAGATATCGAGTTATGAGCCGAATAAGCATCATTTGCACAGTGCGTTGTTGAAACGCAGCTCGAGCGACTGCCAGCTCGCACCAAACACGACTTGTCCGCTCTCTCTTACCGGAAATACGATGAAATCGAGGACGATCCTAGGCCAATAATTTCAGGAATGTCCGATAGAGGCTCCGAAAAGCATTCGGAGCATCGACTTCATCTTTGCTCGCTTGGTACCAGCTGGTGACTCGTTTCCTTGATCCAAGATGAAATCGACGACTGCTATGACCGGAACAGTCGAACGACGTTGAAAGTTGCGCGGAAACGTTAAGGTCGACATCGATTTCATCTTTATCACGTAAGCAGGCGGTGATGATCTTCTCATCTTCTTTAAATTCTCAAAAAACCATATCAATTCTCGTCTTCCGGAACCGACTGGTTTCCTCTCTCCAAATGACGACATGCAAAGCCTGTCCTCACGTTTTGTAACCCAGCTCGAACACACTTTGCGTTGATATTAGTTTAGAAAAATTTATTTTTGAAGATCAATCCGAGTATGACACAAGACGGAGTGTTGGGACGAGAAATGGAACCCGGAAAAGGTCCAATCTTCGGAAATTTAGAGTCCAATCATTGAGAGTTTGGTAATAAAAAATCACCTTTTGTTTTAATACCCCGTGAAAAATTTGCCGACGCTTGGTACGATATTCAGCACCAACCACTAATACCCAGTGTTGGTCCTTTATACGGGCCAATGATTTAGCCATGATTCTGCCAGTGCTCATTTAAAGCATAGCAAACCAACGCACACCCAACCTTGGGCCAAATATTGATTACCAACTGTCAGCCAACTATTGGGTCCCAGTGTTGGCCCTGAACATGGGCCAATCGGTTGATCATGGGTTTGCCTGTCTCGAATTCAAGCTCCGCACACCATCGAAGAGCCAACGGTGGGCCAGTACTAATTAATTACCGTCGGCCAATTGCCGGGGCGCGCGCAGGCCCTGAGTCTGAGCCAATCGTTTGACCGTGGTTTTGCCAATACTTATTTTTAGCATGGCATTTTTAGCATGGCTCATAATGACTGTTATCTGAAATTCACTTTATTAAAAATAAAATTGATTTATACTAAAGTTTTGTGGTGTATTAAAAAATGCCGAGTTATTATGATAGCATCAAGAAACGTCTAGTGTTAAAGCGACGACAAAAATGAGAAGACTCTTTGCAGCAGGTTAGGATCAGAGGTAACAAAAAGTCAAGTAAATAGTGAAACAAATTTGGAAACATTCCACGAACAAGTGATTGTGCATAACAATTTTAGTGAATCTAATAATTATTTCGATGAGCAATCATCGTGCATAGAAACTTGTGAATCTGATCGATTGTTGGCTAAGCGTTGGGTTGTTTTGACAGCCCTACACTGGGCTGTCCCACAACAATATGAAGCCGACCTTAGCCCTACTATGGGCCGGTGATCACGCCAACCGTCAGCCAATGATCGTGATCTCTTCAGCCCAATGTTGGGCCAATACCCGGCCAACTGTTAGGATTTCCGGTAAGCCTACTATTGGCCAACCGTACATGCCAGCGTTGGGCCGAAGAGATCACTCCTACCGTGGCGCAACACTAAGCTGACGGTTGGCGTGATGACCGGCCCATAGTAGGGCTAAGGTCGGCTTCATACTGTTGGCGCAATATTCGGGCCAGTGTTTACCCAGTGTAGGGCTGTCAAAACAACCCAACGCTTAGCCAAAAATCGATCAGATTCACAAGTTTCTGTGCTCGATGATTGCTCATCGAAAGAATTATTTGATTCACTAACATCGTTATGCACAATCACTTGTTCGTGGAATGTTTCTGCTGTAATAAAGAGTCTTCTAATTTTTGTCGTCGCTTTAACACTAGATGTTTCTTAATACTATCATAATAACTCGGCATTTTTTAATACACCACAAAACTTTAGTATGAATCAATTTTATTTTTAATAAAGTGAATTTCAGATAACAGTCATTATGAGCCATGCTAAAAATGCCATGCTAAAAATAAGCATTGGCAAAACCACGGTCAAACGATTGGCTCAGACTCAGGGCCTGCGCTCGCCCCGGCAATTGGCCGACGGTAATTAATTAGTACTGGCCCACCGTTGGCTCTTCGATGGTGTGCGGAGCTTGAATTCGAGACAGGCAAACTCATGATCAACCGATTGGCCCATGTTCAGGGCCAACACTGGGACCCAATAGTTGGCTGACAGTTGGTAATCGATATTTGGCCCAAGGTTGGGTGTGCGTTGGTTTGTCATGCTTCAAATGATCACTGGCAGAATCATGGCCAAATCATTGGCCCGTATGAAGGACCAACACTGGGTATCAGTGGTTGGTGCTGAATATCGTACCAAGCGTCGGCCGTATCTTAAGCGCCGGCAAATTTTTCACGGGATGCGCTCTCAATGGATTATTTGGGTAAAATTTGAAAATCTCATGAATCTCGGTGTGGATGACACTTTGGCACGCAATACTCCGAACGATAGCAGACGATACGTGAAACGCCAAATCGAGCGGCTTCTCACGAGTCTCGAAGCGAATTGTTTGACCGGAAACGGTGGCAAATGATTCGCGAAACGTCAGATGACGTGCACCGGCATCTGGCAACCGCTGCGTTTTCGCAGAATCTTCCTAATGTCAGCTACGGCTACGTGGCCCTTCGCGTACTCTTCCACATTTTCCGATCATCTATGATCGCGGGTTCGAGCGTTCTTTTTGGAAATCGAACCCCTATACTTTCTAATGCTGCCCATTTAATCACGCGGTCGAAAAAAATCGCTAATTATAAATCTTCAGAGTTACCTGCTGTACCCGAGATTTCCCGCTCTTACACTTATTCTGGATAACCCTGTATATACACATCAGTGGCGTCAATTTTTTTTTTTTAATTACTTAGCGTCAAGACGCTGCCGCGGCTTTTGACATACACATATACATCTACACACACAAACAAAAATAAAAAAAATTTTCCACGTGTATGTACGAAGCATATTTTTATTTCTTTCCGCTAAATATTATGATATTAACTAACTGCGTCTATTTGATTCTTTTTTATTTCAATTAACTAGATTTTTCATAGAACCAAATGTTTCCTATTGCATTCCATTATGCAAATGATTGATTTCAAATATGTTTATTTATTCACATCAATGTCTTTAATATCGTCCGATAACTAAATATTTTATTTGATCCTAATAAATCTGTGATTCGGTTTCATCAGTTCAACATTTTCATTTGTTCAAAAAAAAAAACAATATAGTCAAGTTCACTGAATTGATCTAGTTAATTTTTTTTTATTTACCTTAAATAGAATTTTCGTAGAGTTAACCATTTTTTCTATTTGATTGAACTAATGGTCCATCGTTATTGCAACAATCATATCAAAGGGGCGTGGGGGTAGAGAAGGTGGAGAGAGAGGAATTACACACACACACACACACACACACACACACACGTGTAAATTGACGTTTTTGAGGAAATCTATGGACTTGCAAAGTGCCGTAACACACCTAACAATGTAATCTCGTGGTTTTACGTGTTCCGCAATACGTTATCACGCCGTCCGGTTTCCTGAACTAATTAAGCTATTTCGCATGGTCCATATATCCGGATTCTTTGCAGCCTCTTTGCAAACGGCCAAGCTCGTTCTGTTAAAATCGCCCGGAGCCGGGTAGGATACTAAACTTGCGTTCCACCGAATCAAAAGGAACATTATATCGTCCGTGTGCTGGAGTCATTGTTCTGGAATCCGGGGTTCCAAAATGTTAGACGATCAAGAACTTTACACCGTTAGCAGTCCTCGATACCAAAGTTATCGCGAGAACCGTTTATCGCAGCTCAGTATATCGAAGAAGACCGACATCGACAAAGTTTATGTCAGCGATGTTCAAACTCAAAGAATATTCACCGAGGAGCCCCTACCCACCGAACCTGCGGCTAAAAAAGTTTTCGAAAAACCGAGACGTCACAAATCGAATCCGCAAGTAACAACACCAGAGAGCGAAATATCGGACTGGACACGTACGGAAAGTTTCCCTGCGAAGTGTTCGTCAAAGACGGCGGTTCATTCGAAAAACAATAAGTACTTGCGCGACGACGGAGAGACGCGAACTCGTGGGAATTCAGTCGAAAAAGCAGTGTACAATGTAGGATATGCTGTAATAACTGGAATTTTCATTGCGCAGAAAAAATTGAATTTCGTTTTGCATCGCAGACGAGGGATCAAACGAATAAAAATAATTCGGGGAGTAAAGAATTAAACGAAGGGTGGAGGGGTTGGAAAAGGATGGTGATGAAATGGATGGTTTCGACTTTTCGCAGTTGGGAGAAAACGGATCTGGCATCAAGACTCGCAGGGCCGTACAAGATTTTGAACAATTGAGGCAACAATGTCTAAAATCGGGACAATTGTTCGAAGATCCAGAATTTCCGGCTGTCGACTCGTCTATTTCCTTTTTGCCGTGTTTCGAAAAACCCATTGAGTGGAAACGACCGACGGTAAGGATTTGACGAAATGAAAAATGGTACTCGCTTTGATAATTATTCGTACAATTGTATATTATATCGACCGTAGGCGATGATACTTATTTAAGGGGTTAGGCCACAGTAACGGGTATAAAATCATGTGCGAATTAAAATTTTTTTTCTCGTATGAAAAAGTGATTCACCCATAAAATTAATTACACATCTATTTAGTATGAATATCAAGCTGTTAGAAAAAATATATATATTTTTGTTCGATGTACAAAATGGCCGACTACTAATATTTTCTTTTGTTATCTTTTTTTTGGCGCTCCGCGGCGTGAAATTTAGCATCCACAATTTTTCACCTAGAACAAAAAACAAAAATTCTCGTCAATCTACATTAGAATACCCAGAGAAGTACGTACGGAATTGAAAAAATATTGTTTTATTCAAAAGTTGTAGGTATTTGAATTGAGTTGTAGGTATTTGAATGAATTTTCAGTGAAAAATTTCGTGTAAAACTGCTCATAAAATGAAAAGTTTTCGATTAATCAGGAATTCCGTACGTACTTCTCTGCGAAATGCAATTAGGAACATAACGTTTGAATTTGCAATTTTAAATGCAATTAAGAACATAACGTTTAAATTTGAAGTAAATCGAGTGAAAATTGTTGAAGTTATTTGTCACGCCAAGTGAAAAAAAAGCTGTTCCGAGAAAAACGCGTTTAAAGTTTTAGGTACAAAGTCGGGGAACAAAATTTTCTCGCTATAAATCGAATAGTAACTTATTCTTATGATGATAAAGCACCGTTTTAGCGAAAAAAATCGATTTAAAAAAAATTCTACTGTGGCCTTACCCCTTAATCTCTGTAAAATATGGTTTTAGAATCGCGTGTAAAATGTTTTATAGTTTGCATTGTGTAAATGGAATGACCGTCCCTTTTTAAACAACCCAATTTTTTGGCATGTTTTAGCAATGAGAAATATTGACATGTCATATGGAATATTGAGAGCTAAAGCCTAATAAATCTTGAATTCTGAATAACAACACAAATAACACAAAAAGAAAACTCCTGGTGTGTTTGAATGATGCAAATGTCAACATCATGCGTTCTCAGTACTTGGCATCATTATTCGTAATTGCTTTTGAAGTCGTTATACGCAAGTCGCAAGGCCAAAAAAGTCGTTTTTTCACGATTTTTTTCTGGAAGAGGATTTCATTTGGGCAAAACGTAAAGTATTAGGCATTTTTTATTTTCAAAAATATTCATTAACATTGCTCCTGTAGGAAGTCTCCTGGAGGTCCCCGCAAAAAAAGTGTTCGGCGGTGAACAAAGTATCTCCGGTTTGGAATATCTAAAATGAAAAAAACCAAAAAGATTCTTTTAGGGGATAGATGAATCCAGGTATTGATCGAAGAAATAGTCGAAATTTTAATTTTTGACAAAATGGTGGCTCCGGAAAGAAACAATTTCGATTTTCGACCAAATTTTTGTCGTTAAATCGTTGAAAAAAAATAGAAATAATTACCGGAAATCTTATTCCTTCGATCAATACCCGAAGAATATATCTGACAAGGTTGTGTTAAAATTGCAGACCGATTGGTCGAGCCGTTTTTGAGAAATCGTGCTGACCGACTTTGAAAGCACCGTTTTGAGAATAACGCGTTTGAAGTTTCTCGGACGCTCGGAGACACGTTCGGAGCGTCCTTACAAATATGTGTGTATTTCCGAGAATATTCGCTGGATCGATTTGAAATTTTCAGGGAATATACTGACATATTTGTACATTCCGGAAATTCAATAGAAAAAAAAAAGTTTTTTTTTTAAATTTCTAACTGCGTATAACCCGTTAAATAATGTTCACTGCCAATCGTTCCGATGAGATGAATCGATCTTCAAATATTATCTTGGAACAATTGCCGGTTGTACTCAAGAGTGATATCATCACGTTTTTTCCATTCGCTTCCTAGGGCATAACTGGGAAACCTCAGTTCTTCGTCGAAGGATATTCACGGTTCGACGTAGAACAGGGAGGACTTGGTGATTGTTGGTTACTCGCGGCTGTTGCAACTCTCCCTTTGCACTCGAATCTCTTCAAGACCATTGTGCCGGAAGACCAGAGTTTCGACGTGGATTACGCAGGGATATTCCACTTCCGGTGAGAAATTAGAAAAATTCCAGCGCTCCCTACAAGTGCTTGAAATGCAGAAGTGGAATGTCAATCCAAAGCACTAATTTACTTCTTGAACTTGGATGAAATGTTTTTCTGATAATACTCATCTTTGAATCATTGTGGGATCATCACAGTGTACATGTTTTTTGGATTATCCGATATTATAGACGATTGTAAACATGTACCGGCATCGTCGATTGATCGTAAGTAGACAATTTACATGAAAATTCCGCAGTCGAAACTTTTAACGCGTTTTTCTCGAAATGTCGTTTTTCAAAACGGTGTACACTCTCAAAGGAAGAGTTTTCAAGCCATTTGTCCTAAATGTTGACACATCATTCTTCTCGCCATTCTTTATCTTGCTATGGAAGCTTTTTTCTTAATCTTCATATTGTTTTAACGAAAAACTGTCGACAAAAAATGCTTAATTTGATTTTTTTCTAATTGCCGCCATGTTTTCAATTCTGATAAAAAAACCTCTATAGCAATATAGCCGCTTGGATACTGATTAATAATCGTTTTACAAATTTAGTATCAGATAATATTCACGGCCACAACCATGTACACCGTGCGGACCCCTTTTTTCGAAGACATTTTCAACCGATAAAAGAAACGAAAAAAAAAACAACCGGTTATACATTTATTTTCTGTTCTTCATGAGTGCTTCGAATTGAAATAAAAAATCAGACTGATTACCGTATTTTAACCATGGAAACAAAAATCGCGAAAACCAGCGATATTGCGACCCGTTACACTGTGATGATTCCTTAAGGCCTCAGACGACAGTGACGGGTATAAAATGATGTGCGAATTTAACATTTTTTTTCGTATGAATAAGTGATTTCCTCATAAGATTAATTACACATCTATTAAGTATCAATATTAAGCTGTTAAAAATGTATATTTTTTTTCGATGTACAAAATGGACGACTACTAATATTTTCTTTAGTTATCTTTTGTTTAGGCGCTCCGGGGCATGATATTTAGCATCCACAATTTTTTACCTAGAACAAAAATTCTCGTCAATCTACATTAGAGTAGAATACCTAGAGAAGTACGGGCGGAATTTGAAAAATATTGTTTTATTCAAAAGTTGTAGGTATTTGAACTTAAGAAACGACGTTTCAGTGAAAAATTTCTTTATAACTGCTTATAAACTGCTCATTAAATGAAAAGTTTTCGATTAATCAGAAATTCCATACGTACTTCTTTGCGAAATGCAATTAGGAACATAACTTTTAAATTGAAAGTATATCGAGCGAAAATTTTTGAAGTTATTTGTCAGGCCAATTCGAAAAAAGCTGTTTCGAGAAGTTTCGAGTAGTCGACCATTTCGTACATCGAAAAATATATATATACATTTTCGAACAGCTTGATATTCATACTAAACCCATGTAGAGGTTGCCATGAGTTGCCCAATGTTACGATCAGGCCAATATTGGGACCATCGTATAAGCCAACAAAAGAGAAATAATATTGGCCCATTACTGTTCCGCTCTAAACTGAAAACTGGCACGATATCGGCCCATCCCTAAAGCCTGTCCTGGCCCATCTTTAAAAACTAATTAACAGCCGTGATAGTTAAACTAAATTTGCCAATTTAAAAACTGGGGATACTAAAATACTGACAATTCCATTGGCCCAATATTGTTCCGTTATAAATTGAAAACCGGCACAACATCGCCCCATCGTTTAAAACCAATAAATAGCCGTGATGGTTGAACTATATTTGCCAATTTAAAAACTGGTAATGCTAAAATACAAGCAATTACATTGGCCCATTATTGTCCCGTTATAAATTGAGAACTGGCACAATATCGGCCCATAACTGAAGATTATCCTGGCCCATCTTTCAAAACCAATAAACAGGAGTGATAGTTAAACTAAATTTGCCAATTTTTAAACTGGTGATGCTGAAGTACTGCCAATTACATTGGCCTATTATTGTTCCGTTATAAATTAAGAACTGGCACAATATCAGCCCATTACTAAAACCTATCCGGGCCCATCTGTTAAAACCAATAAACAGCCGTGATAGTTAATCGAAATTTGCCAATTTTAAAACTGGCAATGCCAAAATACTGGAAATTACATTTAATTAATCTAAGCCCTTTATTGGCTAAGTGGGTCAGACCATACCTGCTTTTATTTTATTTAAGCCTTGGTCTATTCATTATCTGTATATTGTGCCAGAATAGGCAAATAACTGGCACGTCATATATTAATCGTCTACATTTTGTAGTTCAGTTTTTGTAATCAAGTCTTGGCCTATTATTGGCAGTTGTGAATAACCAACATAAGTAAGTAAAATATGCCAATTTTGAAAGCTGTCATATACGCAAATCACAATTTATTTCAAGGTTATTCCATGAAATATGTATCCATAAGGACCAATCTCGGGCCAATCGTGGCCTGATATAGTTTGAATATTTATCACGCACCCAAACAAACCCAAAAAACTCACGGCCCAATATTCTAGATAGACTAACTTCTAGGTAGACCAACTGTGAAGGCCCATCATAGAGCCAGTGGTCAATTTCTACATAGGCCCTTTAAGAGGGCCCACATAGGGCCAAGTGCAATCACCAACATTGGCGCTACAATGAATTAAATCATTGGCCCAATAATTGTTGGCTCTGTTGGCCGATATCGGGCCGTTCTTATCAGTTCTACAAAGGCACCTCATTGGTAAATACTCACGGCCCAATATTCTAGAAAGGCTAACTGTGAAGGCCCGTTCCAGGCCCAACGGTCAATCTCTACATGGGAATAGATGTGTAATTAATTTTATGAGTGAATAACTTTTTCATACGAAAAGAAATTGTTAAATTCGCACATGATTTTATACCCGTTACTGTGGCCTCAGGCTTTAATAGAATAATGGGTAGGGAAATTCTAGTTTATTCTTATTTATTTAGACATTTTGCAATTGCAATGTTTTTCTGTTGCCCAGATTCTGGCAATACGATAGATGGGTGGACGTCGTTATCGACGATCGTCTTCCCATGTCTAACGGAAAACTGTGGTACCTCCATTCAGCCGAGCCGAGGGAATTTTGGGGCGCTCTGCTCGAGAAAGCTTACGCGAAGCTGCAAGGATGTTACGATGCCTTAAACGGCGGCACGGCCTCCGACGCAATGGAAGAACTCACGGGTGGTGTAAGGGAAATGTACGAAACAGCAGAGAATCCGCCCACTTCGTTCAGTGTCTTGCTCCAGGCTTACGAGAGCAATTCTTTGATGACATGTGCGATCGATGTAATTAGAATTTGAAATAACATAGAAATCCAGAGTACTGTATTGAGTACTGTATTGAAGAATACAAATTTGTAATAATTCGGTTCTATTGCTTCAAAGGCCGATCCACACAAGGAGACGAAAACCCCCGAAGGTCTGCTAAGGGGCCATGCCTACAGTATAACGGGCGTCAAGTACGTCGAGAATGCGCGCAAAACGGAGAAAATTCAACTTTTGAGATTGCGAAATCCATGGGGAATCGAGGACGAATGGAACGGACCTTGGAGCGATAAGTAATTGAAACGTTGATTTTTTTTTCTCCACGCAAACACAACTCCCTTTAACCCTAGGACCCTACACTATCTGTAGGAAACAAATAACCTACACTGGGGTTACGAACATCCCAGCACTGCCAATCAACGCTACTAACGAGCTGTTTGTCGTAGAGAGATTGTTTTTTTTTAAATCGGACGCTCGAAAACAGACGAATGGAATAAGCTTTGCGAGAAAAACCTAATATGAATTTTTTCGCCATGAAAAATGTGATTGAACAAAGCAAGAAAAATATTTTAGCATATCTCACTAAAAATAATTTAACGGGCCAGTCCACTTTGGAGCCACGAAAAAAGGTTATTTTCGAGTTTTTTTTTGGAGGATTTTATCAAAGATATGGATATAAAAGTTGTTGGACTTGATAAATAAAGTCTTGAAATACATTTTTTTTAATTTAATTAATTTTTATTAATTTTTACGTACAAAACTATAGTTGAACGTAACGCCTTAAAAATAGGTGGGCTAGGTAGCTCCGTCACAACTCGGCAACGGCTTATCTGAAACAAAAAAAATCAAAGTCCATTAAATTCAGTATGACACCAGCTACAAAATGACCCTCGGATATAAAGTTTTATCAGAAAATAAAAAAAAATGGCAGATGAAAAACGAAAAAGTAAAAAAAACGCGTTTTTTCGCAGTTTTTCGCAAAAAAAGGGTTAGAATAAAAATTTTAAAACCATCGACGGTCATCTTGTTGCGAATCATGTTTAAAATATGTGGTTCAAATTTCAAGAGAATCGGTTTGTTAGTTTTAGAGATACGATGGAGCTAGATTTTGAAAGCGTTGTTTCGAGAAAAACGCGTTCGAAGTTTATGAAATGAAAAACTCTCACCTAAACTCAATCGGCAATTCCTGCACCGTACAAAATCCCTCCTGATTGCTCATCATCGTTGATTTCTTCAAGTCTTGCTGGCTTTCGATTTTTTGAAATTTTCAAAGTGGACTGGCTCTTTAAAAAATCATCACACTTTTTGTACGCGTATGTTGGACAATTTTTTCGTTGATTCTTGAAAAAGACCTTATAGGCCAAGCTTAAAAAAATTCTAAACAAAAAGTTCTTGACGAATTTCGCAGAGGTAAAGGTGACACTTTAAAAAAATTTGAATATGTTTCGGCGTGGTTTCTTGAGGCAACAAGTGTAGAAAAATGTTTGAAAAAAACTATTTTATGTTAAAAATAGTGTTTTTTAGTTCAAAAAAATATATTCAAAGATATTGAGCCGATACCCATGGATTTATTTTAAAAATAATACATTTAGTTCAAGTTACAGGATATAGAACAGGGTTTACATGATAATGCTGAAAAAATCGGTACAGGTACTTTAACATGGGATATTGGAAATAAAAACTAAAGAAACGTATACTCTAGTAATAAATGCAGAGATGTACATTTGTTCGATGTAAATTAAGTTCGGTGCGCATCGAGATCATTGCATCGAGCGATGATCTTGGCAACGCGAGAATCGGTATTCAAGGTTACGTCAGGTGACAAAAGATACCACGCTACAACTTCGCTGATTGCACTAGCTCCGGCCTTGACGCTACACAGCCTATGAATAGGCCGTGTACATAGGCTCGCATTACATCTGCTCATAAGATGAATCTTATGAGCAGATGTAATGCGAGAGCGTGGAGCAAGAGGGTCGAGTGTCCATTCGTATCGGTTATTCCCGTAAAGAAATTTACTCCGTGTACCGCCGAGAGCAGATTGGCTTATACACGCATTTTTATTTTCTCCGCTTTTCGTGCGATCATGTCATCGGAGCTGTCTGCACCGTCACGGGCAGAATCTCGTCCTGATTCTAAAGAATCTTCATCAGAACCCTCCAATTCTTCTTCATGGTCTGATTTACGATCAGTCGAGTCGTTTTCCTGATGTTCCTCTTCATTGTCGTGCGCTTGCAGCATCCTCCGGACCTCCTCTGCCTTTTGTACTCGAGATCTCGTCCACATGGCTCTATTCTATTAGGACTTGGAATTAATTCGTAGCCTTTTTTAAACGAAAAAAAATATTTCTTTCAAATGAAAACAAAAAATATATTAATGAAAGTATTGCCCCTCGCTTTCTACTACTTTTGACCATCTTTCCGGCGGGGTACGAATACCGTGTCGGAAGAACGCCTCGTCTCTAGATGCAATCCACGAATCGACCTATTTTTGACAATCTTCGTAAGAAGTGAACTTCTGCTCAGACAGGCTATGAGCCATCGAACGCAACAAATGGTAATCAGAAGGAGCGATATCTGGGGAATACATTGAAATTTAGACAGAATAATTTTCCGTAAATAATATTTGTCCCTTATAATAAGAAGACATATGGCAACACCGCAGAACAGTATTGTTTCATATTTCGAGAAAAAAATAATAATCGTGTTCCTAAAGTTAAAAATTTTGTCATAAGAAAATATTTGCATCATAATATTAATTTTTATATTGTTTATGTTATCTACATTAACAAATAAAAGTGTTGGTTCATTCATAACTAATTAAAAACTTTGTTCGATTAAAAATTACTTCCAAATCAAAATCTGTGTTGGAGTATAATTTTAAATATGCCGCGCAAACTCACGTCATTGGATACGTTGAACGATGCGGTGTTGCCATATGTCTTCTCATTATAAGGGACAAATATTTTTTACGTAAAATTATTCTGTCTACATTTTAATGCAGACCCTGCAGTGTTAAAAGTTGCAATTTTAAAACCCATCATCTCCCAATCCAAATAGTCGACTGTTCTGAAATGTCATTCAAACATGCATAATGATATGAACGATGTCTGGTTAAAATTTGAACAACATCTATAGAAATAAAGATTGCGCGCTCGTACTACCTTAAGTGTTTCCAGATATGTTCGTACCGGTTTTGCGACGTGCGGACGAGCATTGTCGTGCAGCAAAATGACTTTGTCGTGTCTTTCGGAGTATTCCGGCCGTTTTTCTTTCAATGCACGGCTCAAGCGCATCAATTGCAGTCGGTAGCGATCCCCAGTTATGGTTTCATTCTTTTTCAGCAGTTCATAATAAATCACACCCCTTTGATCCCACCAAATAAAGAGCAGGAGCTTAGACCCATGTATATTTGGCTTTGCCACTGATGTTGATGGTTGGCCGGGCTTAACCCACGACTCTCTGCACCTCGGATTGTCGTAATGGATCCATTTTTCATCACCGGTGACAATTCGATGCAAAAAACCGGGGAAAAAGCGAGGACTAAAACTGCCCGCAAAAACACGGAATTCGGCATTAATGTTGACATATTCAATAAATGATAAAATGATGTTATTTACGATTGTAAAAGAGGTTATGTACAGCAAATGACATTCAATGATAGCTGTTTCACGATGAATACATTACTGTCGGTAACAGCAAAATACTGTACTGCCTACGCCATCTCTTTGCAAAACGCTACGAATTAATTTCAACACCTAATAATAAAAAAATCAGAGTAGTATAAAAACCTTCACAATGTAATTTCTGTTGGTAACACACTGCTTTCATAAGGATAAATAACAAAAAACACTGGAAATAATTATACTCTTTCACAGAGCAAAACATCGCAAAAAGTGTGGGGTTACGCTAACCTCAGGCTCTCGAAGAATGTGCACTACCCCAGGTAGGGAATCAAAAGGCTGACGATGGAAACAAACTTGTGTGAGCCTTGTTTCACCGAGCCTGAGTGAGACAGACCTGGGCCAGGTTTGATTGCATCGTTTGGAGCAGCCTGGAACCAAGACTGGCTGCTTAGCCTAAACTCAGGGTTATTTCAAGCTTTATTCAGCCAATGAATTTTAAGGCTAAAAAATCAAGGCTGGATGCAGGCTTGTTTCAGATTGTGATAAAATAAAATAAATTTTAAATAATATTTTTTCTGTACTTTCATGAAAAAAAAATTAGCAATAAATTTGTCGGGTGCGAAGGCACGAACAACGAAAGCGAAGGAGGCAGCTCAGAACATTTAAACATATTCTCTTATCGATATTTATGAGGTACACAAAAAAGTTTTTTTCTCGTCACATACACATTTCGTATATACTCACTCTCTGGGGTTTGCGTACACTCTGTGTATTACGTGTCCCATAAACAATAAATAAAATAAAGTATTGTGTTTAAAATATTTTATATATATTTTATAACAAATAATATAATGAGTAATAAATATATATAATAAATAAAATGAATTCTTTACAAATTTATTAAATTTACCCCAATGTAGAATATAGAAAACTAAAAAACAGGCCTCATGTAGCCTCGAGAAGAGTTAGGGATAAGCCTGGTCATAAATGCTCGTGAAGGCTTCATTAAGGCTCGTTTTGAACCTTGTTGTTTCGTCGTTTCAGGCTTAGTACAGGCTTTTCTACCAGCCTTTGGTCAAGCCTGTGTGCAACAGCCTGAAACCGCGTTATCATTCAGGGGGTTCAGCTAGGCCTGAAATCAGGCTGGTGCTCAGCCTGAATTAAAAAATGTGAGCCTTGTTTCAGAGCTTGGCGAGCCCTTGTTTCATCGTCAATTCCTACCTGGGACGTCACGTTTAAACTATTACTGACGGTTATTTCTGCACGAACCTGCTCTAGACAGTGCCCTCTTCTAATACGATCGGTATTTTCACATGAAAACCCAAACTGCCGGAACGCCAGAGCCCCAAAAATGATGTAGGGTTTGGGGTACCTATGTGTAGGGGTCATAGGGTTGATACCATGGTTTTCAATTAAAGCTCATCAAAGTGGAAAGACATTGCCAGTCACGACAAGGAAGAGCTCGGTCTGATTTCCGACGTTGACGGTGAATTTTGGATGCAGTTCGAAGACTTCAAGAAGTACTTCCACCGTTTGATGATATGCATGTTGAATCCTAACTCGTTGACCGAGGACGACCTCAAGGCAGGGAAGAAGAAATGGGAAATGCGCGTTTTCAAGAACGAATGGGTGCGCGGGGCGACCGCGGGCGGTTACCGAACATTTCCGAGTATTACCTTACACCTACATTACTATATAGACTTCCTAATTACGCAATCGTGAGTGAAAATTTGTTGAAAAATTTGCAGAAACTTTTTGGCACAATCCGCAGTACCGAATAACGCTGAACTATGCTGACGAAGGCGATGACAAGTGCACCGTCATCATCGCCTTGATGCAAAAGAAAAGACGAGTTCGAAGGAAAATCCATTTACTCCATACTAGTTTTGTCATATACCACGTGAGTGTCTTCATCGTTATCGCAGCGTGATGAACAGCGGTGCCAATTGATTTTTACCTTACTCGTAGGTGGCCCGTCCGGAAAGTTTGCCAAAGCCGTTCGACAATCACTTTTTCAAAAACAAGATGCCCGTTGGAGAATCATCAACACCCATTCGTCTGCGCCAAGTCAGCGGCCGTTTCAAATTACTGCCCGGAACTTATTGCATCGTGCCATGTACATCCAAACCTAATGCGGACGGCGAATTCGTGCTTCGCATCTTCTCGGAAAAACCGATCGCCATAGAGTAAGTGCTAATGCTCCAACGGCGGTCTTGTTGGTGTTTCGATATCTTTTTTCACTTGAAGATTGATGCAGTAATGTTGGCAACGCCCTTTCTCATCACTGGCGCCAAAGAATCGCGTCGAACATTTCAAACGCACGATTGTCCTTATTTTCGTGACTCTAAAGTGAGAAAGAAACGAATTGATTAAAAAAAATATATTGGTTGATTCGATTAAATGTCTTATCGCGGTGTGCCACCGATATATGAGATTGCTAAAATACTATAAAATATTGGAAAATGTGATTGATTCAAATAACATATTATTAGAAAATCTCTTCTGTTCTCGGAATATCTACATTATCCTTCATATAAAGTTATATTCTATTGATATCATTCTATATACAATCCGTAGATGTATGGATGGAAAAATATAATCAAGAGAATGAATTATTTCTTCACTACATAGAAACGAATATGCCATGAGACGTAAGTTTTTCAATTTGTCTTAAATCTTGAATGAAAAGTGAGTATTAGAATGGTCATCCACGATAATAGTGGAGAGAATATCGGATATCCAATGGAATATCCATGGAGAGAATATCAGATATTCAACTGATAAGAACAGATCTACAGAACTACACTTTGATCTTAGCCACTGGCCAAGAAGCGATACTCTTTAGAGTTTTTCCGGCGTTTAAGGGGAGATATACACCTAGGAGCCAGAAAAAGGTCATTTTTGTGATTTTTTTCAAGGAAAACTATTTGAAATTTCGGATTGCGGTTTTAATTATCTAAAAGTATATACATTCAAAAATATGTTTATTTTTCTTTATTTAAAAATATTAAAAATATACAAGGATATTGTATGATCCTTGGAGCGTCGTACAAAAATCTGCGCATACGGTATCCACTGGCATTTCTTCAAAAATCATCTGAAAAAAAATACCAAAAAGATTATTAAATTAGATACTATAATCTAGTACTTGTCATAGCCGATTTTGAAAATATCGATTTATGACAAAATGGCGGACGTTTGAACATAAATAGTGATTTTTGGGCCTAAAATTAGTTATTATTTTGCCTATAAAACAAAAACTAAGTAACGGAAAAAATAAATCCTATGACAAGTACTAGATATAGGTGTATAGAATAACCACAAAAAAAACCTCAAGGCAATCGGTTCATTGGTTTCCGAGAAATTTTGGGTACCGATTTGAAAAACGTGGTTTTGAGAAAAACGCGTTTGAAAATTTGGGAATGAATAAATCACGAAATTTGTCAACTTACATGGAATCATTGATACCAGGCCCAAAGTATAGGTCTTCTACGGTCGACGGAATGTTCATAGCTTCTGAATCCTCGACCTCGACCATCTAGTTGAATATCTCTCCTTAAGTAGATTTTCTTCTAGCGGTTACTCCGAGAACTAAGGGTATCCACACATTTATAATTTCGGTGACGCTCGGCCACGATTTGATTGAATTTTTTCAACCAAATGCGCAAGAAACAAATTTTATTTTCGCAGAATTTTTTAACCAATTGAGACTTTCGCTTAATATTTTTAAATAAAAATAAAATATCAATATTTTAACGAATAATGTACTTGAAAATCAATATCGGATATAGTGAAAAATATAACATATTTACTCAATAGAAAGTTTATCTGAATCAAACGAGCGAAATTCAATTTTTTGTTCGTTTCAGAAAATGCATTCAAAACTGTAGAACTTGTCCGCGATCATTTTTTAGATAGTTTCAATAATATATTGTTCTCAACCAACAATGTATCTTTTGAATGGAAAACAACTATTAATTTTATCATGTTATTAAAGTCAATAGCGTTTTGTTCGGACTAATAAATCCGATTATTTACACCAACAATTTTACAAGTGAACCAACGAAATTTCATTCGAGAACACCAATGATATTGGATGAATGATTTTTTTTCTCAGTCTATACATTCAAGAGCAAAGCAACGAACGTAAAAGACAACTAATTACTTGATTTTATTTTTGCAGGGAATATGACAATGAAGTTGGAATCGAAGAGGTCGACAATAGGGTAAGCAGAGTAGGTACTCGTGACTGGTTGTCATTGAAAACCGCCGCTGAATAACAGTATAACACGTAGTTAATAACGCAAGGACACGCGCTGTCATTAATGAATGTGAATGTTAATATTTGGAGGATGCTCTGGCTATCAACCGTTAAGGCGTTACTCCCACTTGTAGCAAAAAAGGCCTTTTTCATAAATTTTTCCAAAGAAAACTACAAAACTTTTTTAATCGATCAATGTACCATCTTAAAGAACACATCTTGAAGAACTTTCAGTAATTTTTTTATTGAAAAATATTACATTGTTTAGTGGCAAATGGCCGTCAATGGAATAATGTTTTTATATACACGGTTTGCGGTGACCAACATTGCGGCGAAGTGGATCATCTGGAAAAAAAATGCGGATGGATTTAGTCAAATATAAGTATAAACTAGTCTTTAATCGAAGGATTTAAAAAAATATTCGTTTTTCACAAAATGGCGGACAGTCAAAGTTAATGGTTCGGTTTTAACGAAAAAAACGGCAATTTTTTGGCTATAAAACGGCCATTTTTTTTCGAAAAAAAAATCGAACGATTAAAGACTACATTTTTATGTATTAAATAAGCCTGCAAAATTTCAAGAAGATCGGTTCATTAGTGTTCGAGTAATCTTGGTCACCGACTTCAGAAATGCCATTTTGAGAAAAACGCGTTTAAAGTTTCTCTTTCAACGCTCTTTCAACGCGGATTCTTCTCTTTCAACGCTCATATCTCAGTCAATTTTGTTCGGATCGACTTGAAATTTTCAGGACATATTTTCAGATACTTATACTTAAAAAAAATGCAATAAAAAAAAATCGATTTTTTCAAAATCGCAAGTGGGGGTAACCCCTTAAATGCTGCAAACTCAATTATGCCTGATTCACTCAAAGCATAAAATGAGATATTGAATTAGCCAGTAATCTATTCAACTAAGGCGTCAGTGTTGCAAGTTTGTTTCCGTTCAAGAAGTACAAGACATCGTTATCGCTTCAAGAAGTAGCCTTCGATATTCAAGTCATCTTTTTACATTTTTCATAAATGTATTGCATAGCATTGCATGGCATTGGGGGCGTACACAAATCACGTAACGCCAGATTCCACAATTTAACCAGCACTACGACGATGTCATGAGTAACGTGCACTTGAGAGGTTAGGCTACCGTGACGACCTGAAAATCAGGGTTATTTAACACAATTAATTTTAAAGGAATTAGTATGATAATTGAAAAATCGCTTGCACATTTATTTGTATGTACATGAACAAAGTTGGGTACCAAATTACATAAAAACATATTAATAAGTTATGAAGTTTCGTAAAAACATAATTAATAAGTTATAAACAATCTCGATAAGAACCTTTGAACGTGAGAGGCTTAACGGCGTGCTTTTTTGTCGTGATTCAAGCATCAGAAAAACAAGGAATATTTTTTTTCAATTTTTCGATGAAAAATCACATAATTACTGTTAACTTCTAATAAATTAAAAAAATGTTCAGGCGAAAAACCGCAGTCAGTACTAATGCACTGTTGAGTGTACTGAATTGCAAGTCAGTCCGCTCGTTAGATGTCGAGAAATCAAGTACACCGTTTTCAAAAACATCGTTTCGAGAAAAACGCTTTTAAGGAGGTTAGAGCGCTCCAGTTGAGTCAAGTGACGGTTTATTATTTTTTTTTCAATGAACCTCAAAAAAATGCATACGAGGTACAGATTCATTCTGTATATGCTATTTTTTTAAATATATCATTAAAGGGCAAAATTATGCCTTTTAATATTTTTATTACGTAAAGTAGAAAAAGTTTTGTGTTACTACCAACTTGAAAAAGTATAACATTATCGAGGATTATTATGAAAAAAACTACGACAACGAATGTGTTATATAATTCACAATGAAATTTTGAGTAATTTATAATTATGCCTGTTTATATCTACGTCACGAGCTTATTGGCCCATGGTTTACGATGGGCAAGATGAGGATTCTTTTTTTCTAAATGTTTACAAAGGTTCAGTTTGCGTTAATCCGTTGTTAGACATGGTTCATCTTGGTGCTAAATAACAAAAAAATTACATAACCTTTAGGGTGAAAGTCTTGCCCATCTAACCGCACGTTAAATGACACACATTAAACTATTTTTTATCTCTGGTGTTTGGTGGTGGAAAAAGTTCAAAAAATTCGTGAAGACTCAGTATAGTCTAAACAATAACATTTATTTTTTTATTCAATTTAACCTTGGATTGTGGCTAACACTCCAACCTCCTTAAGGGGTCTTCTCACTTTCGACGCTAACAAGGTTGTTTTCATGAATTAATAAATACACTTTCGAAATGCATTTAAAAAAATTTGGTATGTATTTATGTAACCCAAACAAACTTTAAACGCGTTTTTCTTGAAACTACGTTTTTCGACGGCTTGTTGATAAAATCTTCGAAACTACTGAACCGATCCTTATGAAATTTGAACCACATATTCATTACAACTATAGCTATAGCGCATATCAAGGTTTTTTAAAAATTTTTATATTTACTATTTTTTTGTTGCCAAAAATGGTAAAAGGAAACACGTTTTTTTTTGTTTTTTCGAAAAATGTCCGCTATTTTGTTATTTTTGCATATATGAAAAATCATATGATATGCGCTATAGCCATTAACATACTGAATTTGAAACCGTTTGATTTTTTGTTTCGGATGATCCATCTCCGAGATTTCATCAATAGGCCAGACCTATCATTTTCGAGGACATTTTTTAACTACCGTTTTCGACTATAAATAGTGACTTAAATAAATATATTTTTTTGAAATGTATTTCCAAAGTGTATTTATTAAGTGTAACAACTTTAATATCAATATCTATAATATAAACCTATCCTTAAAGCTTTACTAGCAGTTATATCGTTGTAATCATAAGTTGTAGCTTTAGTCTGCAATTCCGGCACGATAAATTGGACCTTCCTCTTCTATTTGAGTTGCTTCAAGTGACGAACGATTTTTTCAATTTTTTTCAGTAGCCGAACCCCTAAATGAAATTAAAATCGCCCTTGTGGTCTGACCGTAGAATGAAGAAGGTTTTCTGTTTGTTTGGGTTTGTTTAACGAATCGGTAGAGTCTTCCGCAGTCAACCCGTTTAAATTTGTATCGGAATAAAATTTGATGTTCCAGATTCGTGATGAACCCGAACCGCAATGCATCGACGAGAAGATAAGAAAAATTTTCAAGAGACCCGACGAGAAGGACTGGGAGTTTGGCTGGGTGGAATTCAAAAATATCCTCGATCGGGTGATGAAAGACGGTAAAGCTCATTCCTGTTCTCTCCAAAAACCAATGACGTTATTACGTTTCGAGACTTTCGACTATCTCAAAAACGAATAACAGCCGAACAGTCTCATTAACATTTCACTACGTGACATTATGCGCTATCTACTTTAACGTTTAATTCGGTGATTTGTTCGTTCTGTGCACCGCGGCTTATTTTTATGCTCTGATCATTCTTCGTTTTGCTTTCATATGAGTAACGTACCAATTTCTAATGTTTTTTGTACCTACATGGTCGATTCAAGGAGGGATATACATTTACGACGATCAAAAAATTGATTTATTTATTTTCCTTTAAACGATAGAACTATATATGTTTGAAACTTGGTAGAAATATTGATAATATTGGTACCTTCTACTTGACAAGATTTGTTTTTGAAAAATTGAAGAAAAAAAAACTACTTTTTTAATCCACATTTTACAGAAATGTTGCGTAAAATGTTGATTTTTTTTTTGGAAATGCGTGCCATTTCCTCAAATTTGCATTTTCATTTTAATTACCGTCAAATAGAAACTATACATGTTCTAACTGAAAAAATGTTTGAACTTTTTTGCAAATCAAAGTCTAAGATTCGGAACTCCCTCGGCGACTTTGCTGTAACACTCTGTCACAGCTCCGTCATTTTGATGATGAATTAATTAAAAAAAATTGTTTTGTATACGTAAATATACTATTAAAGTATACCTAAAGTTTGATAATTGTAGAATAATGTTTCTTAGTTTAAAAAATCCCTCAATATTGCTTATTTTTTTCCTGTCTAAATGTATATCCCGCCTTAATTGAATTTCAATCCAATATTACAATTATGTGCGTACCTAACACGCTAAACAAATCTACTGCAATGCCTCTATTTCCCCATTTGCTTTTGAAGATTTATACCTCGGATGGAATTCTTTCTTCGCGTGGTCCCCTTACCGTCTTATACTTCGACTAGTAGATTTATCGTTTTTTGTCCATTTTCACTTGACTTGTGTCGATTTTTTTTACATCATCGAATGAGACCGTCCTTTTTCGGGAACCTCCTCTTCAGAAAGACATTTGGAGTCCATTCAGGGCTCGGATCATTGCAAACGTAAAACCAGCTCTCACATCGATAATAATAATAATTGAATGATTCGATCGAATGATACCATCCACGTATCAAATGTTTTGATTAAAAAATTTATCGCACGTTTGGCGAGTGTGAAAGAACAATACTGACCGGCCTCGAAGACGAAAACGATTAATTGAAAAAAATTGTTTTGTATACGTAAATATACTATTGAAGTATACCTAAAGTTTGATAATTGTAGAATAATTATTTCTTGGTTTAAAAAATCCCTCAATATTGCTTATTTTTTTCCTGTCTAAATGTACATCCCGCCTTAACCAATGACTGCGGATATTTCAATTTCCACATATTGATCGCAACTGACATATTTCTCGCGTAAATCTGAAATTGATAGCTTTCGTATGATCCCTTTTTCAACTGTATCATCTTTTGTCTCTCGCAAATTTCAATTGGCTCCATGGCATCTATTTTGTGCGAAATTGCACATGATTTATCCGGATGTTGGACTCACTTCATATAACTATTTGATCAAACGGTGACGAACCGCGGGTCGAATTTGAACATGCGCTAACATGTTGTGTTTGTGTTAGACCTACCAGCATCAACTCGACGTACCCAGCCTCCCGATACTAGGCGACAAGGCTGCTCTATCGTCGACACTTTCAACTCTCTACTCTGTATTGGTTGTTGTGATAAGAAGTACAATAATTCCGTAGGTAAGATATCATAGCATAAACGGCGTTGAAGTTTGCATCGTTGAATAGCCACGAAAGTTTTTATTTTTTCCTCGATTTTAATTATTATAGAACACATTTTATTGCAAATTCATATCGTACAGTTTTAACAAGGATCCTGAAAAACGCTTCAGCGTTTTTCGTGGCCCGAATCTGCCGAAGGCACATTTTGACAATCGAAAAAAAAAAATTTCGTTCCATACCAACCATGCAAACTTCAATATCATTAGTATAATCGTCATGGTAATCGCTTTTCCAGATATATAGGCAGAGGCAAAGTCGCCCCCAGAATTTATTCATTTGGAAACGGATTCTACAGCCTCTTTCTGATCGAATCGTATTGTTCATTATTTTTTGCGGACCCGACAAGGAACAAAATCTATCGCTGAATATTTACAGTGATTGTTAACTGTGCCAAGTATTTGCAACAAAATGGTCAATTGCTAGGTGAATTTTCCGTTGTTAATTTTTTCTTGTGCTCGTGCATACTAAAATATGTGAAAATAAATATCCTTAGCTGTTCAGATGATATAACTGCGTATAAAAAGGACTTAATTTGGGCCCCTACCTACTACCCAATTGTAGTGTAACAACAAGCAATATTTTTCCGGATTGGTGTTATGTCGATTCGGTTTACACGGAAAATTCGGTCTTTACGTTAAACTTGAGTACTTTCCACAAATAAGTATTACTTTTCAAATACGGTCGAAGATTCTCAATGTTGACGCGTGCAGCTCTGAAAAGCTATTTTTAAAATCTCTATTTTTTAAATAATTATTCTCCCACAAATTGGAGCCATTTCAAAAGTTCATGTACTTGTATTGAAAATGGAAAACGGCATTTTACGAATAGCTGCATTTTTTTGGTCAAAATTAAGATATTTGATAGAATATTTTGACAAAGCTTTTAAAAGTAGCAAGGACCAGCTCGAAGAATCTTCGATCGGATTTGCGGAATATTAGTTACTTGTTCAGCCATTGGAGTTTGAACGTGCGAATTTTCTATCTAAAGTGCATGGGAGATAATTTTATTATTAATATTATTCGTACTTAACCCTTTGCGGTATAGTGTAACACTGGTGTTACACCTGATTAAATTCAAATTTGGACGATTCAAAAGTGTTTTTTAATTAAATATGGCGGCTGTAAATGCGTTTCAAGGTTCCTAGGACTTCAATAACTACTAAAACATACCTATTAAATCTTTATTTTCACGTAGCGGGTGTCATCTATGACGAAAGTGCAAAAAAAACTAACTTTTTACATCATAAATCTGATTACGACTAATCTAGCAGGTAAACCATAACCAAAAAATTGGTAAACACTTGATTTTTTATCCACTGAATACGAACTTGAAGTCTAAACCGTCAAATTGAAAATGGCGGATCCAATATGGCGGCTGTAAATGGCCAAAAGTAAAGGATTTTTTGCACATTTGATCCATTTTTTTTTGGGAATTTATTGTATGTTCCGCAGCGACCCTGACAACCCGCGAGTACCAACTTTCGCTACCTTCAAACAACGTTTTGCATTTACGGGCCGCCATATTGAATCCGCCATCTCGAATTCTTAAATTTTGAGTGCAGATTTGTAATCAGCGACCCCGAAAACCCCCGAGTACAAGATTTCAAGCCAATTGCACGTAAAGAAAAATGTATGCTTCAAAGGGTTAATAATATTATTTGGAACGAGTGAGATTTGTTTTTTTTTCGGTTCAGTTTAATGTAAACTATATATTCGTCAGTCCAAAAAAGTTAAGTTGATGCAATATATCTATGAGGGAAGATGGAAACTCTGTTTTTCAAATGTTTGCTACTTCGACTAGACTGTGAGATTAGTAGATCATTCAAGTAGTTGCTACCCTGAAAAATAATGCATTTAAGGACATGGCTCACCCGTCCGGTCGGTAAAAATCCTACTGCCAAGTTCTTTCTCAGACGGACCACATTTCGGGCAAACGAAGAGAAAGGAGTTGTTCGTCGTTCAACAGAGTGGACGGTGTTTCTTTTCTTTTTTCCAAAAAATCAACTGTTTAGGAGAACACTGGAAATCTGTAAATCAGCTATCTCTCTCGCACTCGTGGCCGCTCGGTCAGTGTGACACATGGCCTTAAGAATCTGAAACCTTGGAACGATTGAGTCAATAATGCTATCCATTTATTCATCAAATTCAGTCATTCCCAATAGAATTCTCATACATGCTGAACCATAAAAGAAATAACATTCGTTTACCAATAGAACGATTTTGTTTTGTCATTGTGGTAATCGTTCATAGTCCTTGATGGACCATGACGTTTGTTCTTTTTTTTACGGTTGTACTGTGTCAGAAATTTGTGTTGGCTATTGTCGCCTCAAGGGCAAAAATGCCCTTTCAAACTGATGTATGTAAAAGTGTCGACTGACAAGGAACATCCCTCAGGTAACATAAGTTGACCTAGAATCAAGAAGAAAATTTAAAAAATGAAAAAATACTGAGCGATCGGTAGGAAGTTTGTTTTCTTTCCTAAAAATTTTCGCAGTTTTTTGCTGACTATTTTTTTATTTTTCAATTTTTCTTCTTACCTATACACAATATTGTATAAAGTAAAAATATTTTTGATTTTTTGGTGAAAAATCGAACATTTTATCGCCCAACAAGGGGCGATTCCCTATTAAGGGAACCTTCCCGTAAGGGGGGATTGTCTTTTTTTTCGCAAAATTTACCGTTTTTTGGGAATTTTTTTGTGAAGAAAGTATACAACGGAAAACTTGTGAAACTTGGCATATAGTTTTATTGATCTGTTCACTACATACAAAAAAATGTTCAAACAATTTCATCAAAAAATCCGCCTCCCACCCCCCTCGACGCGCGATGGTCCTTTTTTGATGGTGTGCACGATTACAGCCTTCACGTTCATCCTGCAACAAAAACCCAAAAAGCATTTTACTTTAGACACATATAGCTATCGTTCGATGAAGGGAAAAAAAATTGACGATTTGGTGACGTTTTGAACTTGAAGTATCGATTTTTCGAAAAAAGTTGATCGATTTTTTGTTATAAATAAAAAACTATTAAACGTATTGCTTTTTTGCTTCATCAAACGATAAAAGGATGTCAGCTGAGCATTCTGTCCAAATTTGAAGGCAATCGGTTGAATAGTTTTTGAGAAATCGTGCACACCAGTTGTGAAAAAGCTGTTTCGAGAAAAACGCGTTTAAGGGGGGATTTTTTGATGAAATTGTTTAAAAAAAATGTTGTATGTAGTAAACAGATCAATAAAACTATATGCCAAGTTTCACAAGTTTTCCGTTGTATACTTTCTTCACAAAAAAATTCCCAAAAAGCGGTAAATTTTGCGAAAAAAAGACAATCCCCCCTTAATAGCAACAAAGTACTAACAAGGAACATCCCTCAGGTGACACCCTTCGATTTTGTTGAAATTTGAATATGTTATAAAGCACCGAAAAGTAAGCGATACGTATTTTTTTTATCGGCGGAAAGACGGTTTTAAGGGGTGAAACACCCCTCGAAAAAGGCATCTCTAGGGGTAATTTTGCAGTTTCACACACAAGGAGTCCACCGATTTTAATGAAACAAAAACGAAAATTCTTCTAATCCAAAGCAATGAAAAATCCACTATAGTGACATTGCAAAAGAAAAATTAAAGGGTGAATCACCCCTATATTAAGGGGTGGTTTCACGGCTTAAAACTGTTTTTCCGCCGATAAAAAATACGTTTCGCTTACTTTTCGGTGCTTTATAACATATCCAAATTTCAACAGAATCGGAGGGTGTCACCTGAGGGATGTTCCTTGTGAGTGAAATTTGCTTTAAAAACGAGCTAATAGCTTTTACTTATCGTTAATGTAAAGTCTTAAACACACGGTGAAGACAAATTTTGCCGAGTAGCTTTTTTACATGCACTTGGAATGCCTGATTTTATATGCAGTGAAATGATCTTGCATCGGTTTTACACGGTTGTTTTTCTGAGCGAGATTAGACGAAAGAAATACTCATGTTTCTTCGGCGTAAAAAAATTGTATTCTTTTCAGTAACGCGCAAACAAGGCTTCAGTCCGCATGTATGTCGGAGGATGGTGGCGATGATGAACGTCGAACACTGCGCCAAGCTCGGATACTACGAATTCAGGGAATTGCAGAGAAACGTAAAAAAATGGACGGTAATTGAACTTTGATAATTTTCAGAAGACAATTTGATTGACGGGTCAAATAATTTTATTCTAATATATGCTGTCAAGGGATTAAATTGTCATATACCTTACCCAAAAGTAATACGGGGACTTGGAAGTGGACTAAAAGAAAAATAGAATTTCATTGGAAATTGACATTTGGTCCCTCGAAATATACACCAGATACCTAAGTGCAAAAAGATTTTGACATTTCTTCCAATATCTCATTGCGGGTACCAGTATGTTTGAAGCCACATTTTTTACTGAAGTCTTCCACGGTAAACTATTTTGAATTTTTTTAATTGAACCTGAAGCGGGAGAGAATTATGAGGATTTAGAAAAACATTGACCTTTGCAGAAATATCGCACCCTTGCTTAATTTTCAAGCAATTGTTTTTTATAAAAACGTAATTTTCGCAAAGATTTTCCAATAATTTGGAGAAGCCTTTGATTCTTTGGTGTTTTATATTTACATTGAAAAACGCAAAACGTAAAAGGTAAAACCTAGAAAAGTCCCACTGTGGAGGGTTTCAGCGCAAAGGATGGCTTTAAACGCCAGTGCGCCATTTACAAGGAAAGATCGCGTAGTGTCCCCCTCCGATTTCGATTAAATTTGGCATGTTTGCAGAATGGGTAAAAATAGGCGACACGTATTTTTTTACATCTGCGGGCTCCCTATTTTTTAGGGGTGAAAGGCACCTTCGACACTAGGGGTGTTTTTCGTCGAAAACGTTTGAACGGTACGAGATGTGAATTTTTTTTAACTACCATTTTTGTCTATAAATAGTGACTTAAGTAAATAAAAACATTTTTTAAATGTGTTTCGAAAGTGTATTTATTGAGCGTAACAAATTTTATACCAATATCTATAATATAAACTTATCAAAAAAAATATTAAAATAGCCTTTTTGAGCGTCTAAAGTGAGAAGACCCCTTAATCAGAATTAATTGTGTTTTAAGCCCCAACGTTGGCTATGTTGACTTTCACCGTTTATATAAATTCTTTAGCTTTGTTTTAAAGTGTATCAGCGTTTAATAATTGCAGTTTTGTTATATATTTAGTAATCTTCCTTGAGACAATTCGATGTTGGTTTTCGAATGTTTTTACCCATGAAGCGTGTCCTTTAAAACCTACGGCTGGAATTTCTACAGTTTCTCGTGCACGTAAGAGCCATCGTCGAATATCCATATCATGAACAGGCAGCTTTTTGTCCAAAGCGTCGATAAAAGTGTTCAATGTGTAGTGTACTATTTTTGTTAACTTTTCTTCGTAGGTGCCACCTTTATTTATACTATAGGCCCATCGGCATAACTGCCGCACTGTTTTCACCTTTCTGAATTTCCATCGAACAGGTGATAATTTCTTATTCCCGTCTGTCCCGAATCTCCAGTAATCTACAGCTCTTATCTTGTATTCGTAATTAAATTCTTCCACATCTTTCGTACATACATCATCATCAACTTTGGGGTCTAGGTATTGTATGTGCCAATCTTCTCCACTGTTATCTTTAATGTGGCAGCTTCATGAACTTCATTCGGTGAAAAAAAAACCCAAACCAGTTCGGAATTCCATTCCCATAGGTTGATCCATCGCTTCTTTATCATGTTTCCTAGATTCTTTACTGAACTGTTTTTTCCTGTTCGGTGATTGGAATTCGAGACAAATTCATAGCACTTATCGCTGTGGATTGAATACAGACAGTTGTTCAAAATGTACAAATGGCTTCTCCATCGTAAACTTTCGCAACAATGATCGTTGCTGAATTTATATGAGTTGATAGACAATTTATCAGCCTACGTACATTCGTATAGCGAAAAAGATAACAACGACACATGCTATTATTAAAAGTACTATCAATCTATAATAAGGCGATCTCAAAATTATTTCAGGGTTGCTCTTTGCACCTTTTTTTCGTTCATTGATTCTGCTGCTCGTGAATAGGATGCAATGATGCTGCATTGCATCATAATTGCATCAGCTGATAAAAATGTTTTGCATCATTCCATTCATGAGTTGTAGCAGAAATCCAAAAACGCTGAAATCTCTTCACGTAGTGTCTTCGATACAATGACGGGAGTGGCATTTTTTTGGCAGTATACAATCGTAATTCAGTTGGCTTCTGAAGCATGAAGTTAGTCCGTAATTGCAAAAGCCTTACCTATTTCTGTGCTCATATTAGCGGAAAATTGAAGAGTGCTTTTCATCAGTTATTCACGAGTTATTGCTATAAACAACACGCTATTTGTTGTTGAATTCATCGTTATCATCACGAACATCTAGTAGTCGAAGAAAACAACTTTTTTCCCTTCCAACTTGATTTTTATCTCGACAAGGCTAGCTGATTATACGATGCTCTTAGTTAAATCATCAAAGGGCAGTATTAACCCCCTTAATTATGAAATATCGGAAAAACAAAAAACACGCATCCGCTACTTTTCCATCCTCTACATGTATGCAAATTTATATCGAAATCGGTTTGAAATTCTCAGAGATACGTATAAAAAAAATGCATTTTTGCAATAAAAAATTTGAAATTTGTAGTTATCTGCATCGTTCTCATCTTAAATATGTGGACATTTTTTCATATCTTGCACCGTATAAACGTTATCGACGAAAAAACGAAAAACACCCCTATTTTCGAGGGTGCGTTTCACTCCTTAAAAATCGGCTTTCGCAGATATAAAAAATACGTGTCTATTTTTATTCATTCTACAAACATGTCAAATTTCATCGAAATCGAAGAGGGCCACCTTTCCTTGTGAGTGTTGAAAAAATCTTGACAATATATTCATCCGCTTTTTTGTGCATATTTTGGGGGACCAAAATAGAATGATGTTAACCCTTAAACTGTTGTTCCTTTCTTCTTCCTTATTGCGATCATTATATTTCAGGCGGTATTTAAGGAGTACGAGAAAGATGGCTCCGGTCGTCTGAAGGCTTTTCAGTTGTGGCACGCTCTAAACAGTGCTGGTTATCGGCTCAACAATCGCATACTCAACATTCTCGCGCACAGATACGCAACTGCAGACGGCTCGATCATGTTCGATGATTACATCATGTGCATCGTACATCTGAAAACAATAATCGGTAAGGTTCTCTTTCTCCCTCCCCCCTCTCTCTTTCTCTGGCGACTGTTAATATTGTTATAGAAATCTTCCGAAAACGCGATTCCTACAATACTAACTTACAAGGAACATCCCTCAGGTGACAGCCTTCGATTTTGTTGAAATTTGGATATGTTATAAAGCACCGAAAAGTAAGCGATACGTATTTTTTTTATCGGCGGAAAAACGGTTTTAATAGGTGAAACAAACCCTCGAAAATAGGGGTGTTTTTCGTTTTTCGTCGATGAAGTTATCGTTCTCATCTCCAATGTATAGTACACAAAAAAATAAGCATTGTTGCAATTTGAAATTGTTCAATATCTCGTACGGTTAAAGCGTTATCGACGAAAAACATCCCCATTTTTTATCGTACGTTTCACCCCTTAAATCCGTTTTTCCGCCGATAAAAAAAATACGTATCGCTTACTTTTCGGTGCTTTATACCATATCCAAATTTCAACAAAATCGAAGGGTGTCACCTGAGCGATGTTCCTGGTTAGGAAGTTTTACCATGGAGGAGTGCGTGGAGAAAACTTTGAACTCGTCAAAGTAAACTGACAAACGCACAATCGAGACACTGCGCAAAGAAAAAGAATCTTTTACGCATGAGTATTGCGATTGAATTTTTTGTTCTCCTTTGGCCGTATTTTTGCAAAAATTGCTCGTTGATTTACACACGAAACTTTATTGCAGATTGTGGCCTTGATCTGGAAGCCACGGGGCTTCTCGTTTAGAAGCCCTTCGAAACGAAACCTCATTCGTACGGCAGAGGACTTTCAGTTCGTCGTTTGGACAGTTTCGTCGAGGTTTTTCTTTCTTCTTTTCGTGGATGTCTGCCAACTTTTCTCTCTTCTTCTCTTCAATACATTCACATCCAACGATGAACTGAGGGAAACTGTGAAATCGAGTGTTGAACGTTAGAAGTGTGCGAAAGAACTGATGCTGCGTTTAATATTTACATTCTATACCCAGATAGACACATGTAGCTCATATCGGCATCATATGTAGATCTTCTATGAGGCATAGAAAATTACACAGCTATGTGACCCTCATGAATGCTGAGTATGCATGCAGTGAATTCATCAGCACTAGCAAAACCGGCTCATCGAATATCCAACAATAAGTGAGTGCATATGGGGCTCATATGGGTGTCACGGCGTGAAGAAATTGTAGTGCTTCTATGGAGCTCATATTGCCGGCATGACATGGCGTAACGATGTTCTGCTCATATGGGGGTCACGGCGTGAAAGATATAGAAATCCAAAAATGTTGAATAAAAAAAATCTGGTAGTATTTTTTGTTTCCATGTGCTTTATTTATGTTCCTGCCTATATGATAATTGGTTTAAAACGTATCCTGTCTCGTTCGAGTTTTTGCCTACCCTGAACCTGAATGGATTTGAACCTACGTGGACTAGCCGTACAGAAATGTGACCGAGCATCCCCTACTTTGTGTTCGGCTCTGACCAGACTTGCCTTGTCCTAGTTACCTGACCGGGCCCTCCCATGGAACAACCTGGGAAGACCGCAACATCGTTTTTTACGACTTACCCTCTATGTTTGGAAATTACAATCTTCTGGCCGGGATACATTGCAAGCAAGTACATCTTCATCTGACGTCTACCCGGCCAGAACATTGACATGTTCTGAAAAGTGGAGCCTATCTTTAAGAACTATAGAACAGCTACTTTGCTTTTCACCTCGTCAAAGATATTTATCATTTACTGGGATGAAATTAATACATCTGTTGTAGTTCTATTCATCATTAAAAGCATTCATTTCATCAATTATCATCGACGAAGATAACAATGCTTACCATAAATACCGGGATTATGATGACTAATGATTCGAGTATAAGGAACAGCCGAATTGATTTATGAGGCAAACGAGTGAAGCAGGTCATTCGTGGTTTTTGAACGCCTTGTCGCCATGTTGGGAAATATCAATGTTCTGGCCGGGAAGACATCACTTAAATGTATTTCGCCAACAATCCGCCAGGCGGCTACAAGCGCAGCACTTCGCGTATGCATGGTACCATCGTATGAGGATAAAAGTTCGTCTTGTGAGTTGTACCACGTACAGCAGTGCTACGCTTACAGCACGTACGCTTATGATTTTGCGATACTTGCGAAATAACCCTTTGCACTCTAGGGCTTTTTCGCTCGGATAGTGATCTGTGTACATTTTGCTGTCTCTTTGCCTATGAGAAAATGCGAGCAAGAGTATGTGTACACTCATATACTACCTTAGCAAGTAGATAACCAACAAACAATATGTTGTCGAAATACTAAAGTAAATGCACTCCCGATTTTACCTCCTCAAGGATTCCAAAAACGCTGTAACGTCATTTTGAATTTCGTCGTTTGTTCCTGGTTATTTCCCCATCCATTCCCTACAACCTGGTCATTCACCGCTTGTACTCCGGCCCGTTCCTGATCAGTTCCCCAGAAAGGGAACAGCGGATCGGGACGTAGTCTTAGACCCGTGACATTGCGAACCTATTCTAGGGTGGAAGGCCCGACCAGAGGCTGATATGATCTAGGGAAGGCAGATCAGGGGCAGTACATTTTCCCGTCTCAAATTTCTACACGGGTAATTCTAGAACTGAGCGCACTACCTACATAGCCATTCTAACGCTTGTGAAAACTTTCTTTGCTTCTTTGCCTATTTGTATCATTCTTGATTTTCATCAATATGCATATCGCCGTCATATTGCTCATCGCCCCTCGAACGTATCACTGAGAACATGCCTTATTTGTACGACCGAGGACTTTCAGTTCGTCGTTCGGACAGTTTCGTCGAGGTTTTTCTTTCTTCTTTTCATGGAGGCGCCTGAAAGAAGTCCGAGATGCAGCGGCAAAATCGATGCCTGTATGTTTAAAACAAAATTTCGCTATAAGACCAATTGCATAATGTTTTTGTATCCCCAAAGTATTTTTCAAGCAAAAAAAAAACTTTTTTTTTTTAATCCTCGAGTGGTGTTATCCCTTAAGGGGGGATTGTCTTTTCTTTCGCAAAATTTACCGCTTTTTGGGAATTTTTTTGTGAAGAAAGTATACAACGGAAAACTTGTGAAACTCGGCATATAGTTTTATTGATCTGTTTACTACATACAAAAAAATTTTTAAACAATTTCATCAAAAAATCCGCCTCCCATCCCCCTCGACGCGCGATGGTCCTTTTTTGATGGTGTGCACGATTACAGCCTTCACGTTCATCCTGCAACAAAAACCCAAAAAGCATTTTACTTTAGATACATATAGCTATCGTTCGATGAAGGGAAAAAAAAATTGACGATTTGGTGACGTTTTGAACTTGAAGTATCGATTTTTCGAAAAAAATTGATCGATTTTTTGTTATAAATAAAAAACTATTAAACGTATTGCTTTTTTGCTTCATCAAACGATAAAAGGATGTCAGCTGAGCATTCTGTCCAAATTTGAAGGCAATCGGTGGAATAGTTTTTGAGAAATCGTGCACACCATCAAAAAAGGACCATCGCGCGTCGAGGGGGCTGGGAGGCGGATTTTTTGATGAAATTGTTTAAAAAATTTTTTGTATGTAGTAAACAGATCAATAAAACTATATGCCAAGTTTCACAAGTTTTCCGTTGCATACTTTCTTCACAGAAAAATTCCCAAAAAGCGGTAAATTTGGCGAAAAAAAAAGACAATCCCCCCCTTAAGGAGAGATATACACCTAGGTGGTCGAGGTCGAGGATTTAGAAGCTATAAACATTCCGTCGACCGTAGAAGACCTACACTATGGGCCTGGTATCGATGATTCCATGTAAGTTGACAAATTTCATGATTTATTCATTCCCAAATTCTCAAACGCGTTTTTCTCAAAACCACGTTTTTCAAATCGGTACCCAAAATTTTCTCGAAAACCAATGAACCCATTGCCTTGAGGTTTTTTGTGGTTATTCTATACACCATTATCTAGTACTTGTCATAGGATTTTTTTCCGCTACTTAGTTTTTGTTTTATAGGCAAAATAATAACTCATTTTTGGCCCAAAAATCACTATTCATGTTCAAACGTCCGCCATTTTGTCATAAATCGTTATTTTCAAAATCGGCTATGACAAGTACTAGATTATAGTATCTAATTTAATAATCCTTTTGGTTTTTTTTTCAGATGATTTTTGAAGAAACGCCAGTGGATACCGTATATGCAGATTTTTCTACGACGCTCCAAGGATCATACAATATCCTTGTATATTTTTGATATTTTTAAATGAAGAAAATTAAACCTATTTTTGAATGTATATACTTTTAGATAATTAAAACCCCAATCCGAAATTTCAAATAGTTTTCATTGAAAAAATGACCTTTTTCCGGGCTCCTAGGTGTATATCTCCCCTTAACACCATGATCTTAGTTTCGAGGTAACGGCCGGTTCGAGACGGCGGACGAAAAATAATAAGTTACGCGGCGTTACGCCTACACATGCTTAATTAATGCATTTTTTCGACATGTATACAATCAACCTAAAATATATAATACGGATTCATATTATTAACAAAAAGCTGAATAAATTTGTCCGTTAGTCCGTAAAACTTCAATCGATGACGCTCAAGGATGCTTCTCCATTCTTGTGTCCGAACTCAACATTTCCTACTCGCTACGAAAGTGTATAATAAAACATAACAAAAACATTTTTCGAACACTGTTTTTCAATCCATAGAAGTCAAACACAAATGTACAATAAATATTTTTACCATCGACCCCGAGGGGCCATTCACTACTGAAATCATCTAATCACCTCCAATGAAATCACGAGCGAAATCATAAGAAATCACTCGAAATCATCCGTCATCGTCGATTTCAAAATATCCCGAAGAATGTTTTAAGTCTTCTTGAAATTATATGAAATCACATGAAATCACATGAAATCATGTGCATTCATGAATTAGTGAGTATGCACGTATAAGCGGTAATACCAAAGGGATTGGAGTCTTATGTAATTGGTATGAATCCTCCAAAAACAATACTGATTTAATTTCCGTGCCAATGGATGTACACGGCTATTTAAACATAAAACAATACCACGTTACCATTTCTCCACCGATTATAACGGATAAAGGTTCAAAAATTGATGACGCTGTGTATAAAAAAATAAAGAATTTATTGTAAACTGTATGTATCTTTTTTATCGTAGACCTAGCCTTCTTTCCTATTTCTTTACGCTAACTGATATTTTAAAATCATGATTCGAATCATATGGTTTTTAACGAAATCACTAAAAATCGGAAACGATTCTTTGAAATCATGTATAGATTAAATTATAGAAATCATACACGAAATCACATGAAATCAACTACTCATTGAAATCATTGGTGGACATAAATGAAGAGTGAATGGCCCCTCGATCGACCCAATCGTTTGGATTGGCGAATAAATTGTCCGTTCCCCTTCCGCAACCGATTCCTTCCTCCGGGGGTTCTTTTTGCTAGAAGACAATTTTTAAAAATCAATAACTACGGAACAAGATACGGGCATGTAATCATACTCACCGGACAAATCTTTTAATTCGTTCGAAGCGATTAATCGCGAATTAAAGCGAAATAAAAATAAATAAAAATAGAGCGAATACCTGGACGAGTCGGTATCGTAATCAGTCATTTATCGACGTCGAAAATTGCGATTGCCGATGACGTAGATGCCACACTCTAGTTTAATAAATAAATAAAATCTTGTAAAAAATCTCTTCAAACAGGCGGAAAAAACAGCGCGTATATTGAGGGGTTAGGCTACTGATAAAAAAAGACTAACACTCGTTCGTCGCCTGAGGAAACTCAAATTGCAGAGGAAGGTCCAACATATGGCGCAGGAATCGCAGATTGAAGGTAAACCTACGTTCACAACCATAGAACTGCCAGTAAAATTTTGAACGCCTTTTTCAATAAACTATGTTTTTCAAAACGGTGTACACGATTTCTCGACATCTCATTAAGGCGAGAAATCCCTTTAGAATTTCCAAATGGTATCCAAAGAATATACTGATCAAACCAAAACTCGAAATATTGAATATTTGCGGAGTTATCGCATATAGTCTAGAGCGCGGGGACAGCATGTGGTCAGGTAGCGAGTAACTTTAAACGCGATTATCTCGAAACTACATTTTCAAAAACTGCTCGTGTTGTAGCTCAAAAAGTTATCGACCGATTTCGATGAAATTTTGGGAGGTTACTCTCAGTAATATTATCGGAAGGATATACCTCAAGTTTGAAATGTAGCGTGTAAATAATTTTTTTTTTTGAGGTTAAATATGTCAAAAAAATGGTCGAAAGTTCGAACTTTGGAGTAAAAACGTTCCCAAATTTTCAATTTTGCACTTTTTCATCATTTTTTAGGTATATCCTTCCCCTTAATATGTCAGTAAACAAATGACACTTATTAAATCTTTTTCAGATCAACAGAAAAAGAGTAACAACTGCAGCACTTTTCGATGTCGCGGAAAACAGGCGTCCGAAGACCCTTAATAACGCCGCCATTTTCATGGTGATCCCAAACAATTTTTTTTTTTAACTTGACAGTTTTAATAAACTCAGGTCCAAATTTGAAAATGATCAGATTATTTTATCCCCTCTAAAAAAATTTCCGAAAAATACCTATTTTCCACGCTCCTAAATGGGTTTCTCGCCTTCACAGATTGACTTGAAATTTGGTACACTTATTCAGGATAATAGTAGTTTAGTATTGACCGACGTTTTTGTTCGTAACATTTTTTTCCGTAGTGAATAAAAATAATGATGTCATTTCAGTTCGAAAAATCGCAAACGGGATACATTTTTTTTGATGATTGAAACAGGATAACGAAAAAAAGCTCGGTTGAGTCTTAGTCGATATTATCTATTAAGAAAAAACTCGTTTTTTTTTGTTCCAGATCAACCGGGTGCCCAAAATCAAGTATACCGTTGAGCCCCTCGTATTCAACGGTCCTTTACGAGATTGTTAATAAATTCTTGTATTGCTAATGTTTTTAAATGTTTTCAATTGTTAAATGAAATTTCGTAACAACTTTGTCAACGTACATACAAATAAAATTCCTAACAATGTTTCAATCAACTTACTTATTCCTTCAAAATACATTTTTTATATAACCGTGATTTCCGGTTCGTCAAACTAGCCTAACGCCTTAACAAAAATGGGCATTTCCGAGCGGCATGAGTAACGGGATATTCATCGAAAATGTAGTACGATAACGCATGCGTTTTGTGATAATAGCTTCGGTCGCTAAAGACGCCCCAAACCAACTCCTAATTAATGTTTGTATATATACATATATCTATAGACACACATACAGTGGTGTGCAAAAGTTTCGGGCCAACCGATTCTTTTTAGCAAAGTGATAAAATATTTAATTCCTGAACTCGTTAATCGATTCAAATTAACTGCGGAATACGCTGACAAAATTATAAATTACGAAGTGTAATAAAATACGTTACAGATCCACGAAAAACGGCAGCAGGCATTTCGAGAGAATTGCGTAGTGAAAATCGTGCCGACACGACATTAGTTGAAGTACAGTATCCCGACGTCTGAAGGCTGTAGGACTGATTGGACGCATTGATTTTAAAAAACCACTCATCAGTAGACAGATTCAGAATGCCAGATTGAACTGTGCAAAAAAATATCAGTATTGGACAGCATCAGATTCCCAGGTAGGGAATCAAAAGGCTGACGATGGAAACAAACTTGTGCGAGCCATGTTTCACCGAGCCTGAGTGAAGCAGACCTGGGCCAGGTTTCATTGCATCGTTTGGAGCAGCCTGGAACCAAGACTGGCTGCTTAGCCTAAACTCAGGGTTATTTCAAGCTTTATTCAGCCAGTGAATTTTAAGGCTAAAAAATCAAGGCTGGATGCAGGCTTGTTTCAGGTTGTGATAAAATTAAATAAATTTTAAATAATATTTTTTCTGTACTTTTATGAAAAAAAAAATTAGCAATAAATTTGTCGGGTGCGAAGGCACGAAAAACGAAAGCGAAGGAGGCAGCTCAGAACATTTACACATATTCTCTTATCGATATTTATGAGGTATACAAAAAAGTGTTTTCTCGTCACATACACATTTCGTATATACTCACTCTCTGGGGTTTGCGTACACTCTGTGTATTACGTGTCCCATAAACAATGAATAAAATAAAGTATTGTGTTTAAAATATTTTATATATATTTTATAACAAATAATATAATGAATAATAAATATATATAATAAATAAAATGAATTCTTTACAAATTTATTAAATTTACCCCAATGTAGAATATAGAAAACTAAAAACAGGCCTCATATAGCCTCGAGAAGAGTTTGGGATAAGCTTGGTCATAAATGCTCGTGAAGGCTTCATTAAGGCTCGCTTTGAACCTTGTTGTTTCGTCGTTTCAGGCTTAGTACAGGCTTTTCTACCAGCCTTTGGTCAAGCCTGTGTGCAACAGCCTGAAACCGCGTTATCATTCAGGGGTTCAGCTAGGCCTGAAATCAGGCTGGTGCTCAGCCTGAATTAAAAAATGTGAGCCTTGTTTCAGAGCTTGGCGAGCCCTTTTTTCATCGTCAATTCCTACCTGGGTTGGCGGAAAGGGCTTTTTTTCCGTCGAATGCAAATTTCAATTATTCGGAATTGATGGTCGGAAGTACGCGAGACGTCGAACAGGTATCAGATTCAACGTAAGGTATCAAATTCCTACAGTGAAACACGGTGGCGGGAACATTGAGGGGCTATACCAGTGTGAACGCTGAAAATTTGGGAGATTTTCGGGATTTTTTTTTAAGAAAAGTTCTCGATTAAATGTTTCGGAAAATTAAGAATATATTTGGCTATATTTGACCTATATTACATGATTTTTTTATAGAAAAATATTGAGATCCAAGCGACTTATGCGCTGCCTTCGGAGGCGCAAAAAAAAGTTCCTCCACTGCTGACATGATTCCGGCCGATCGAGTAGCTGAAACCGAAAAAGGAAAAAATGTTAAACTGTAAGGTATTTCCTGCACAATGACGTAGGATTTTCTAAAAATATCAAAATCTAACAAAATGGCGTAGTATGTTTTCTTGCCTATAAAATGGTCGTTTCTTTGTCAATGCCAAATCGTCAATTTTCATCCAATAACAAATATCCTACGTCATTGTAGAGTAAATATATTCAAGAGTACTCAGTTCAAGTTTCAAGTCAATCGGAGAATTGTTCTTTGAGTTACAATGTCAGAAAATTTGAAAAATCTCATTTCGAGAAAACCGCGTTAAAAAATTTAACCATCGATTTTTTCAATTACAGGATATTATATTTTTACAGGACATTCTTGAAAGTATAAACTGTCGAAAAAGGCAAAAAAATCCATTTATTGCAAGTGTCACACTGGTATAGCCTCTTAACGTGTGGGGAGCATTTTCTGACGACGGCGTTGGATCGCTGGTAGAAATTCAAGGCAATATGGACGCTATAATCTACAGAAATATTTTGCAAGACCATGTGCTCCGATTTGCAATGAAGAAAATGCCGCGGGGTTGAGTTTTTCAACACGATAACGACCCCAAACATGCTACACTTATTGTGAAAGATTTTCTTTCAAGACGAAAAATACGCGTCCTCGACTGGCCATCGCAATCACCGGACTTAAATCCGATTGACCATTTGTGGCAAAACCCGAAAGATCGTGTTGGAATAAAAAATCACTCTAACAAGGCGGAATTGTGGAATCGTTTGAGACATAAGTGGGAAAACTGGCCACAAGACCGGATCTCACAATTACGGAAAGGTTCTGCCTTGTTGAGCCAAAAAATGTTCGATTTGCCACCAATTTTTTTATGCGAAAAGTATTAAATATAGAATGTTGATATTTGGTATGTTGACTAAGCGGTTTTCTTTGAACATGAAAATATTTTTTAAAGTTTGACGAAACATGGTGGTGGGAGTGGGAGGAGCCACGTATGTCGGTGCGCTGGCGATGACATTCTTCGCTTCCAGAAGTCCTAAGTCCCGGACAGGTGATCTGAAGCAAACAAATCAAACATATTTTTACTGTGTACAATATTGTGTATAAGTTAACCTAGAATCAAGAAGAAAATTTAAAAAATGAAAAAATACTGAGCGATCGCTAGGAAGTTTGTTTTCTTACCTAAACATTTTCGCAGTTTTTTGCTGACTATTTTTTATTTTTCATTTTTTCTTCTTACCTATACACAATATTGTATAAAGTGAAAATATGTTTGATTTTTTGGTGAAAAATCGAACATTTTATCGCCCAACAAGGGGCGATTCCGCTATTAAGGGAACCTTCCCTTAATAGCAACAAAGTACTAACAAGGAACATCCCTCAGGTGACACCCTTCGATTTTGTTGAAATTTGGATATGTTATAAAGCACCGAAAAGTAAGCGATACGTATTTTATTTATCAGCGGAAAAACGGTTTTGAGGGCTGAAACGAACCCTCGAAAATAGAGGTGTTTTTCGTCGAGAACGTTATCGTTCTCATCTCCAATGTATGGTGCACAAAAAAATTAACATTGTTACAATTTGAAATTTTTTAATATCTCGTACCGTTGAAACATTATCGACGAAAAACGAAAAACATCCCTTTTTGTGAGGGTGCGTTTCAGCCCTTAAAACCGTTTTTCCGCCGATGAAAAAAATACGTATCGCTTTCTTTTCGATGCTTTATAACATATCCAAATTTCAACAAAATCGAAGGGTGTCACCTGGGGATGTTCCTCGTAAGTCAAGTGAAGAAAGTCGAATCTCATTTGGTTATCTTCAGAAATTTTTGTCATGCTTTTTACACGCAATAGTTTGTGGCCCAAAACTTTTGCACACGCGTTAAATAAAAAGTGATGGACAATCAAATATTTGGGAACAATATTTATGTATATAATTAATTATTTTCAAATACAAGTGAAAAAATGTTATCATAATTCATTTATTTGTTCCCCACCGTCGTATTTCAATGCAATATGCCCGAAAAATAGGCTGGCCAAAAACTTTTGCACGCGACTGTTTATGTATATTTTCGTGTTTGCGGATATCTATGGACTTGCAAAAAGTGCCGCAGCGCACCTAACAATATTATCTCGTGGTTATACATGTTCCGCAATACAGTATCAAGCCCTCCCGTTTCCTGGACTAATTAAGATATTTCACACGGTCCATATATCAGTATCCTTTGCAGCGTCGTTGCAAGCGGTCAAGCTGGTCCTCTTAAAATCAACCATAGTACGGTAGGACACTAAAGTTGCGTTCCACCGAATCAAGACGAATCCGGGGTTCGAAAATGATAGACGATCCAGAACTTCGCACAGTTAGCAGTCCTCGAGACCAAAGTTATCTTGAGAACCCTATCTCGCATGGTTCTCAAGATATATCGAAAGAAATCGATCTCGACGAATTTTATGTCAGCGATGTTAAAACTCACAGAATATTCACCGACGAAACCCTACCCGCCGAACCTGCCGCCAAAAAAATTCCCAAAAAAACGGAACGTTACAAATTACAACGTAGGAGAAGTTTCCCTACAAAGTGGTCGTCAAAGCCGGCGGTCCATTCGAAAAATAAAAAGTACTTGCTCGACGACAGAAAGACGCGAACTTTTGGAAATTCAATTGGAAAAGCAGTTTACAATGTAGGATATGCTGCAATAACTGGAATTTACATTGTCCAGAGAAATCTTAATTTCTTTTTCCATCGCGAAGGGCGGAATGTTTGGAAAAGGGTGGTGATGAAATGGATGGTTTTAACTTTTCGCAGTTGGGAGAAAAAGGATCGGGCATCAAGACGCGCGGGGACGTACAAGATTTTAAACAATTGAGACAACAATGTCTCGAATCGGGACAATTGTTCGAAGATCCAGCATTCCCGGCTGACGATTCGTCTCTTTTCTATTCGGAGCCCCCCGACAAATGCATTGAGTGGAAACGACCGATGGTAAGGAGTTGATGAAATAAAAAATGGTTTTTACTGATAATTATTCGTACAATTGTATATTATATCAACCTCGGCCATGATAATTAGCAATAATCTCTGTAAAGTATGTTTTTACGATCACGTGTAGTGTTTTGTAGTTTGTATTGTTGAAATGCAATGACAATCCTTCTTTTTAAGAACTCAATTTTTTCGTCATATTCAAGCAATAACAAATATTCACACGTTCTTTGGGATATTGCGATCTACCCAAACAATCCCAAAGAAACTTCTACATCATGCGTTCTCAGTACTTGGAATGATTCTTCGTAATTAGTTTTCAATAATTAGCACTGCCAATCGTTAAGGGGTCTTCTCACTTTAAACGCTAAAAAAGGCTATTTCTATGAATCTTTGTGATAGGTTTTTATTATAAATATTGATATGAAAGTTGTCACACTTAATAAATACACTTTTGAAATACATTACATTTATTTATTTATTTAAGTCACTATTTATGGACAAAAATGGTAGTTAAAAAATGTCCTTAAAAATTGTAGGTCTGCGCTGTTTATGAAATCTCGGAATGGGTCATCCGAAACAAAAAAATCAAACGGTTTTCTATTCAGTATGTTAAGGCACTACATACGCTATTTCGCCGACTTTCGAAGGTACTTTTCTAGATGCGGTTAAAAAAAATGACGCATATATTGACAAGATTTTTTTTACAGATCATTTATGCACACGGTTAAGTATATGTAAAAAAAATCAGAAATATTAACAAATGGTGGAGATGTAACATAATAAAGCAATGTATTTTTTTGGCGCGCGCGTTGATGGTGAAAGTTCTCGGCATCGATGTGGGTGTCTGAAAAAATGAACATATTAATAATTGCATAATGAATGTATCCTCAGTGTGAACCAACAATATTATAACAAAAATTGTTACAATAAAAATTCCGTTCGGGCTGATGAAATAAAAAAAATTTAAAAATTAAAAATTATGTAATTTTTCGCGTATATAAGGCCTTAGTGGCTTTAGCGCATATCATACGCTTTTTAATGTTTGCAAAAATAACGAAATGGCGGACATTTTTCGAAAAAACAAAAAAAAAACGTGTTTTTTTCAGGGTTTTTGGCAAAAACAATAGTAAATATGAAAATTTTAAAAATTCTTAATATGCGCTATAGCTATAGTTGTAAAGAATATGTAGTTAAAATTTCACAAAGATCGGTTCAGTAGTGTCGAAGATTTTATCAACAACCCGCGTAGAAATTTCGATGGGTCCCAAATCAGGACCCGATCAGGTTGCCTGACGGCCCTGGTAGGGCACTAAAAAGGCAGCCTGAAAGGGCCCTACTAGGAAATGTAACGTTATGTCACATATGGGCCTGACCTCGTTGCCTGATCAGGCCCCTATCAGGTTGCCTGATCAGGCCCCTATCAGGTTGCCTGATCAGAAAGAAATGCGTATAATATTTCAAAAATCCAAAATGGAATGAACCACTTAATTTAGAGTTTCATTACAATGATTTTGTATCATAATTCGTCATTCCCTGGCCCGCTGAAATGTTTTTGATCGAAGAAAATATTTCGCCCATATGGAAATCGAACCTCGTACCTACCTACCCAAAGCTAGGCACGCTGCCCCTATGCTACCGAGTGCTTGTAACATCTTGGTCCCAGATATGGCATAAGAGACCAAATGAATTCCTATAATTATTTGTTGTATTATATAAAGTATAACAATTAGTTAATATCATTGTGACAATTAAGGAGGCACACCAGCTTCAGCAAAATGGTGATAGATCAATAAAAATTGGTGAATATATTCTTTAGTATTATTCATGTAGATACAAATTTTTTCAGATTTTTTGGTTGTGCCGTTTTCTTACAAATAATTCAGAAGCGTTTATTCTTATACCCGGAATATATACCTATATCTATAAAAACGCTATGCTTATACACGTGACTTCAATGTTCAATTACTCGATAACGGCATAATGAAAAAATCTGAAAAAAATTGTATTGACATATATAATACTAAAGAATATATTCACCAAATTTTATTGATCTATCACCATTTTGAAATTTTACCATGGTTTAGCATGGCAACATTGTATGAAGCTGGTGTACCTCCTTAAAGAGGTTTATCGAATAATATGCTATAGATTTTTGAAACTTAACTTTATATATATATATATATATATATATATATATATAATAATAATTAAAATATATATATATAATTCCTCTCTCTCTCTCTTCGCCTTACAAAGCTGCCGAAATCTTCTAACACGCATCCGAGTTGCATAACGTTTTTTTGTCGTGACAGTCTATAGCACCTTTTTTTAAAAATAGAATTCGGGAATGCATTGAAACTCCGAAGCTACGATGTAGTGAAATCGAAGTTTCCATGTGGAAAATAAGAGGTTATGTGCATCTAGCGACTGCTGAGGCAGTTATAGGGCAAACCTATTTATGGCCTCATCAGGGAAAGCCATAGTAGGGCCCTATCAGGGAAGGCCTTAGTAGGGCCACATTAGGGACAGCCTTAGTAAGGCCCTATCATGGAAAGCCTTAGTAGGGCCTATCAGGGCAAGCCTTGGTAGGGCCCTATCGGGGAAAGCCTTAGTAGGATCTTATCAGGGACGGCCTTAGTAGGGCCATTTTAGTATAGCCTGATTTAGGGCCTAAATACTTCTGGCCCGATCGGGGCCGGATCAGGATGTCGGTAATATGTGTTACCCGTATCACACCCCGATCGGGACCTGATCCTGATCAGGCTAACCCTCAGAAATTTCTACTCGGGAAGCCGTCGAAAAACGTTGTTTCGAGAAAAACGCGTTTACAGTTCGTTTGGGTTACATAAATAAGTGAATATTTTTTTAACGTATTTCGAAAGTATATTTATTGAGTGTAACAGCTTTTTTTTATCAATATATATAAATAAACCTATAAAAAAGATTCATGAAAATAGCCGTTTTTAGTGTCTAAAGTGAGAAGACCCCTTACTTAAGATATGATATGAATCGATCTTGAAATATTTGCTGGAAACAATTCCCTATTACATCCAAGAGTGGCATCATGGCTTTTTTCCCATCCACTTTCTAGGAAATAGTTGACAGCCCTCAGCTCTTTGTCAAAGGATTTTCACGCTTCGACGTACAACAGGGAGATCTTGGTGATTGTTGGTTACTCGCGGCTGTTGCCAATCTTACTTTGTATGCAAATGTCTTCACGAACATTGTGCCGGAAGATCAGAGTTTCAATGATGAGGACTACGCAGGAATATTCCACTTCCGGTGAGGAATTCGAAAAATTAAGGCGTTTCCTAAAAGTGCTTGGAAATCACAAGTGGAGTGTTAAGGCGCTGATCCAAAGCGCTGATTACATTTTTTCACTTGGATCAAACATTTTTTGGGGGATACTCATCTTCGAAACATTAATAGAATAATTTGTAGTGAAATGTTGGACACTTTTTTAAAAGACATTTTCCAAATAACAACCCGAGTAGAAACCCTGCTCCGACTACTAAAAAGACCTGGTCAGGCATACTGATTTTTTTTCTGGATTTGATTAGGATTTTGGATCAAGCCCTGATCATTTTTGTGACACTTTCCCTGATTTTGGTCTGATCAGGATAAAAAGTGAAGGCCTGACATGCAGTCCGAAGAGCGAAGTTCGCTGTTGCTTCGGAAACCACCATCCCATCAAATTCTTCATTGCACTGTCAAAAGAATATTTAATTTAAATAGGATCTATTTAAACCAAATAGGTTTTTTTTACTACGATCTTATTTGTTTCAAATATATTTTTTTAGAATATTCAATAGAATATTTCATAAACCCAACATAAATTAAAATACTTAATTGAGAGTTCTACCACAAAGATTTTGTATCATAATCCGTCATTCCCGGACTTTCTGAATGGATTTTTTCGAAGAAAATGTTTTACATCCACATGGGATCGAGCCTGCCCCGATGCTACCGAGTGTTTGCAGAATTACGGTGGCATAGGAGACCACATCAATTCCTATAATTATTTGTTGTATCGCATAAACTATATCAAGTATTTGAGAGTTTTATTATTAAAGAGTTAGAGTTAGAGTTTTAGAGAATTAGAGAGTTTTATCGAATATCATGCTGTAGATTTTTCAAACATAATCTATATATATATATATCTCCTCTCTCTTCGCTCCTCTCTACCCCCCTTCTCTTCCATGTGTGTATTGCAATCAAGACGGACCATTGATTCAATCAAATAGAAAAATGCTTGTCTCTACGATAATTCTAATCAATTAATTTTTTTTTTAAATTAAGTAGAAACATTTTAGTGGATTCAACTGAATTGTTTTTTGAACAAAGGAAACCGAATCACAGATTTATTAGGAATAAATAAAATATTAGGAATAATAAAAAAAATGTACGCATAGAGTGGACAATATGTCTCGACGTTTTGACGACGCACTAATATATCTAGTTCGTCTGGTGTTTGGTATGAGGTAAGGCGTGCAAAAGGCGCCAAACGGTGTAAAGGTCCAGTTACTTGATGATTGCTTGAAGCTAGCCAGATCAGGTGAATTGCATCAAGCCGTAAGTCTAGTTGCCTGATGATCGCCTGAAGGTAGTCTGATCAGGCGAATTTTTGCAAGCCGTAAGTCCACTCACTTGACCATCGCCTTAAGCTAGCTGGATCGGACAACTGGAAGAAACAGTACAACCAGTTGCCTGGCTATCACCTGACATCAACCGGATCAGGCAAATTGACGCATACCTTAAGGCCTTAGGCCACAGTAACGGGTATAAAATCATGTGCGAATTTAACAATTTTTTTCGTATGAAAAAGTGATTCACTCATAAAATTAATTACATATCTATTTAGTATGAATATGAAGTTGTTAGAAAAAATATATATATATATTATTTTCGATGTACAAAATGATCGACTACTCGAAACTTCTCGAAACATCTTCCCAATTGGCGTGACAAATAACTTCAACAATTTTCCCTCGATTTACTTCAAATTTAAAAGTTATGTTCCTGATTGCATTTCGCAGAGAAGTACGTACGGAATTTCTGATTAATCGAAAACTTTTCATTTTATGAGCGGTTTATGAGCAGTTATAACGAAATTTTTAACTGAAAATTCACTTCTTGAGGGGTTATACCAGTGCGAACGCTGAAAATTTGGGTGATTTTCGGGAATTTTTTCGAAGAAAAGTACTCAATTAAATGTTTCGGAAAATAAATAATATATTTGGCTATATTTGACCTATATTATATAATTTTTTCATAGAAGAATATTCAGATCCGAGCGACTTATGCGCTGCCTACGGAGGCGCCAAAAAAAAGTTCCTCCACTGCTGACATGATTCCGGCCGATTGAGTAGCTGAAACCGACAAAAGAAGAAATGTCGTTAAACTGGAAGGTATTTTCTGTACAATGACTTAGGATTTTCGCAAAATATCAAAATCTATCAAAATGGCGCAGTTATGAAAAAAGTCTGTTTTCTTGCCCATGAAATGGTCGTTTTTTTCAATTCCAAATCGTCAATTTTCATCCAATATCTACGTCATTGTAGAGTAAACATATTCAAGAGTACTCAGTTCAAATTTCAAGTCAATCGGATAATTGCTCTTTGAGTTACAATGTCAGCAAATTTGAAAAATCTCATTTCGAGAAAAACGCCTTTAAAGGTTTAACTATCGATTTTTGCGAGATAAAATGATTAGAGATACGGCCTTGAAATTTTTACAGGATATTCTCGACAGTATAAACTGTCGAAAAAGGCAAAAAAAATCGATTTTTTGAAAGTGTCACACTGGTATAGCCCCTTGAGTTCAAATACCTCCAACTTTTAAATGAAACAATATTTTTCAAATTCCGTACGTACTTTTCTAGGTATTCTAATGTAGATTGATGAAAAATTGTGGATGCTAAATGTCACGCCGCGGAGCGCCTAAAAAAAATATAACAAAAGAAAATATTAGTAGTAGCCATTTTGTACATCGAAAAAAAAAATATATTTTCAAACAGCTTGATAATCATACTAAATAGATGTGTAATTAAAGCGGTCCTCTAGTTTCTCGGCTGTTTTTTTACGGTTTTTTCAATAATTTTTTACGGACAAAGCATCGAAATAATCAATCTCATTGTTTTTGCATAATCTTTATTAACATTTAAATAAGCTTTACAAATTTTGTGAAGTCAAAATATATAATAGAATAAAAGTTATAGTGGCCGACAGGAAGACATCAAGTAAAAGAAATGCTTGACGGTGACCAAGATTGCGGCTGTTCTGCTTATCTGAAATCAAAAAACCAAACGGCATTTTAATCTTCATATTTAAGACTAGCGATTGAACTAGAGTGAATTCTAAATTACAAAAATTGACTTTTTTATACACTTTTGAAAATTACATTCTATTTTTTACTCATTTTTTCTTAAGTTTTTCGCTCCTACAAACAAAAACTATCGAAGCAATCATGATAATCCTAGTTCAATCGCTGGCTTATAACATATTAAAGATGCTGTATAAATTTGAACAAGATCGGTGCAGTAGTTTCTGAAATATCGTGGTCACCGTTTCGAAAAATGGTGTTTCGAGAAAAACGCGTTTGAAAGTAGGGGAGACCGGGGCAAAATGGTATAGCGGGGCAAAACGGTACCGGGGCAAAACGGCACTGGGGCATAATGGGATCGGGGCATAATGGGATAGCAAAAAATGAAGTTTCTTGGGTGCTTGATTTGGGGCAAAATGGGATAGGGGCAAAATGGGACAGAGAGGAGTGGAATATCAAATTGGGGCAAAATGGAATCGGGGCAAAATGGGACACACAAAAATGAAGTGTCGCAGCCCGCTGAATTTAGGGCAAAATGGGATGACAGGAAAATTCATGCTTCGGCTCTATGAAAGAGCTGTTGAAACATAATCTAATCTAAATGGTGCGTGTGGTTCGTTTCAGTCCACATATACGCAGATAATACGGACTGACCGATATATTTATCGACACATATCCGTCGATTTCATGGGGAGCGGCGGTCTTAGTTTCATAAAACAATTTACGTAAAAATTGACAAGAGTTAGATTTTCATCAATGGCTTCAAAATCAGTATCAGTAACGTGCAGTTGGCAGAAAATAAATTTAAAAAAAAACAAAGAAAGATAAAAACAAAAAAAACCATAAATTGCACGCGTCAGATTATAAAAATTACTTGATTATTTAAATAATTAATAACGACAAAGAAATTGTATCAATCGAATAAGAAGGCTCAAATAACAATTTACGTCAAGTTTGGTACAGTTCTGACCGCAGAATCAAAAGTAATTGTTTAACAAACTTTAATAACAAATGAAAAATTAGTATTTTTTTGAATGTTGAAGTACTTAAATTTATTGGATTCAGCATTCAAAATCCTTTCTCGTCAGGATTCAATCCTGACGAGCCGAGCACGAACTGTTGTTGTAAAGTCAAAAATAATAATAATTGTTTAAGCGATTGAGTTAACAAATAAAAATTGTCGTCTTCTTTAATGTTAAATTACGACGATTAACCAAATTTCAACGAAATCGAACGAGTCGACCTTGAAACATTGCCTTAACCGCATGTCCAATCATTATAATTGGTCAAACAATGAATATCAAAAAATCAATTGAAGTTTTAGACTGCATTAATAGTCATTAATGCATTAATAGACTACACCAAGCTTGCGAAGATTCTAACCGAATGATAAAAAATTATTATTTAAACAATTTCATTAACAATTAAATTGTTCGAATCGAATTGTTACGCTCGATTAACAATTTCCAAGAAATTTCAGAAAATGCCGATCGTACAATGAAGAATAAATATTTGAACAATTCAATTAACAAATGAAAACCGCTGCAGTCTTTAATATTAATAAATTATTACGCGTAATCGAATCTCAACGATATAAAATGAGTCGATATCAAAATACGTCTTCAAAAATATGCTAATTAATGCAATTTAGTTAAACGATAAATATCAACAAACTTATCGTATCACCTGGATTGTTAAGCTCAATTAACATATCCATTGTTTTATTGAATGCATCGGAGGTAGTTTCGTGAAAAAATAACTATTTCCACAATAATAGAACTTTTTTTCATCCGCCATATTGGATTTTCAGTTTTTAGTTTTTCATTCCAAACTCCTATCCTCAATTCATGATTTCGATATTCTGAAATCAATGTCTTATGTTTTTATTCGTTATCTAAACGATTACGTATTTATTCATCTATCATTATTTCGCAACAAAATCATGAGGTACATTTTATTGTTGTTGAACCCTAGTCAATGTTATTTTTGTTTAGCAGTGAGACGCCATACGCGTCCATTGTGAGTCGTTTTTATATTTCTAACGTACGCCACGAGTGGCGCCACCATCACTTACGCGTCGTTTGAATGTTGTGTAGCGGTGGCTTCAGATTTGTAATGGTGTAAGACGTTCACGAACAATGTAAGTGAATCTCATTCATTATACTATTACGACTGGTATATTTTTCTCATCGTCATTCTTATACAGATCGAAAATGGTACGCAATTACAAAAGGAAGACCATGCGACAGTCGCGGAAGACCAGCGGCGTCGATAACAACCGACGATGACGCATCATGCCTTTTCTGCGGGGGCTTATATTCGAAATCCAAGGAGTCCTGGATTCGTTGTAATTCATGCGAGAAATGGGCCGACTATTCATGTGCCCATGCTGACGATAACTTAATCGAGTACGTTTGCGACAATTGTGCCGATAAAAATTTGCTTACTTAAACAAGCAATAAAAATTAAACATTGCCACCGTTAAATTATAGTATCGTAAGTAGAGTGTGACCCAAATATCGTGTAACATTCAATAAAACCTGTTTTCACTCATTTATTACCCCTCGTTTTTTACCCCTGCATTTCTTTCGTTTCTGCATCGAATTATTCCACTGTCCCATTTTGCCCCGATCCCGTTTTGACCCAACCGCCTCTTTCTGAGGAGCCTGATTTTCTCCGGCCCATTTTGCCCCAGTCCCGTTTTGCCCCAATGACGTATTTTCCAGCAGTGTTGATTTTCACTATTCCATTTTGCCCCAAACCCGTTTTGCCCCCGTCCCATTTTGCCCCGGTCCCATTATGCCCCGCTATACCATTTTGCCCCGGTCTCCCCTATACCCGCTCCGTATACCTGCTTGTTGTGAACCACTTCGAATATCGAAAAATCCTTTTGCACACATTTTCTACACATGTTGTAGATGTGATTTATGAAAAAAAAATCGATTTTTTCGCCCCGAGAAACTAGAGGACGGCCTTAATTTTGTGAGTGAATTTTTCATACGAAAAAAAATGTTAAATTTGCACATTATTTTATATCCGTTACTGTGGCCTAGGGCCTTAAGTACGGCTTTTCCGTACTACAACGTGATCAGACCCAGATCAAATATCAGTGCAGCCTGACAATATTTCTACTCGGGATGTTTTTCATTTCGTCAGGTTCTGGCAATACGGCAGATGGGTGGATGTCGTTATCGACGATCGTCTTCCCACGTATGATGGGGAACTGGTGTACCTCCATTCAGCCGAGTCGAGGGAATTTTGGAGCGCCCTGCTCGAGAAAGCTTACGCGAAACTGCACGGATCTTACGAGGCCTTGAAAGGCGGCTCGACCAGCGAAGCAATGAAAGATTTCACGGGTGGCGTGACGGAAATTTACAAAATGGAAGAAACGCCGCCTAATTTGTTCAGCATATTGCTCAAGGCTTACGAGAGAAATTCCTTGATGAGTTGTTCGATCGATGTAATTAGAATTTGAAGAAGCATAGCGATCCCTGGTACAGTATTGAAAAATACGAATTTCGCAATAATTCACTTTTCCTGTTTCAAAGCCCGATCCAAGCGTGTTGGAGGCCGAAACCCCCCAAGGCCTGATAATGGGCCACGCCTACAGTATAACGGGCGTCAAACACTTCGACATTGCAACGCCGAATCGTGTGGGAAAAATTCCACTCTTGAGATTGAGAAATCCGTGGGGAAACGAAGTCGAATGGAGAGGACCTTGGAGCGACGAGTAACATAAGCGTTAATTTTATCCTCCCCACGCGACTATATCGCCATTTAATACCGTCTTTTCAATTGAAGATCACCAGAGTGGCAATTCATTGCCCATCACGAGAAGGACGAACTCGGTCTGACTTTCGACGTTGACGGTGAATTTTGGATGTCGTTGCAAAACGTCAAGACATACTTCACCTATTTGGAGATATGCAATTTGAATCCGGACTCGTTGACCGAGGGAGACCTCAATGTGGGAAAGAACAAATGGGAAATGAGCGTTTTTGAGAACAAATGGGTGCGAGGGGTGACCGCGGGCGGTAACCTCGATTCTTCGGGTAAAATCTTACACCTCAATCATCGAGTGTTAACTAGGCAATCGTTGATCAACATTTTTATTTCGACATTCGCAGATTTTTTTTGCCACAATCCCCAGTACCGAATAACGTTGGAGTGTGCGGACGAAGGTGACGACGAGTGCACCGTCATTGTCGCCCTGATGCAAAAGAACAGACGAGCTCAGAAACGAATCGGCATCGAATTGCTCACGATTGGTTTCGTCGTCTATCGCGTATGTGTCTTCATCGTTGTCTCAGCGCGATCAACTTCGGTATCAATTCATTGTTGTCTCATCAACAGCTGGACTATCCGAAAAAATTGCCGAAGCCGTTAGGCATTAAGTTTTTCAAGTCCAACGAGCCCGTCGCGGCATCACCGTCCTTCATTAATATGCGCGAAGTCAGCTGCCGGTTCAAACTACCGCCCGGGACCTATTGCATTGTGCCAAGTACATTCGATCCTAACGAGGAGGGAGAATTCTTACTTCGCATCTTCTCTGAAAACAAGAACAACATGGAGTAAGTGTTTATGCGCCAACGACCGTCTTTTTGTTGTTTCGATATCGTTTTTTACTGGGAGATCGATTGGGGAAACGTTGACAGTGCCCTTTCTCACTGCCGCCGAATATCCATAAGTACGTATATCCATAGGTATGAATATTCATAAGTATGAATATCCATAAGTACGAATATCCATAAGTATAAATATCCACAAGTCGAATACCCATAAGTGAGTATAAAGTAGAAATGAGTGCCAGAAATCGCGGGAGGTAGAGATAAGTGAGTTTCCCATGTAGAGGTTGCCATGAGTTGCCCAATGTTACGATCAGGCCAATATTGGGACCATCGTATAAGCCAACAAAAGAGAAATAATATTGGCCCATTACTGTTCCGCTCTCAACTGAAAACTGGTACAATATCGGCCCATCCCTAAAGCCTGTCCTGGCCCATCTTTAAAAACTAATAAACAGCCGTGATAGTTAAACTAAATTTGCCAATTTAAAAACTGGGGATACTAAAATACTGATAATTCCATTGGCCCAATATTGTTCCGTTATAAATTGAAAACCGGCACAATATCGGCCCATCGTTTAAAACCAATAAATAGCCGTGATGGTTGAACTATATTTGACAATTTAAAAACTGGTAATGCTAAAATACAAGCAATTGCATTGGCCCATTATTGTTCCGTTATAAATTGAGAACTGGCACAATATCAGCCCATTACTAGAACCTATCCGGGCCCATCTGTTAAAACTACTAAACAGCCGTGATAGTTCATCGAAATTTGCCAATTCTAAAACTGGCCATGCTAAAATACTGGAAATTACATTTAATTAATCTAAGCCCTTTATTGGCTAAGTGGGTCAGACCATATCTGCTTTTATTTTATTTAAGCCTTCGGTTATTCATTATCTGTATATTGTGCCAGAATAGGCAAATAACTGGCACGTCATATATTAATCGTCTATATTTTGTAGGTCAGTTTTTGCAATCAAGTCTTGGCCTATTATTGGCATTTGTAAATAACCAACATAAGTAAGTAAAATATGCCAATTTTGAAACCTGTCATATACGCAAATCACAATTTATTTCAAGGTTATTCCATGAAATATGTATCCATAAGTACCAATCTTGGCCCGATATAGGTTGAATATTTATCACGCACCCAAACAAACCCAAACAAACTCACGGCCCAATATTCTAGATAGACTAACTTCTAGATAGCCCAACTGTGAAGGCCCATCATAGAGCCAGTGGTCAATTTCTACATAGGCCCTTTAAGAGGGCCCACATAGGGCCAAGTGCAATCACCAACATTGGCGCTACAATGAATTAAATCATTGGCCCAATAATTGTGGGCTCTGTTGGCCGATATCGGGCCGTTCTTATCATTTCTACAAAGGCACCCCATTGGCAAATACTCACGGCCCAATATTCTAGAAAGGCTAACTGTAAAGGCCCGTCCCAGGCCCAACGGTCAATCTCTACATGGGTTGTTTGGGTTTGTTTGGATTCCCTCTGTACTCCCTTTTCCTCTACCTCCCGCCATTTCTGGCACTCATTTCTACTCTATACTCACTTATGGATATTCGTACTTATGAATATTCGACTTATGGATATTCACTTATGAATATTCGACTTATGAATATTCGACTTATGGATATTCACTTATGGATATTCGGTTATGGAAATTCGACATATGGATATTCTACCCCAATCTCTTTTCTCATCACTGATGCTAAATAATCGCAATAAAACGTCCAAACGAGCAATTATCCTTATTTTCGTGACTCTACACATCCAAGAGCCAAAGAACGAACCAAAGATACAATTAATCACTTGACTTCAATTTTACAGGGAAAATGACGATAAAGTAGGAATCGGAGAGGTGGACAACAGGGTAAGCACAGTACTTGTGAGTGGGCGACATTAAAAACCGCTACGTAATCAAACTATATATTTCATGTAGCTATAACACGGAGCTAATAATGCAAGCATACGCTGCTGTCATTAATTAAGGGGTTAGGAGACAGTGACGACTTGAAAATGAGGGTTATGGAAAAAATTATTTTGACGGAATAAGTAAGATGATTGAAGTCGTTTTGACATTTGTTTGTATTCCCATTAACAAAGGTGTGTACCAAGTTTCATAACAATATTAGCAATCGAAGAAATTATGAACAACCTTTGAACGTGGAGGGCTCAACGGTGTATTTTATTTTGGACACGCGGTTGATTTAAAAAGAAAGGTTTTTTTTTCTTGATGTAGACGATACAGGCTAAAACTTGATCGGGCTTTGTTTGTTATCGGGCTTCAATCATCAGAAAGAAAATAACGGATTTTTTCGTGATTTTTCGAGGACAAATTACATTATCGATAATAACCAACGAAAAAAATGGTGAGAAGAAAAACGTCGGTCAAGACAAAAGTACTATCACACTGAATCAGTGCACCAAATTTCAAGCCAATCCGTTCGTTCGATGTCGAGAAATCGTGTACACACTTTTGAAAAACGGTTCGAGAATAACGTGATTAAAGTTTTACCAGCAGTTCTATCGTTGTAATGGTAATTTTACCTTCAAGCTCCCATTCCTGCACCATATGTTGGACCTTCCTCTTCAATTTGAGTTGCTTCAATCGGCGAACGAGCCTTTGTCAATTTGGCAGTAGCCTAACCCCCTAACGTGATTATTAACATTTGCAGGATGTTCCGACTATCGAACGTTAAGGGAAGGGTAGGAGTTTCAGCGTGAAAAAAAAATACTTTTTTGCGATTTTTTTTCATCTATATGGATAGAGTAAATTTATTGAAACCTTTTGTACATTGTTAAGTGTCATTTCAAGAACATTCCGTAAAATTTGTACGCGAAAATATCTACAAACAAGCCGGTGACAAAGCTTTTCCAAGAACGCCTTTGGAAAAACACGATTTGCGGTGTTCACTGTATCTCAGCTAGAAATGATCTGAAATCAAGTACCATTAAAATTTAGTCAAAGTATCATCAAATCCTCCCCCCAACGGACTTTGATAATTTTTTTTTTCATTTCTAAATTTTTGGTAGTCATGTAAAATGAAAAGTGCTATTTTTCACGAAAAATTCCGCCACTTTGGGGGTGGAAAACCTCCTCAATGTAAAAAAAATCTCAAACTAACCGTTGGGGTATTTTATATGTGGAAAGTGTGTACCAAGTTTGAAATAAAACGGTCATGTAGTTTTCAAATGGCAGTGAACACGGACTTTGAAAAAGTGGTTTCGAGAAAAACGCGGCACCGGCTTGTTTGTGGATATTTTCGCCTACAAATTTCATGCAATGTTCTTGAAACGACACTTAACAATGTACAAAAGGTTTCAATAAATGTACTCTATCCATGTAGATGAAAAAAATTAGCAAAAAAGTGTTTTTTTTTTTTCATTTTTTTAAGTCAAGTCCAGTGGGTAAAAAAAGTATTTGTACATGTCATAGGAAACTGTTGTTAATTTCGGCTTTATTTGTTTCTCCTTGTCTTCCCAAGATTTTTGTAAACAGACACCATGTATATTTAGGATGAGCTATCGAACACGGGGACTTAGTTGACCCTTTAATTTTTTTCGTAGGCTAATTTGAAAAAGAAAACGTGTACGAATACTTTTTTTACCCAATGTAAATGAAAAAAAGCAAAAATATTTCGTTAATATACTGGATTATCTTGTAATTGATCGAAGGAATGAGCAAAATAATATTTTTTCACAAAATGTGCCGCTTCTAAAAAAATCGTTTTTTTTTACACAAATGTAGGCCTTAAATTGTTTATAATTCGAAAATATTTATCGATGAGAAAAAAATCTTCGATTAATTACTAAAAAAATATACTTGAAAAGATTGTATTAAAATTTGAGACGGATCGGTTCAGCCGTTTCCGAGAAATCTTGCTCACCGACTTTAAAAACACGGTTTTGAGAAAAACGCGTTTAAAGTTTCAAAAGCATTTTCGAACACTCTGGCACAAATGTGCGTGTAACTTCGAGAATATTCGCCGGATTGACAAGAAATTTTCTGTGTGTGTACTTAAATATATGTACATTACGAGAAGAAAAGAAATTTAATCGATTTTTCGAAAATGTCGACTGTATATAACCTCTTAAGAAAGTGATGAGAATTCTAATAGCATGGTGAACATGGGTAGCGAGGAGTGATCAATTTTTCAATTTTGCAGGCTATTAAGTAGGGCAGGGCCTTGCTCGTAAGCACTAAAGTTGCATACTCTTCTTTTTTTAAATCGTTATTACGGTTGGTAGTAGTTTTTAGGTAATTAACCCGGATGACCATGACCCGGGAAAGCATGGAGTTGTCGTGAGTAACGTGCACTCAATGAGACTGAGTAGGCCTTGTGTGGTTTGACCGCAAAATAAAACAGGTCCTCCGTGTGCTGGATATTTAACGAATCAATAGAATCCTCGGCAATCGACACTTTAAATTTGCAACGAAATCGAATTCGATGTTCCAGATTCATGATCAAGTCGAGCGCCAGGACAACGAAGAGAAGATAGGCAAACTCTTCAAAACACTCGCCGGTAAAGACATGGAGGTCGATTGGATGGAATTGAAAAATATTCTGGATTACTCGATGCAAGATGGTAAAGCTTACTCTTGTTCTCTACAAAGACCACTGACACTATTACGTTTCGAGACTTGTGGCCATCCTAAAAACGTATAATAGCCGGACCCATCAATATTTCACTACGTCAAATTATGCCCCATCGAATTTAACGTTTCATTCGGGGATTTGTTCGTTCCGTGCATCGCAGCTTATATTTATGCTTCGCTCATTCTTCTCCTCGCTTCTATGTGAGTAACATCGCAATTTCCAATGTTTTAAAAAATACATGGTCGATATGACCAATTACTTCGTATATTTCAATTTCCATATATTTATTGCAATTGACATATTTCTCTCGTAAATCGCAAATTGATAGGTCTCGTATCATCCCTATCAGAATCGTATCTTCTTTTGTCTTTGCCAACTTGTAATTGACGTTGTTGTTTCTATTTTGTGCGAAATTGCCTATGTTTTTTCCGCATGTTGGATTTTACGTCATATTATTATTCGATAAAATGGTGGTGAACCATGTATGCACCGGATTCACATACAAATTGGGGTTCTTATCAGTTACCTTTTTTCCTTCTATTTTTTGAGGTTCGGGTGATTTTCGGGAATTTTTTGGAAGAAAAGTACTCAATTAAATGTTTCGGAATATTAAGAATATATTTGGCTATATTTGACCTATATTACATAATTTTTTCATAGAAAAATATTGAGATCTAAGCGACTTATGCGCTGCCTTCAGAGGCGCCAAAAAAAAGTTTCTCCACTGCTGACATGATTCCGGCCGATTAAGTAGCTGAAACCGAAAAAGGAAAAACTGTCGTTAAACTGATAGGTATTTCCTGTACAATGACGTAGGATTTTCTAAAAATATCAAAATATAACGAAATGGCGTAGTTATGAAAAAAGTCTGTTTTCTTGCGTATAAAATGGTCGTTTTTTTTCAATGCCAAATCGTCAATTTTCATCCAATCAAAAATATCTTACGTCATTGTAGAATAAATATATTCAAGAGTACTCTGTTCAAATTTCAAGTCAATCGGATAATTGCTCTTTGAGTTACAATGTCAGCAAATTTGAAAAATCTCATTTCATATTCTCGAAAGTATAAAAATCTTATCTCATATCCTTGAAAGTATAAACTGTCGAAAAAGGCAAAAAAATCGATTTTTTGAAAGTGTCACACTGGCATAGCCCCTTAAGTGAATAAAAAAAGAAGAACGAACCGAATACACTTATGGAATTTGAATATGAGGTAACGTGTAGTGTATGTGTGAAACCTACCACCATGAGTTTGAGTTAGCGAGGCTGAAACTACTCAAGAAATTAGCTCTATCGTCGACGCTTTCATCTCTCGACTAGTGCCGTATTGTTTGTAATAATGAACAATACAATAGATATGTAGGTAAAATCTTACCATAGCATAATCCTCATCGTCATCACCCTTCTACATAGATAGGGGAAGTAGGGGCAAGATGATAACGCTAATGCCAGTCAGTCAACTTTAATTATTTTTTCAACTAATCAACATTTATTAAGGGGGGATTGTCTTTTTGTTTCGCAAAATTTACCGCTTTTTGGGAATTTTTTTGCGAAGAAAGTATACAACGGAAAACTTGTGAAACTTGGCATATAGTTTTATTGATCTGTTTATTACATACAAAAAAATGTTTAAACAATTTCACCAAAAAATCCGCCTCCCACCCCCCTCGACACGCAATGCTCCTTTTTTGATGGTGTGCACGATTACAGCCTTCACGTTTATCCTGCAACAAAAATCCAAAAAGCATTTTACTTTAGACACATATAGCTATCGTTCGATGAAGGGGAAAAAAAAATTGACGATTTGGTGACGCTTTGAACTTGAAGTATCGATTTTTCGAAAAAAATTGATCGATTTTTTGTTATAAATAAAAAACTATTAAACGTATTGCTTTTTTGCTTCATCAAACGATAAAAAGATGTCAGCTGAGCATTCTGTCCAAATTTGAAGGCAATCGGTTGAATAGTTTTTGAGAAATCGTGCACACCAGTTGTGAAAAAGCTGTTTCGAGAAAAACGCGTTTAAGGGGGGATTTTTTGATGAAATTGTTTAAAAATTTTTTTGTATGTAGTAAACAGATCAATAAAACTATATGCCAAGTTTCACAAGTTTTCCGTTGTATACTTTCTTCACAAAAAAATTCCCAAAAAGCGGTAAATTTTGCGAAAAAAAGACAATCCCCCCTTAATCTTTTAATTTTGGAAGCCAAGAAAATCAGTCTCTCTGATTAGTACCATACAATACATATTTTTAATTAAATCTCTATTTTTGCCATCTTACCACGTATGCGGGGCAAGATGAAACAGCGCTGAGAGAATGACGAGACACGAATTATTGGCATATTTCACATATAAAAGTGGTTTATTCTCAATACCAGCAATTTGATAAGCCGAACATCTAAGTTCTGTAGCCAGCAATTTGATAAGCCAATCATCTAAGTTCTATAGAATTAGTCCGAATAATCTTGCTTCCGTATCATTATAATCATTTATAAGTTCTTTTTCGTCCCCTGGTAGGAACGCGGTTTAAGAGGAATCAAATGCTTTACTAGTTTCATTTCACCCTTTCTAACGTAAATAAACTTGTACTTGACTGTAAGATTAGTTGATCATTCAAGCAGTTGCAGCACTGAAGGATAATACATTTAGCAATTTAAAACCTTGTATCGATTTAGTCAATAATGCTATTCATTGATTCATCAGATTCAGACATTCCCAGCAGACTTCTCACACCTGCTGAACCAAAAAAGAAATCACATTCGTTTACAAATACAACGATTTATTTATTCATTGTGGTAATCGTTCATGATTTTGGTAGCGTTACGTTTGTTCTTCTTTTTTACCTGCGTACTGTTCGAAAAATTGTGCTGTTTGTTGTCGCCCCAAGGGCGAAAATGCCTTTTAGAACAGAGGTATGTAAAAGTGCCGACCGTGCGAAATTGCTGTTAAAACGTGCTAATAGCTTTTACTAGTCGCCAACATAAAGTCGCATTAAATTTTTCCGACTGACCGTTTTACACTCGCAAGGAACGCCTTATTCTAAATGCAGCGGACCAATCTCGCACCGATTCTGCATTTTTGTCGCTGATCGAGATTGAAGGAAAATGCATATTCACGTTTCCTTGGCGTAAAAGATATGTATTATTTTTAGAGAGTCACAATCAAGGATTCAGCGCGGATATATGTCGGAGTATGGTGGCAATGATAGACGTCGATCACTCAGGGAGGCTCGGATATAATGAATTCAGAACGTTGTGGAAAAAAGTTAAAACTTGGAGGGTAATTGCATTTTTTTTGGGGGGACCAAAATATCATGGTGTTGAGGAGCTATACCAGTGTGAACGCTGAAAATTAAGGTGATTTTCGGGCTTTTTTTTGGAAGAAAAGTAATCACTTAAATGTTTCGGAAAATTGAGAATATATTTGGCTACATTTGACCTATATTACATAATTTTTTCATAGAAAAATATTGAGATCGAAGCGACTTATTTAAAGGCATTTCCTGTATAATGACGTAGGATTTTCGAAAAATATGAAAATCTAACAAAATTGCGTAGTTATGAAAAAAGTCTGTTTTCTTGCCTATAAAATGGTCGTTTTTTCAATGCCAAATCGTTAATTTCCATCCAATCAAAAATATCCTACGTTATTGTAGAGTAAATATATTCAAGAGTACTCAGTTTAAATTTCAAGTCAATCGGATAATTGCTCTTTGAGTTACAATGTCAGGAAATTTTTAAAATCTCAATCCGAGAATAACGCGTTCAAAGATCCAACTATCGATTTTTGCAAGATAAAATGATTAGATATATGGCCTTGAAATTTTTACATTATATTCTTGAAAGTATAAACTGTCGAAAAAGGCAACAAAAAAATTCGATTTTTTTAAAGTGTCACACTGGTATCGCCCCTTAAGCCTTTCATGTTCCTCCTTTCTTTTTCCTTACCGTGATCATTGTATTACAGGCAGTATTCAAACTGTACGACAAAGATGATTCCGGTCACCTGAGTGCTTTCGAGTTGAGGCAGGCTCTGAACAGTGCTGGTTATCGGCTCAACAATCACATACTCAACATGCTCGTGCACAGATACGGAACTAAAGACGGCTTCATCATGTTTGGCGATTACATCATGTGCACCGTACGTCTGGAAACAATGATCGGTAAGGTTCAGTGGGATTATGAAGATAAAAATGAAAATTTCTTTAAGGTTGTTATGGGGTTAAGTCAACATGTTACCACCGAGCTGAAATTTGTTCTGGACCTTTATAACCTCTTCGCTGATCATCCTGTGCAATTTGAATACGATCCATAGTGCCGTTTTTTAGAAAAAAAAATCGGCAACTCGACGTATTTCGTGGGCTAATTATATTATGCTTATGAAAAACTCCCGATCAGCTTTCAGTACGATGTTAATATCTGCTAAGTGAATGTTACCACGGAGCTGAAAAAAAGGCACGGTTCGACTAACTGTCGGACCCTTGGCACCGTGAAAATGAGGATTCACCGTACCGTTATAAAATTATGAATGTTTTTGACAGCGAATTTGTGCGAAATCAAGCACCCAAATTTTTAGACTGCGCGATCATGGCAACGTCGTAGACGGCAGAAATGCTTACCTATCTTATCGGCATTCGGTAATTATGCCCGGGAACCTCAAACTACACGGTCAGGATAATTAACAACGAATATTATTGGTACTTATTTCCTTAAAGCGGTCGTCTACTTTCTCGGCTGTTTTTTTACGGCTTTTTCAATAATTTTTTACGGGCTAAGCATCGAAATAATCAATCTCATTGTTTTTGCATAATCTTTATTAACATTTAAATAAGCTTTACAAATTTTTTGAAATCAAAATATATAATAGAATAAAAGTTATAGTGGCCGACAGGAAGACATCAAGTAAAAGAGGTGTTTGACGGTGACCAAGATTGCGGCTGTTCTTCTTATCTGAAATCAAAAAACCAAACGGCATTTTAATCTTCATATTTAAGACTAGCGATTGAACTAGAGTGAATCCTAAATTACAAAAATTGACTTTTTTATACACTTTTGAAAATTACATTCTATTTTTTACTCATTTTTTCTTAAGTGTTTCGCTCGTACAAAAAAAACTATCGAAGCAATCATGATAATCCTAGTTCAATCGCTGGCTTATAATATATTAAAGATGCTGTATAAATTTGAACAAGATCGGTGCAGTGGTTTCTGAAATATCGTGGTTACCGTTTCGAAAAATGGTGTTTCGAGAAAAACGCGTTTGAAAGTATACCTGCTCCGTTCTAGGGCCGTAACTTGTGAACCACTTCGAATATCGAAAAATCCTTTGGCACACATTTTCTACACATGTTGTAGATGTGATTTATGAAGAAAAAAAAAATCGATTTTTTCGACCCGAAAAACTAGAGGACCGCCTTAATTAGTAATAACTACTTAAGATTAATTTGATAACTATGTTCAGAAATTATACATTTCTAGACATTTCTAGGCAAAGATAAAATAACGTGAATATTTTTTCATACATACATTTTTGTTTTAGAATATCGAAAAATTATTAAGGTTTTTGATTTCTTCGAGATTATAGACAGCTTTAGTACACACTTTTTCTTTCCAACGGAATTTTTTTATACTCGGATCGATGTCCATTTTTGACAGCTCCTTGGGCCGAAATTGAAGTTACGAACGGGGCGCAGATATCTCCAGCTACAAAATGACCCTCGGATATAAAGTCTTATAAAAAAATAAAAAAACGGCAGATGAAAAACGAAAAAAGTTTTAAAAAACGCGTTTTTACCCCAGTTTTTCGCAACAAAAAAAAAGAGTAAAAATCAAAATTTTAAAACCATCGAGGGTCATCTTGTTGCGAATCATGTTTACAATATGTGGTTCAAATTTCAAGAGAATCGGTTTATTAGTTCTAGTGATACGATGGAGCTAGATTTTGAAGACGTTGTTTCGTGAAAAACGCGTTTAAAGTTTATAGGGGAGACCGGGGCAAAATGGTATAGCGGGGCAAAACGGTACCGGGGCAAAACGGCACTGGGGCATAATGGGATCGGGGCATAATGGGATAGCAAAAAATGAAGTTTCTTGGGTGCTTGATTTGGGGCAAAATGGGATAGGGGCAAAATGGGACACACAAAAATGAAGTGTCGCAGCCCGCTGAATTTGGGGCAAAATGGGATGACAGGAAAATTCATGCTTCGGCTCTATGAAAGAGCTGTTGAAACATAATCTAATCTAAATGGTGCTTGTGGTTCGTTTCAGTCCACATATACGCAGATAATACGGACTGACCGATATATTTGTCGACACATATCCGTCGATTTCATGGGGAGCGGCGGTCCTAGTTTCATAAAACAATTTACGTAAAAATTGACAAGAGTTAGATTTTCATCAATGGCTTGAAAATCAGTATCAGTAACGTGCAGTTGGCAGAAAATAAATAAAAAAAAACAAAGAAAGATAAAATTTTTTAAAAAACCATAAATTGCGCGCGTCAGATTATAAAAATTACTTGATTATTTAAATAATTAATAACCGCAAAGAAATTGTACCAATCGAATAAGAAGGCTCAAATAACAATTTACGTCAAGTTTGGTTCAGTTCTGACCGCAGAATCAAAAGTAATTGTTTAACAAACTTTAATAACAAATGAAAAATTAGTATTTTTTTGAATGTTGAAGTACTTAAATTTATTGGATTCAACGAATCCTGACGAGCCGAGCACGAACTGTTGTTGTAAAGTCAAAAATAATAATAATTGTTTAAGCGATTGAGTTAACAAATAAAAATTGTCGTCTTCTTTAATGTTAAATTACTACGATTAATCAAATTTCAACGAAATCGAACGAGGCGACCTTGAAACATTGCCTTAACCGCATGTCCAATCATTATATTTGGTCAAACAATGAATATCAAAAAATCAATTGAAGTTTTAGACTGCATTAATAGTCATTAATGCATTAATAGACTACACCAAACTTGCGAAGAATCTAACCGAATGATAAAAAATTATTATTTAAACAATTTCATTAACAATTAAATTGTTCGAATCGAATTGTTACGCTCGATTAACAATTTCCAAGAAATTTCAGAAAATGCCGATCGTACAATGAAGAATAAATATTTGAACAATTCAATTAACAAATGAAAACCGCTGCAGTCTTTAATATTAATAAATGATTACGCGTAATCGAATCTCAACGATATAAAATGAGTCGATATCAAAATACGTCTTTAAAAATATGCTAATTAATGCAATTTAGTTAAACGATAAATATCAACAAACTTATCGTATCACCTGGATTGTTAAGCTCAATTAACATATCCATTGTTTTATTGAATGCATCGGCCGTAGTTTCGTGAAAAAATAACTATTTCCACAAAATAGAACTTTTTTTCATCCGCCATATTGGATTTTCAGTTTTTAGTTTTTCATTCCAAACTCCTATCCTCAATTCATGAAATCAATGTCTTATGTTTTTATTCGTTATCTAAACGATTACGTATTTATTCATCTATCATTATTTCGCAACAAAATCATGAGGTATATTTTATTGTTGTTGAACCCTAGTCAATGTTATTTTTGTTTAGCAGTGAGACGCCATGCGCGTCCATTGTGAGTCGTTTTTATATTTGTAACTAATCTAATCTAAAAGATTCGTTGTAATTCATGCGAGAAATGGGCCCACTATTCATGTGCCCATGCTGACGATAACTTAATCGAGTACGTTTGCGACAATTGTGCCGATAAAAATTAGCTTAGTTAAACAAGCAATAAAAATTAAACATTGCCACCGTTAAATTATAGTATCGTAAGTAGAGTGTGACCCAAATATCGTGTAACATTAAATAAAACCTGTTTTCACTCATTTATTACCCCTCGTTTTTTACCCCTGCATTTCTTTCGTTTCTGCATCGAATTATTCTACTGTCCCATTTTGCCCCAACCGCCTCTTTCGGAGGAGCCTGATTTTCTCCGGCCCATTTTGCCCCAGTCCCGTTTTGCCCCAATGACGTATTTTCCAGCAGTGTTGATTTTCACTATTCCATTTTGCCCCAAACCCGTTTTGCCCCGGTCCCATTTTGCCCCGGTCCCATTATGCCCCGCTATACCATTTTGCCCCGGTCTCCCCTACTATGAAAAACTCTTACCTAAACTCAATCGGCAATTACTGCACCGTAAAAAATCCCTTCTGATTGCTCATCATCGTCGATTTCTTCAAGTCTTGCTTGCTTTCGATTTTTTGAAGTTTTCAAAGTGGCCTGGCCCCTTAATGTTACAGACATCTTTCGAGAACGAGATCCCGACAACACCAACGCAGCAACTTTCAACATGGAAGACTGGGTGGAGAAAACATTGTACTCGTAAAAGTAAACTGATAAACGGACGATCGAGACACTCTCGGTAAAGAAAGAAAATTATATATTTTACGCATGAGTATCGTGATTGAAAAATTTTAGTGACTACTTTTTTTCTCACTTTGGTGGATTATTTTCAAAATCACTGTCTTACACACGAAACCGAGGACTTTCACCCAGTTTCGTCGAATTTTTTTTCTTCTTTTTTATGGATGGTTGTCAACTTTTCTATTTCTTTGTCTGTTATGAACTGAGGGAAACTATGATAATGAGTATTGAACGTTAGAAGTGTGCGAAAAAATTGTTCATGGCTTTATATTTATATTCATTGAAGGAAAAAAACGGGATTTAAGTGATGAAGGTACGAAAATGTCTGGCAATATTGAGAAAGTATTGCTTCTGTTGAAATTCGTTTCCTCTTGGAATGCACGCTTTTGAAACTCAGGTAAGAGTTGTTTTTCAGACTTTTGGATGTTGATTCGACTCAATAGACTGATTCGATTTACAGGAAAAAAATAAGATACACTGAAATGACTACAATTTTTTTAACGAAAACCTGCCTGAGCTTAATGTAAAATTAACTAATTTCACGTTTATAATTCGTAACACGTTAAAGGACGCATGTTCAAAAGAACATGGAGTATCCATATTTGTGCAGATGTGAAAAGGGACAAATTTTTTTCCATGTAGCTAAACACGGCTTTCTCATAGACAAAGAGGCCCTGTTTTCTCAGCCCAATAATGTATTACGAGGACCGCGGAGATGGAAAGTAGGATGCAATATTCTCCTGCTGGGAATCGCTCCCGTTACTCCGAACAAAAAATGACCCGTTTAGTTTCCTCATAATTAATTTATTGCGAATAAATAAATTATTGGCAGAATTAATTAATTGTGAATAAATTTATTATGAATTATGTGTATCAGATCGTTCCGCACCAAGCCTCGTTTTCAAGAACGATCTAGGGTATTTGTAACGCCACACGTTCGCTCTACTCCGTAATATAGATGCATTGTTCTCGCAAGCTTTATGGAGTATCGTCAAACAAGTGAGGGCAGAAAGTTGCACGCGAAATTATAAATACCGTAGAATGTTTTCATGAAATAAGAAGATTATAATAAATAATAAATAAATTATCGAATTAAGTGACTTTAAGTTCAGTGACTTTAAGTTCAATGTAACGGTCGGTTCGAGACCGCAAATGGAAAATAATTCGTTACAAGACATTACGCCTACGCGTGCCTAATTCATTCATTTTCCGACATGTATACAATCAACAGAAAATATATTATACAGATTTATATTATTTACAAAAAGCTAAATAAATTTGTCTGTCATTTCGTAAAACTTCGATCGATTACGGTCAAAGATGCTTCTCCATTATTATTTCCGAACTGAAAATGTCCTACTCGCTACGAAAATGTACACATGACCTGTAAAATAAAAAATAAAACATTTTAGACACTATTTTTATATACATAAAAACAAAACACAAATGTACAATAAATATTTTTATCATCGATCCAAACGTTTCGGTTGATAAGTAAATTGATCTTTGTTCTCCTCATGACCGATTCCTTCCTTCGTCAGTTCTTGTTTCTAGTAAATCTTTTATTAATCAACAACTACAAAATGCATACGCGCCTGTAATCATAGTGACCGGACTAAATTATGTATCCGGTTGAAGCTTAATCAATGTGGTAAATGAAGAAGAACATCAATGGGAACAATTTTCCGATTACAAAGTGAATACAAACCCAGGTAGGAAATGACGATGAAAAAAGGGCTCGCCAAGCTTTGAAACAAGGCTCACATTTTTTAATTCAGGCTGAGCACCAGCCTGTTTTCAGGCCTCGCCGAACCTCTGAATGATAACGCGGTTTCAGGCTCTTGCACACAGGCTTGACCAAAGGCTGGTAGAAAAGCCTGTACTAAGCCTGAAACGACGAAACAACAAGGTTCAAAACGAGCCTTAATGAAGTCTTCACGAGCATTTATGGCCAGGCTTATCCCAAACTCTTCTCGAGGCTATATGAGGTCTGTTTTTAGTTTTCTATATTCTACATTGGGGTAAATTTAATACATTTGTAAAGAATTCATTTTATTTCTTATATATATTTATTATTCATTATATTATTTGTTATAAAATATATGTAAAAAATATTTTAAACACAATACTTTATTTTATTTATTCTTTATGGGACACGTAATACACAGAGAGTACGCAAACTCCAAGGAGTGAGTATATACAAAATCTGTGTGTGACGAGAAAAAAACTTTTTTGTGTACCTCATAAATATCGATAAGAGAATATGTTTAAATGTTCTGAGCTGCCTCCTTCGCTTTCGTTTTTCGTGCCTTCGCACCCGACAAATTGATTGCTAATTTTTTTTTTCAAAGAAGTACAGAAAAAATATTATTTAAAATTTATTTTATTTTATCACAACCTGAAACAAGCCTGCATCCAGCCTTGATTTTTTAGCCTTAAAATTCACTGGCTGAATAAAGCTTGAAATAACCCTGAGTTTAGGCTAAGCAGCCAGTCTTGGTTCCAGGCTGCTCCAAACGATGCAATGAAACCTGGCCCAGATCTGTCTCACTCAGGCTCGGTGAAACAAGGCTCGCACAAGTTTGTTTCCATCGTCAGCCTTTCGATTTCCTACCTGGGAAGGAGTCGATATGGTAATTAGTTCTTCATCGACATCGAAATTTGCTATTGCCGGTGACGTGGATGCTACACGTTAGTGTAATAAATAAGTAAAATCTTGTAAAAAATATCGCCGAACAGGCGGAAAAAGCACAGCGCTCATATTAAGGGGTTAGACCACTGTGAATATGACAAACGCTCGTTCGTCGCTTGAGGCAACTCAAATTGAAGACGATAGTCCAACATATGGTGCAGGAATCGCAGAATGGAAGTAAACTTATGATTACAACGATAGAACTTCTAGTAGACTTTAAGGGGTTACACCTAATTGGCAGCACGGAATTGGAATTTTGGAGGTTGCTATCTCTGCAGAAGGTTCGCTGTATGATCGGGGCATCGATGATTCCATTTAGAGGTAATAAATTACATTTTATCTACGTATATACCTGACGTAATACTTTAAACGCTATTATCTCGGAATGACTTTTTCAGAATCGGTGACCAAAATATCTCAAAAACAACGAAACCGATCGGCTTTAATTTTCACAGACATTTTTTGTATATCAAAAGGCAGTCCTTAATGGAAGAATTTTTTTTTCAATGCATACTTTTTTTTAAAATAATTATTTTATTGAATCCTTCGATTAAAGCCTAGATAATACGGTACAAAAACTAAATTCATTTGGTTTTTTTTTCAGACGATTTGTTCCCGAGCAGGAGTGGTCAGCGCGAAGGACGTTTTTTGCACAGCGGCCTGTGCAATTTGCTGTATCTACGTCGTATATAAATATTTCCCAATAAAAAAGGTGGCAATGACACTTGAAATGATACCCTTTACTATTTAAAAGAAGGTTAAAAATCTATACCCATTCCCCCCCCCCCCAAATCACGAAAACACCTCTTTTTTCCGGCCGCGACCTAGGTGTAACCCCTTAAACGCGTTTTTCTCGAAACTAGGTTTCCCAAAACGGTGTACACGATTTCTTAATACCTAATAAACGGATAGCCTGGCAATTTAGTACACTTATTCAGTGTAATAGTAATTTAGGCTTGGCGACGTTTTTCTTCTTAACACTTTTTTTCGTTCCTCATTCAGGGGTTATATACAGTCAGAAGGCCCAAAAAGGTCGATTTTTCAAGAATTTTTCGTAAGTAGACGTTTAAATCTAGGGACGAAAAAATGTGTTCATATATTATGGTAACTTTTAACTCTATTGTAATAATTTTTATTTGTAAAAATAATTATTTTGAGGGCTGCTATAGCTGATCTCCGGGAGCACCTCTAAAAACCTCTGGACTGGACCATCTAAAATGAAAAAAAAAACAAAAAAAAATCGTTAATATAATGGATTATCTTGTAAGCGATCGAAGGAATGAGCAAAATAATATTTGTTGGTGCAAAACAAATCACTTTACTCATCACTTCACTAGCTTGTGGCTAGGCGGTGATGAGTTACGTTTTGCACTCGGGTTGTCATTTATGACCAAGATCAACCGGGCAGTGGCTAGACAAGGGCTGGATAACAAAACATTCACAATATTACTAGCTCATAGCGAGCCAACCATTGGTCAGTTCGTATGAGCTCAATTGGGCGAGCCAGTGACTAGGTCGTAACTCAGACAGGCTAGAACAATTTCTACTCAGGTATTTACACTAAATAGATGTGTAATTAATGTTATGAGCGAATCACTTTTTCATACGAAAAAAAAAAATTATTAAATTCGCATATGATTTTATACCCGTTACTGTGGCCTAACCCTTTAATGAACAACGACGAATATCGTAAAAGGGTGCAATCATGTAAATAATGTACAAAAAATAACGATAAAGTATATACATAGCCGAACATTTTTCTTATCTGCTCGTCAACTAAGTTTGGGTTCCCCACCACTAGCTGAAAAAAAACGACTAGCTAATGGCGATTCGAAACATAATTTTATTAGCTTGTGGCTAGGCGGCGAAGAGTTACGTTTTCCACTCGGATTATTAATGTACATACAAATAAATGTCCAAAAGAGTTTTGAATCATCTTACTTATGACTTCAACAACTTTTTTAAAATACAACCTCGATTTTTGGGTTGTCACAGTAGCCTCGGCAGTAGCCTCGGCAGTAGCCTCGGCAGTAGCCACAAAAAATGGCTAGTACCGAGTGGCATGAGGAACAGGATATTCATAAAAAAGGCAACACGATAACGCATCTAGAAACGCCCCAAGCAAACCCCTTATTAATTTTTGCACACACACACACACACACACACTCACATATATATATATATATAGCTAAACTAATATGTATATTTACATTCATGAGGATATCGGTCGACGTACAAAAAGTGCGGTAACATACCAAAGAATGTAATCTCGTGGTTATACGTATTCCGCAATGCATTATCACGTCCTCCGGTTTCTTGAACTAATTAAGAGATTTCACTTGGTCCACATATGAGTATCCTTTGGAGCGTCGTTGCAAATAGTCAAGCTCGTTCTGCTAAAATCAACCGTAACAGTGTAGGATACTAAACTTGCCTTCGAGCGAATCAAGAGAAACATTATATTGTCCGTTTGCTGGAGTAATCGTTCGAATCCAAGGTTCCAAAATGTTAGACGATTCAGAACTTTGCACAGTTAGCAGTCCCCGATCCCAAACTTATCGCGATAACCGTGTATCACAGTTTAGTATATACAAAAAAATTGATGTCGACAAACTTCAACTCAGCGATGTTAAAACTCAAAGAATATTAACCGAGGAGCCCCTACCTGCCGAACCTGCCGCTATGAAAATTGACAGAAAACCGCAACGTTACAAATCGAGTCCCCAGGTAACAACCTCACGGAGCAAGATATTCGATTGTATGGGTAGGAAAACTTACTTTGCAAAGTGATCGTTAAAGCCAGTGTTTAAGGGGTTATATCCAGTCAGGAGGCCCAAAAAATTCGATTTTTCAAGAACTTTTCTTGAGAAGACCTTTATATCTATTAACGTAAAAATTTGTACACATATTATGGTAACTTTTAACTGTATTTTAATATTTTTCATTTGTAAAAATAATTATTTTGAAAGCGGCTATAGCCGATTTCCGGGAGCACCTCTAAAAAAAGGCGTCTTGCGGTGAGCACGATATCTCTGGACTGGATCATCTAAAATAAAAAAACCAAAAATATTTCGTTAATATAATGGATTATCGTGTAATTGATTGAAGGAACGAGCAAAATGATTATTTCTGACAAATAGGCGACTTCTCAAAAACAAATTGATTTTTGACAAAAATTTAGGCCTCAAATTGTTTATAAAATGGAAAATATTTATCGGTGAGAAAAAACCTTCGATTAATGACTAAAAAATATACTTGAAAAGATTGTGTTAAAATTTGAAACTGATCGGTTCAGCCGTTTCCGAGAAATCTTGCTCACCGACATTAAAAACACAGTTTTGAGAAAAACGCGTTTAACGTTTCAAAAGCATTTTTGAACGCTCTGACACGTTATTACAAATGTGCGTGTAGCTTCGAGAATATTCGTTGGATTGACAAGAAATTCTCTTTGTGTGTACTTAATAGTATGTACATTACGAAAAAAATATTTGAAAAACGATTTTTCGAAAATTTTAACTGTATATAACCCCTTAATTCGAAAAAGAATGCGTACTTACGGACGTACGTACGACAGAGGGACGCGAACTTGTGAGAATTCAATCGCAAAAGCAGTGTACAATGTAGAATACTCGGCGATAACGCGAATTTTCATTGCGCCGACAATTCCGAGCTTCATTATCCATCACAGACGGAGGATCAAACGAATAAAAATAATTTGGGGAATAAAGAATTATGCGATCGGTGGAATGCTTGGTAAAGGGTGACGATGCAATACAGGATGTTTTTTTTACTTTTCGCAGTTGGGAGGACTGGGCACCAGGTCGCACGGGGTCGTACAAGATTTTAAACAATTGAGGCAGCAATGTCTCAAATCGGACCAATTGTTCGAAGATCCAGAATTCCCGGCTATCGACTCGTCTATTTTCCATTCGATGTGCTCCGACAGATCCATAGTGTGGAAACGACCGAAGGTAAGAATTTGGTGAAATTAATGGCGCTCGCTGATAGTTATTCGTACAACTATACATTATATCGAGCGTAGGCCATGATACTAATTAGTAATCTCCGTAAAGTATGTTTCTACGATTGCGTGTGAAGTGTTTTGTAGTTTGCATTGTTGAAATGCAATGACAATCCTTGTTCTAACAACCCATTTTTCTTGCCATATTTTAGAAATGGAAAATATTTACATGTTTTTTGGAATATTGAAATTTCCAACCTAAATCTTGGATTCTGAATAACAAGGAAAATAACGAAATGAAAGAAAGAGAATTCCTGGTGCGTCTCAATGATGCAAACTTCAACATAATGCGTTGTCAGTACTCGGCATAATTATTCGTAATTCGTTTTCAATGATTTTCACTGCCAATGGTTCAGATGACATGAATCGTTCTCGAAATATTATCTTGATGCCATTCCCGATTGTACGCAAGAGTGGCATGATAATTTTTTTCCCTTCGCTTTCCAGGAAATAGTTGTCAGTCCTCAGCTGTTCATCGAAGGATTTTCACGTTTCGACGTACAACAGGGAGAACTTGGTGATTGTTGGTTACTCGCAGCTGTTGCCAATCTCACATTGCACCCACATCTTTTCACGAAAATTGTACCGGAAGAACAGAGTTTCGATGAGGATTACGCAGGGATATTCCACTTCCGGTGAGGAATTGAAAAAATTACAGTGTTTCCTGAGAGTGCTTGGAACGAAGTGGAATGTTAATCAAAAGCACTGATTCACTTCTTAAACTTGGATCAAATATTTTTTCGACGATATTTTTCTTCGAAACCTTGAAAGAAGAATTTCTAGAGAGATTATTGATTGTTCTTATTTTTTAAGACTTTTTGCAATTGAGGTGTTCTTTCCGTCAGATTCTGGCAATACGGCAGATGGGTGGATGTTGTTATCGACGATCGTCTTCCTACATATGACGGGAAACTGATATTCCTCCGTTCAGCCGAGCCGAGGGAATTTTGGAGCGCTCTGCTCGAGAAAGCTTACGCAAAACTGCACGGATCTTACGAGGCCTTGGAGGGCGGCATGACCTTGGAAGCAATGGAAGATTTCACGGGTGGCGTGGCGGAAAATTACGAAATGAATAAAACCCCGCCCAAATTGTTCAGTATATTGCTCAAGGCTTACGAGAGACATTCCTTGATCAGCTGTGCGATCGATGTAATTAGAATTTGAAACAACGTAGAAATCCAGAGTTTTCTATTGAAGAAGACGAATTTTGTAATAATTAATTTCTACTGCTTCAAAGGCCGATCCAGTCGTGAAAGAGGCGAGAACACCCCAAGGTCTGATAAGGGGTCACGCCTACAGTATAACGGGCGTCAAACGCGTCGACATTGCATCGCCAAACCGAGTGGGAAAAATTTCCCTCTTGAGATTGAGAAATCCGTGGGGAACCGAGGACGAATGGAACGGTCCTTGGAGCGATCAGTAATTTAAACGTTAATTTTTTCCCTCACGCAAATATATCTCCGTTAAATACCGAGTTTTCAATTAAAGATCACCGATGGAGTGGCGATTCATCCCCGATCACGAGAAGGACGAACTCGGTCTAACTTTCGACGGTGACGGTGAATTTTGGATGTCGTTCCGAGATTTCAAGAAATACTTCAACCGTTTGGAGATATGCCATTTGTCTCCGAACTCGTTGGCCGCGGACGACGTCAACGCGGGACAGAAAAAATGGGAAATGAGCATTTTCGAGGGCGAATGGGTGCGAGGAGTGACCGCGGGCGGTTGCCGAAATTTTTTGGGTAAAATCTTACATCTCAGCCATCGAATGTTAAGGAGGTACACCAGCTTCATACAATGTTGCCATGCTAAACCATGGTAAAATTTCAAAATGGTGATAGATCAATAAAATTTGGTGAATATATTCTTTAGTATTATATATGTCAATACAATTTTTTTCAGATTTTTTCATTGTGCCGTTATCGAGTAATTGAACATTGAAGTTCACGTGTATAAGCATAGCGTTTTTATAGATATAGGTATATATTCCGGGTATAAGAATAAACGCTTGTGAATTATTTGTAAGAAAACGGCACAACCAAAAAATCTGAAAAATTTGTATCTACATGAATAATACTAAAGAATATATTCATCAATTTTTATTGATCTATCACCATTTTGCTGAAGCTGGTGTACCTCCTTAAGGCGTTCGGCCACAGTAACGGGTATAAAATCATGTGCGAATTCAACCTTTTTTTTCGTAGAAAAAGTGATTCACTCACAAAATTAATTACACACCGATTGAGTATGAATATCAAGCCGTTAGAAAATATGTGTTTTTTTTTCGATGTACAAAATGGCCGACTGCTAATATTTTCTTTTGATCCACAATTTTTCACCTCGAACAAAAAACAAAAATTCTCGTCAATCTACATTAGAATACCTAGAGAAGTACGTACGGAATTTAAAAAATATTGTTTTCATTCAAAAGTTGTAGGTATTTGACCTTAAAAAAGAATTTTCAGTGAAAAATTCCGTTATAACTGCTCATAAACTATTCATAAAATGAAAAGTTTTCGATTAAGGGGCCAGTCCACTTTGGAGCCACGAAAAAGGCTATTTTCGCGATTTGAGGATTTTATAAAATATATGAATACAAAAGTTTTTGGGCTTGATAAATAAACTCTTGAAATACATAAAAAAAATATTAATTCATTTTTATTCATTTTCAAGTACAGAAACTATAGTTTAACGCAACGTCTCAAAAATAGGTGGGCTAGGTAGCTCCATCGCAACTCGGTAACGGCTTGTCTGAAACACAAAAGTCACTGTCCATTAGATTCAGTATGACACCATTAGATTCCATGACTACAAAATTAGTCATTAGATTCCATTAGATTCAGTATGACTACAAAATTACCCTCGGATATAAAGTTTTATCAAAAAGTAAAAAAATTGCAGATGAAAAACGAAAAAAGTATTTAAAAACGCGTTTTTGCAGTTTTTCGCAAAAAAGACTAAAAATCAAAAATTTTAAACCATCGAGGGTGATCTTGTTGCGAATCATGTCTACAATATGTGGTTCAAATTTCAAGAGAATCGGTTTATTAGTTTTAGAGATACGATGGAGCTAGATTTTGAAAACGTTGTTTCGAGAAAAACGCGTTTGAAGTTTATACTATGAAAAACTCTTACCTAAAGTCAATCGGCAATTCTTGTACCGTACAAAATCCCTTCTGATTGCTCATCATCGTTGATTTCTTCAAGCCTTGCTTGCTTTGGATTTTTGGAAATTTTCAAAGTGGATTTTCCCTTCATCAGAAATTCCGTACGTACTTCTCTGCGGAATGCAATTAGGAACATACCTTTCAAATTTGAAGTAAATCGAGTGAAAATTGTTGAAGTTATTTGTCACGCCAATTGGAAAAAAGCTGTTTCAGAAGTCTCGAGTAGTCGGCCGTTTTGTACATCGAAAAAAATGCCTAACAGCTTGATGTTCATACTAAATAGATGTGTAATTAATTTTATGAGTGAATCACTTTTTCATTCGAAAAAAATGTTGAATTCGCACATGATTTTATACTCGTTACTGTTACCTAATGCCTTAACTACGCAATCGTTACTCAAAATCTGTTTGGAAATTCGCAGGATCTTTTTGGCACAATCCGCAGTACCGAATTACGTTGGAGTGCGCGGACGAAGATGACAACGAGTGTACCGTCATTGTCGCCCTGATGCAAAAGAACAGACGAGCTCAAAAACGAACCGGCGTCGAGTTACTCGCAATTGGTTTCGCCGTTTATCACGTGCGTGTCTTCATCGTTGTCTCAGCGCGATCAACTTCGGGATCAATTAATTTTTGTATTATCCACAGCTGGACTATCCGGAAAGGTTGCCAAAGCCGTTAGGCATTACGTTCTTCAAGCACAATAATGCCGTCGAACGATCATCGTCCTTTATTTATAATCGCGAAGTCAGCCGCCGTTTAAAATTACCGCCCGGAACCTATTGCATCGTGCCAAGTACATACGATCCTAACGAGGAGGGCGAATTTTTGCTTCGCATCTTCTCTGAAAACAAGAACAACGTGGAGTAAGTGCTCCAACGACTGTCTTGTCGTTGTTTCAATATCGTTTTTCACTAGGAGATCGATCGCAGAAACATTCACAACGCCCTTTCTTATCACTGACGCTCAAGAATTGCGACGAACATTCCAAACGCGCAATTATCCTTATTTTCGTGTCTCTACACATTCAGGAGCCAAGGAACGAATCAAAAATACAATTGATCACTTTACTTCAATGTTGCAGGGAACATGACGATAAAGTAGGATTCGGAGAGGTAGACGACAGGGTAAGCACAGTATTTGTGAGTGAGCGTCAGTAAAAACCGCCACTCAATAAGACTATATCTTTCATGTAGCTATAACACGTAGCTAATAACCCAAGCACACGCTGCTGTCATTAGTTAAAGGGTTAGGCTACTGTGACGACCCGACAATCAGGGTTATTATAAAAAATTAATTTTGGAGGCATACTTAATATGATTATAAAGTTGTTTGGACATTTATTTGCGTGTACATTAACAAAGTTGTGTACCAAATTTCATTTAAAAAAATGAATATTCAAAGCAGTTATAAACAATCTCATGAGGGGTAACATTACTGTGGAATTATCAAAAAATTGATTCATTTTGATTGATTTTAATGGGCGGTACCTGAGTAAACGGCGAGAAAAACAGGTAAACTTCGGGATTTTTTATCTCAAAAACTAATGTTTCGATTGGATCCGGGTTTTTTATTGGAAAATATGTACATTGAGGTATGTTAAGGAATTTTTAAAAATCAATTCGTTGACTGGAAGCGATTCAAACGCGATTATCTCGAAACATAGTTTTCAAAGTCGGTGTCAGATGTCTCTCGAAAACGGCTCGTCCGATTTTGTCCAAATTTGGATACAATATTCTTCGATAGTTTTTCTCGTTCGCCACGTAGGGGCGAACATTTGATCGAACCACTGCTTTTTTATGCAATGTGTATGCAATCCAAAACCGTCGGAAATTGCGAACGAAAAACGAATGTTAAATTAAAACGGTCGCAATTCCGTCAAAAATGAAAATTTCAAAAAAATCCTACGTGGCGAACGAGAAAAACTATCGAAGAATATTGTATCCAAATTTGGACAAAATTGGACAAGCCGTTTTCGAGGTACATCTGGCACCGACTTTGAAAACTGTGTTTCGAGATAATCGCGTTTGAATCGCTTCCAATCAACGAATTTATTTTTAAAAATTCCTAAACATACCTCAATGTACATATTTTCCAATAAAAAAAACCCGGATCCAATTGAAACATTAGTTTTTGAGATAAAAATTCCCGAAGTTTACCTGTTTTTCTCGCTGTTTACTCATGTGCCTCCCCTTAAGAGAGGCTTTGAACCTTCTAGAATAAGGCGGAACAAGTTTGATACCAGTAAAAGACAGTTTTTCAAAACATAATTTTTAAAAACGACACGCAGCGTACCTCCAACAATTTTCATTCTATTCGCTCCAAAGTTTGAGCACATCTTTAAAATAACATTGCAAAGAGAATTACGTACGGAATTTTGAATGAGTTAATTGTAACATTATTTATTAACAAATGATTGTCCTTTTTTCTGTCGAAAATTGAGTTTTTACTTCAAATGCTTGCCATTTACACAAAAAAATTCAAAATCCCCTACGTATTTCTCTAGCTAAACTCATGGATATTAATAGAATATTTTTTCTTTTTTTCCACGTTCAAACGTTTGTCATTTTCACAGTAGCCTAATCACTTAATGTAAATATTTGCAGGATGTTCCGACTATTGAACGTTAAATGCCGGAAACTCAACTATGTCCGAAGCACTCGAAACAAAAAATAATTTATTGAATTAGCCAGCAATATAATCAATCAATGAGTCAATGTCGCACGGATATTTACGTTCGACAAGTAGAAACGTCTTTATAGCTCGAAGTAGCCTTCGATTGTTGAGTTATCTATTTACATTTTTAATAAATTTCATAGCATACCTCGTGAAAGAGTGATCATTGTTGAAACTAAGACAAATGTTCTCGTCAATGTCGGTCAACGGCCGAACCAACAGCTCCTATAATTTTTTAATTATGATGAGGAACTAGAGTTTTTTTTCGATTATATATAAGAATAGCTATAGAAGTACGTAGGTTTTCGTGGATATATTGTTTTTTGTCAAAATGGCGCATTTCTAAAACAAAAAGTATAAAATGCCACGAGAAAATCACCAGAAAATTGTTTTCAAAAAAGGAACCATGCATTATAATAAAACATCCTACGTAGTGACTTAGAAAATGTAATTCTAAATATACAGTTAAAATTTCAAGTGAATTGATTGAAATTTGTTTGAGTTATGAGTCCGGCCGACTTGAAAAATGTAGTTTTAAGATAAACGCGTTTAAGTGGCTATACCAGTGCGAACGCTGAAAATTTTGGTGATTTTCGAGGATTTTTTGGAAGAAAAGTACTCAATTAAATGTTTCGGAAAATTAAGAATATATTTGGCTATATTTGACTTATATTACATAACTTTTTCATAGAAAAATATTGAGATCCAAGCGACTTATGCGCTGCCTTCGGAGGCGTCAAAAAAAAGTTCCTCCACTGCTGACATGATTCCGGCCGATTGAGTAGCTGAAACCGAAAAAGGAAAAAATGTCGTTCAACTGGAAGGTATTTCCTGTACAATGACGTAGGATTTTCGGAAAATATCAAAATCTAACAAAATGGCGCAGTTATGAAAAAAACGTCTGTTTTCTTGCATGTAAAGTGGTCGTTTTTTCAATGCCAAATCATTAATTTTCATCCAATCAAAAATATCCTACGTCATTGTAGAGTAAATATATTCAAGAGTACTTAGTTCAAATTTCAAGTCAATCGGATAATTGCTTGTTACAATGTCAGCAAATTTTCTAAATCTCATTTCGAGAAAAACGCGTTTAAAGATTGATTTATCGATTTTTGCAATAAAATGATTAGAGATACGGCCTTGAAATTTTTACAGGATATTCTTGAAAGTATAAACTGTCGAACAAGGCAAAAAAATCGATTTTTTGAACGTGTCACACTGGTATAACCCCTTAAAGTTAATAGAAAGTCACGACATGAATAATGTTTCAATACCTTTAATCTGCGATGCCTGCACGAGAATTCGATAATCCAGGACTTAGAGATTTTTCACATCCACAATCCTTTGGAATTTGTTCTTCTAAGTCATAAGGTACCCTTTTAACAACAAAAAAATCGATTTTTGGAAAATCCTACAGTGGCCTAAGGCCTTAAGAAGGCCACTTGTGGTTTGACCGTAGACTAAAGCTGGTCCCCTGTGTGCTGGACATTTAACAAATCGGTAGAATCTCCCCCCGTCAACACCTAAATTTGCATCAAAATCGCATGCGATGTTTCAGATCCGTAATCAAGCCGAGTGGCAGCGCAACGAAAAGAGGATGAGCAAATTATTCACAACACTCGCCGGTAATGACATGGTGATCGACTGGATGGAGTTGAAAAAAATTCTCGATTACGTGATGAAAGATGGTAAAGCTTCTTCCTGTTCTCCACAAAGACCATTAACACTATTATTTTTCGAGACTTTTGGCGATCCTATAAACGTAGAACAGCCGAACAGTCTGATCATTCTTTCATTACATCGCAGCTTATCTTTATGCTTCGATCATTCTTCTCTTCGCTTCTATGTGAGTAACGTCGCAATCTCTAACGTTTTTTTAAGGGGAGATATACATCTAGGAGCCGGAAAAAGGTCATTTTTGTGAATTTTTTCAACAAAAACGATTTGAAATTTCGGATTGGGGTTTTAATTATCTAAAAGTATATACACTGCCGGCCAAAAGTATGGATACACCTAGAAAAATTTCGCGCCGCACTAAAAGTTTGATATTTCTGTGAAAAAAAAGATATCCGGATTTTTAAGGCGGCATTTTAAAAGGGACAAATGAAGCTCCACTTCGCGTTTTGGAAAAAAAAATTTCGATTTTTTTTAGACCCGGGGCGCCATTTTGAAAATGGCCGTTTTTTGGCTTTTTTTGGCCGTTTAAAATCGACCGCGCGTCTTCAGGACATTTTTTTGGGGGATTTTTTTTTGAAAGAACCTTAAAAGATAGAGGAATAGCTATAGTTTCCTTTTTTAGAAAGTTTCGTACGATTTTTTTTCACCCATTTATTGCATTTTTTTCTCAAAAAGGCAATTTTGAAAAGATGCTGCTGAAATAGGAAACTTTGAGGTTTAGAGAAAATTGCCAAAAGGCAAAAAAGTTGCGTTACATCGTATTGAATCGAGCAAATCCGGATGGAAATCCGGATATCTTTTTTTTTCACAGAGATATCAAACTTTTAGTGCGGCACGAAATTTTTCTAGGTGTATCTATACTTTTGGCCGGCAGTGTACATTTAAAAATATGTTTAATTTTCTTTATTTGAAAATATAAAAAATATACACGGATATTGCATGACCCTTGGAGCGTCGTAAAAAAATCTGCGTATACGGTACCCACTGGCGTTTCTTCAAAAATCATCTGACAAAAAACCAAAAAGATTATTAAATTAATTACTATAATTTAGTGCTTGTCATAGCCGATTTTGAAAATATCGATTTATGACAAAATGGCGGACGTTTGAACATAAATAGCGATTTTTGGGCCACAAATTAGTTATTATTTTGCCTATAAAACAAAAACTAAGTAACGGGAAAAAAATCCTATGACTAGCACTAGATAATGGTGTGTAGAATAACCACAGAAAACTTCAAGGCAATCGGTTCATTGGTTTTCGAGAAATTTTGGTTACCGATGTGAAAAACGTGGTTTTGAGAAACGCGTTTGAAAATTTGGGAATGAATAAATCATAAAATTTGTCAACTTACATGGAATCATCGATACCAGGCCCATAGTTCAGGTCTTCTACAGTAGACGGAATGTTCATAGCTTCTAAATCCTCGACCTCGATCATCTAGGTGTATATCTGCCCTTAAACATTCACGGTCGATATAACCAATTACTGCCTATATTTCAATTTCCACATATTCATTGCGACTGATATATTTCTCTCGTAAATCGGAAATTGATAGGTCTCGTTCATTGCCCATCACAATCGTATCTTTTTTTGTCTTTCGCAATTTTTAATTAGCCGCATTTGTTTCTTTTTTGTGCGAAATTGCACATGAGTGTTCCGCACGTTGGATTTCACGTGATATTACTATTCGATAAAATGGTGACGAACCATGTATGGACCAGATTCACACATAAATTTGAGTTTTTATCAGTTAACGTTTTTTTCTTTATTTTATGAAGTCTGGTCGATAGTTAGTTGAATAAAAAAAAAATAAGCACTACCCAAATGCATGTATGAAATTTGAATATGAGCTACATGTAGTGTAACTCCATCAGCATAATCTTGAAACCACCGAGCAAATGGGTTCTATCACTCTCATATCTCGACACTCTCATCTCTCATCTCTCTACTCTGCCCCATTGTTTGTAATAATGAGCAATTTAATAAGTCTTTACGTACAATCATACCATAGCATCATCGTCATCGCCCTTTTCCATATATACTGAACGCAGAGACGCGCCCAGATCTTTTTCATTTGGAAAACTGATTCTACAACCTTTTTCTGTTGGTGTTTATTCTTTTCTTGCGGACCCGACAAAAAAAGAATCAATCGGAAAATATTCACAGTGAGAGTTAACGGTAAAACGCAACAATATAGCCAAGTTCTAGGCGAATTTCCGGTTTTCAAGGCATTAGGCAACTGTGACAACCCGAAAATTAGGCTTTTCAATGAAATTAATTTTGAAGGAATGCGGAAGATGACAGAAAAATCATTGGGCCATTTATTTGTGTGTTCATAAACAAAATTGTGAACCAAATTTCATTTAAAAAATATGAATAACTAAAAAAGTTATTATTTAGTTCAACGATGTACTTGATTTTGGCCACCCAGTTGATCTGAAAAAAAACGAGTATTTTTGTCTCAAAGTAGATAATATTGGCTATGATTTTATCGAGCTTTTCTTGGGAATAGTGTTTGTATAACGAAAAAAAAAACTTTTTGATTTTTTTCCCCCATTGTTCAAGGAGAAAAGACATCATTGTTAATAGCTAATGAAAAAAAAATGTTATGAAGAAAACCGTCGGTCAAGAATAACTCACTATTGCACTGAATAAGTACAAAATTTCAAGTCAATCCGTTCTTTCGATGTCGATAACGCGTGTGCACAGTTTGGATGAACATAGTTTCGAGAAAAACGCGTTGAAAGTTTGACCAGCAGTTCTATTGTTGTAATCCCAAGTTTACCTTCAAACTGCGATTCCTGCATCATATGTTGGACCTCTTTCTCTTCAATTTGAGTTGCCTCAAGCGAAGAATGCTTGTTCGACATTTTCACAGCAGCCTAGCCCTATGAGTACTGCATATTCGTCAGGCCAAAAAGTTTACTTCATGCAATCTATCTATGAGCAAATATGTAAACTCTTTTTTTTTTCAGATATTTCCTACTTGGACTAGAAATATAAAACCTTGTATCGATTTAGTCAATAATGCTATTAATTGATTCATCAAATTCAGTCATTCCTTGCAGAATTCGCATACCTGCTGAACCAAAAAAGAAATCACATTCGTTTACAAATAGAACGGTTTGTTTATCCATTGCGGTAATTGTTCATGGTGTTGTTAGCGTGACGTTTGTTCTTCTTTTTTTCGTGCATACTGTCGAAAAAATTGTGCTGTCTATTATCGCCCAAGGGCGAAAATGCCTTTTAGAACAGAGGTAAGTAAAAGGGCCGACCGAGTGAAGTTTGCTGTTGAAACCTGCTAATAGCTTTTACTAGTCGCCAACGTAAAGTCGTATTATGGGGTAAGGCCACAGTAGAATTTAAAAAACATCTTTTTTTCGCTAAAAGGGTGCTTTATCATCATAATAATATGTTACTATTCGATTTATAGCAAGAACATTTTTTCCCACCGACTTTGAGCGTATAACGTAAGCCCACCTCTGGCACGGTCATAGAGTACCTGAAACTTTAAGCGCGTTCTTCTTGAAACAGCTTTTTTCCAATTGGCGTGACAAATAACTTCAACAATTTTCACTCGATTTACTTCAAATTTAAAAGTTATGTTCCTAATTGCATATCGTAGAGAAATACGTACGGAATTTCTGATTAATCAAAAACTTTTCATTTTATGAGCAGTATTATACGAAATTGTTCACTGAAAATTCATTCAAATACCTACAACTCAATACAAATACCTACAGCTTTCGAATAAAACAATGTTTTTTAAATTCCTTACGTACTTCTCTAGGGATTCTAATGTAGATTGACGAGAATTTTTGTTTTTTGTTCTAGGTAAAAAATTTTGGATGCTAAATGTCACGCCGCGGAGCGCCTAAAAAAAGATAACAAAAGAAAATACTAGTAGTCGGCCATGTTGTACGTCGAAAAAAAAAATATGTATATATTTTCTAACATCTTGATATTCATACTAAATAGATATGTAATTAATTTTATGAGTGAATCACGTTTCATACGAAAAACAATTGTTAGTTTCGCACATGATTTTATACCCGCTACTGTGGCCTAACCCCTTAAATTTTGCCGACTGACTGTTTTACACTCGCAAGGAACGCCTTATTTCAAATGCAGCGGACAAATCTCGCACCGATTCTGCATTTTTTGTCTCTGAGCAAGATTGAAGGAAAACCATATTCATGTATCCTTGGCGCGTAAAATATGTATTCTTTTTAGAGAGTCGCAACCAAGGATTCACCTCGGATATGTGTCGGAGTATGGTGGCAATGTTAGACGTCGATCACTCTGGCAAGCTCGGATATTATGAATTCAGGACATTGTGGAAACACGTTGAAAATTGGAGGGTAATTGACTTTTATTAATTTTTGGAAGATCATTTTATCGACTCGTCCATTTATATCGGTCTAATATTTGCTAATAAGGAATAATATTTGTATTCACCCGGCCCAAAACTGATATGGGAACTTGGGAGTGGATTAAAAAAAACCTTCAACCTCATTCGAAATTTACAATTGGTTCTCCAAAATGTACACCTCGTAAGCGCAAAACGATTTTGCAATTTCTCTCAATACCAAATTGCGGGTCCCAGTACATTTAAGGCCTTATTTTATTCCTAAAGCTCGCCGCCGCGATTTTTTTGTAAATTTTTTTGATTGAACCTGATGCCAAATATCATAGCACATTTCAGCGTCCAAATCAAGTACTGGAGAATTATGAAGATCTAGAATAATATTGACATTTGCAAAAATGTCGCACGCCGCCTTTTTTCGGAGCATTGCTTTTTTTCATAAAAATTGCGAAAATATTTCTCAGCAATTTGCAGAAACCTTTGATTCTATGGTATTTTATATCTACGTTGAGAAACGCTTTGGTGTTTGGCTCCAGGCTCAATTCTAAGAACTAGAAAAGCCCCACTGTGAAGGGTTTCAGCGAAAGGGATGGTTTCATACAAATTGCCAGAGGGTATTTATACAAAAAACAATCTTGACAATATTTTTAGCCCCTTTTATTGTGTATGTTTTGGGGGACACCAATATCATAGTGCCTTTTATTATTGCTCCTTTCTTTAGCCTTATCGTGATCGTTGTATTGCAGAAAGTATTTAAACTGTACGACAAAGATGATTCTGGTCACCTGAGTGCTTTTGAGTTGAGGCAGGCTTTGAACAGCGCTGGTTATCGGCTCAACAATCACATACTCAACATTCTCGTGCACAGATATGCAACAAAAGACGGCTTCATCATGTTTGACGATTACATCATGTGCACCGTACGTCTGAAAACAATGATCGGTAAGGTTCAGCGGGATTATGAAGATAAAAATGAAAATTCCTTTAATTTCCGCAACCCCCTTCACTTTGCTGACCACTGATCCCCCACCCCCATCGCCCCTCTGTCTTGCTCTGTCTCACGCGAACGTTATTAATCTTATAGACATCTTTCGAGAACGCGATCCCGACAACACTAACTCAGCAACTTTCACCATGAAAGAATGGGTGGAAAAAACAGTGTATTAAAAGTAAACGGAAGAACGCACGATCGAGACACTCACGGTAAAAAAAAATGAATTAATTTACATTCTACAGTATCGTGATTTAAGGTAGTACGAGCTCGCAATCGTGATTTCCATAGATTTTGTTCAAATTTTAACCAGACATTGGTCATACCATTATGCATGTTTGAGTGAAATTTCAGAACAGTCGACTATTTAGATTGGGAGTTATTGGTTTTTGAAATTGCAACTTGTAACACTGCAGAGTCTGCATTGAAATTTATACAGAATGATTTTCCGTAAAAAACTATTTGTCCCCTATAATAAGAAGACTTCTGCAACACCGCAGACTTCTGCAACACCGCAGAAGAGTATTGTTCAATATTTCGAGAAAAAATAATTATAGTGTTCCTGAATTAAAAAATGTTGTCATAAAAAAAGATTTGCATTATAAATATTAATCTTTTATATTGTTTATGTTATCTTCATTAACAAATAAAAGTGTTGGTTCATTCATAACTAATTTAAAACTTTGTTCGATGAAAAATTACTTCCAAATAAAAATTTGTGTTGCAGTATTATTTTAAATATGCCGCGCAAACTCACGTCATTAGATACGTGGAACGATGCGGTGTTGCCATATGTCTTCTTAATATAGGGGACAAATGATTTTTACGGAAAATTATTCTGTCTAAATTTGAATGCAGACCCTGCAGTATTAAAAGTTGCAATTTTAAAACCCATTATCTCCCAATTTAAATAGTCGACTGTTCTGAAATTCCACTCAAACTTGCATAATGATATGAACAATGTCTAGTTAAAATTTGAACAAAATCTATAGAAATCGAGGTTGCGCGCTCGTACTACCTTAAATGATTTAGTAACGCCTTTATTCCTCACGTTTCTGGATTCTTTCCAAAATTGATCACTGACTTACACACGAATCTTTATTGCAGATTCCGGCCTTGATCTGGAAGGCACGGCTCTTCCCGTTTAAAACTCTTGGAAAAAAAACTGCAGGCGTTTGAAGCTCAGGAAAGAGTTTTGTATCATACTTTTGGACGCTCATTCGACTTAATAGACTGCTTCGATTTACAAAAAAAAATAAGATCCACTGAAATTACTATAATTCTTTTTTACAAAAACCTGCCTGAGTTTGAAATAAAATTGATGAATTTCACGTTTATAATTCCTAACACGTTAAAGGACGCATTTTCAAAAGAACATGGAGTATGAATGTTTGTGGAGATGTCGAAAGGGACACATTTTTTTATGTATCTGAACATCGGTTTCTCTCAGACTTGGCTACCCGGTTTTCTCAGTCGAATAATGTATTACGATGACCGCAGAGATGGAAAGTAGGATGCAATATTCTTCTGGTAGGAATCGCTCCCGTTACTACGAACGAAAAATATCTCGTTTACTTTTCTCATAATTAATTTACTGTGAATTATTTAAAAGAACGATCTAGGGTATTTGTAACGCCACACATTCGCTCTACTCCGTAATATAGGTGCAAATTTCCCACGAGCTTTATGGAGTTTTGTCACATAAGTGAGGGTCGAAAGTTGTACGCGTAGTTATAAGTATCGTAGGATGTTTTAATGAAATAAGAAGATAATCAATAAATTATCGAATTAAGGCGTCTTCTCACTTTACAATTTTCATAAAAACAATTTTTTTCAATTATATTTTTCGAAAGTATACTACTGTGTCCAAAAAATAAGGTGACATTGTATTTATTTCGAAAATTCTTTATTTATTTTTCCAAATCAATTTCATCCCCTTCAAAGTAATCCCCTCCCGATGCAATGCACTTATGCCAACGGATTTTCCAATCTTCGAAACACTGATTGTAGTCACTTTCCGGGATGGCCTTCAGTTTCGTCTTCGCTGCGGCTTGAATCTCCTCTATCGTATCAAAACGGTGTCCCCGGAGCGATCTTTTGAGCTTGCTGAACAGCCAGAAGTCGCACGGCGCCAGATCAGGTGAATACGGTGGTTGCGGAACGATATGGGTTGAGTTTTTGGCGAAATGATCACGAATTACGAGTGCAGTATGGGATGGTGCATTATCGTGGCAACGAAAAACTCACTTTTAGCAGCTCACAAAACGACGCGTATCTCAAACACTAATGAATATTTTGACATGTAAATTTGACATAGATGTCACTGACAGTACTACCAACCTAAACAAAAATAATTCTCCAAATCCTTCGACGCGCGCAGTTTAAATTCAAATGTCACCTTATTTTTTGGACACAGTGGTACATATCCAAAAGTATCATGCTTAAATTTTATGAAGATCGGAGGAGTCCAACTGTATTTGAGTGTGACCTTTACTTTACTACCTGAGCACGTTCATCTCCTCGTTAAAAACTTTAAACGTGGATTTCTCGAAACAACGTTTTTCGACGGCTTGTTGATCAAATCTTCGAAACTACTAAACCGATCCTTGTGACATTTTAACCACATATTCTTTACAACTTTAGCCGTAGCGCATATGAACGATTTTTTTAAATTTTCCATGTTTAATATTTTTTCGGCCAAAAACGGTGGAAGAACACGTTTTTTTTTCTTTCCGAAAAATGTGCGGGTTTTGTTATTTTTGCATATATCAAAAATCGTATGATATGCGATATAGCCATTAACATACTGAATCTAAAACTGTTTGAGTTTTTTGCTTTTGATGATCCATCTCCGAGATTTCATCAACAGTGCAGACACACTTTTAGGACATTTTTTTCAACTACCATTTTCGACTATAAATAGTGACTTAAATAAATATTTTTTTTTTTCAAAATGTATTTCGAAAGTGTATTTATTAAGGATAACAACTTTTATATCCATATCTATAATACAAACCTACCAAATAAATTCATGGAAATTGCCTTTTTAGCGTCTAAAGTGCGAAGACTCCTTAAGGGAAGGGTAGGGGTGTCAGCGTGAAAAAAAAACACTTTTTTGCGAATTTTTTTCATCTATATGGATAGAGTCAATTTATTGAAATTTTTTGTACATTGTTTAGCATCATTTCAAGAACATTCCGTGAAATTTGTACGCGAAAACATCCACAAACAAGCCGGTGCCGCTTGTTTTTCTCGAAACCACTTTTTCAATGTCCGTGTTTACTGCCATTTGAAAACTACATGACCGATTTATTTCAAACTTGGTACACACTTTCTACATATAAAATGCCTTCCCCAACGGTTAGTTTGAGATTTTTTTACATTGAGGGGGTTCTCCACCCCCAAAATGGCAGAATTTTTCGTGAAAAATAGCACTTTTCACTTTACATGACCACCAAAAATTTAGAAATAAAAAAAAATGATCAAAGACCCATGGAGGGAGGATTTAATGATACTTTGACTAAAATTTAATGGTACTTGATTTTAGATAATTTCTAGCTGAAATACAGTGAACACCGCAAATTGTGTTTTTCCAAAGGCGTTCATGGAAAAGCTTTGTCACCGGCTAGTTTGTGGATATTTTTGCGTACAAATTTCACGGGATGTTCTTGAAATGACACTTAACAATTTACAAAAGGTTTCGATAAAATTACTCTATCCATAAAGATGAAAAAGAATCGCAAAAAAGTGTTTTTTTTCACGCTGATGACTTTAATTGACTTTAATTTCAGGGTAACGGTCGGTTCAAAACCGCGAACGGAAAATAATGAGTTACGAAGCGTTACGCCTACACGTGCCTAATTATTCATTTTCCGACATGTATACAATCAACAGAAAATATATTATACAGATTTATATTATTTACAAAAAGCTAAATAAATTTGGCTGTTAATTCGTAAAGATCGATCGATGACGATCAAAGATGCTTCTCCCGTTTTATTTCCGAACTAAAAATGTCCTACGCGCTACGAAAGTGTTCACTTGACTTCCTAGAGCTGTAAAATAAAAAAGAAAAAATTTTGAACACTATTTTTCAATCCACAGAAATAAAACACAAATATACAATAAATATTTTTACCATCGATACAAACGTTTCGATTGACGAGTCAATTATTCTTCGTTCTCCTTTCATAACCGATTCCCTATTGCTCCGTCAGTACTTTTTTCTAGTAAATATTTATTAATAACCAATTATAAAATACATTCGACCATGTAATCATACTGACTAGACTGAATTTTGAATTCTTTGAAGCGATTATCCAGTGTGGTAAGTGTAGAAGAAAATAAGTCGGAGAATTGAGCGAATACAGACGAGTCGATATGGTAGTTAGTCCTTCATCGATTTCGAAAATTGCGATTGCCGGTGACGTGGACGTTACACGCTAGTATAATAAATAAATTAAATCTTGTTCAAAATATCGTCGCACAGGCGGAAAAGATACAGCGCTTATATTAAGGTGTTAGACTACTGTGAAAATAACGAACACTCGTTTGTCGCTCGAGGCAACTCGAATTGAAGAACATAGTTTAACATTTGGCGCCGGAATCGCCGATTAAATGTAAACTTATGATGACAACAATAGAACTGCAAGTGAAAGTTTAATCGTGTTTTTCCCGAAACTATGTTTCCCAAAACGGTGTACACGATTTCTCGACGGCGAATGAACCGATTGACTGGAAATGTAGTAGGTACACTTATTCAGTGTAATAGTAAGTTTGCCTTGGCGACGTTTTTCTTCTTAATATTTTTTTTCATTTGTGATTAATAATCATGATGTCATTTTTCCTCAAAACATTCAACATTTCTTTTTGATTGTTGGAACACGATAACAAATAAAGCTCGGTCAAGTCTTAGCCAATATTATCTTTTTTTAAAAACTTTGGTAGTTATGCAGAAGTGGGGCTCTACCCCAATGTCAATGCTAAACGATTATTTTTGGCATGGACGCCTTTATTATGTCACCACTAGTGATATTCAGCCCGCAGAGGCTGACATTTATAAATATTCCCATAACTCAGGTAGCAATTTTCAAAAAGTTGACCAAAAGTCGGAAGTTATCTTAAAGTCAACAACCATCTAAAAAGATAACTGTTGGACACATGATAACTTGTAGGTAACTTCCAAGCGGACATTTGGTACCCATTTGGACAACTAATAGATAACTTTTTTGAAATTGCTACCTGGGAATGTATGAGGTTTCGAAGTTTGGTGAAACACGCAGTAAAATAGGGCATTTTCGTGCTTTTGAACTTTTCCGCTGCGCGCGCAGGCGTGCGTGCGTGTGTGTGTGTGTGTGTGTGTGTGTGTGTGTGTGTGTGTGATCTCTATTTCGAAACAAAGGTACAATACCACGTAAACACAGTCATTGTTGTCTTCATGCGTTCAAGTGTGTATCTGTTACAGGTGATCTTGTAAAAATGTCTGTATGAAAACTTCTTTTTCTTTGAACTCCAAAACCCCATAATTTATTGAAATAATTAAAAATATCAGCCTCCGCGGACTGCATATCATTAGTGGTGACTAATTAAAGCAATTCATGGCAAGAAAAAAAAATTCCCGCCAAAGTTGTGGTGGAGCCCCACTTCTGCATAATTACCAAAACTTTTTGTGTTTTAGATCAACCGAGTGGCCTGAATCAAGTACACTGTTGAGCCCCTAACGTTCAGAGGTCCCACACGAGATTGTTTATAAATCTTTTTGAATAAAATTTGGTACACAACTTTGTTAATGTACATACAAATAAATGTCCAAATGATTTTTCAATAATCTTACTTATTGCTTCAAATTTTTTTTTATGTAGCCCACATTTTCTGGTTATCACAATAGCCTAACCGCTCCACAAAAATGGCTATTTCCGAGCGGCATGAGGAACAGGATATTCACGAAAACTGCAATATGATAACGCATGCGTTTTGTGATAATTACTTCGCTCTCTAGATACGTCCCAAAGAAACCCATTATTCATTTTTTACACACACACACACACGTGCGTGTGTGTATATATATATAGACAAGCAAATATGTATATTTACGTTCATGAGGACATCTGTGGGCTTACAAAAAGTGCGGTAACACACTTAAGGATGTAATCTCGTGGTTGTACGTGTTCCGCAATACCTTATCACGCCCTCTGGTTTCCTGGACTAATTAAGATATTTCACATGGTCCATATATGAGTATCATTTGCCGCGTCGTGGCAAATGGTCAAGCTAGTCCCGTAAAAATCAACCGTAGCAGAGTAGGATACTGAATTTGCGTTCCACCGAATCAAGAGGAACATTATATTGTCCGTGTGCTGGAGTAATCGTTCGACTTCGGGATACCAAAATGATCGACGATCCAGAACTTTGCACAGTTGAGAGTCCTCGATACCAAAATTATCGCGAGAACCGTGTATCACAGTTTAGTATATCGGAAAAAATCGATGTCGACAAAGTTGATCTCAGCGATGTTAAAACTCACAGAATATTCACCGAGGAGCCTCTACCCGCCGAAGCTGCCGCTATAAAAATTTACATAAAACCGCAACGTCACAAACGGAGTCAACAGGTAAGAACCCCAGAGAGCGATATATTCGACCGCACCGGTGGCAAAAGTTTCCCTGCAAAGTGGTAGTCGAAGCCGGCGTTTAATTCGAAAAAGAATACGTATTTGCGGACAAACGTACGATAAAGGGACGCGAACTTGTGGGAATTCAATCGCAAAAGCAGTGTGCGATGTAGGATTTGCGACGATAACGCGAATTTTCATTGCGATGACAAATTCGCGTTTCTGTATCCATCACGGACGGAGGATCAAAATAATAAAAATAATTTGGGCAATGAAGAATTACGCGATCGGTGCAATGCTTGGAAAAGGGTTGCGATGGATAGAAGATGTTTTTTTTTACTTTTCGCAGTTGGGAGGAAACGGATTGCGCATCGGGTCGCATACGGCCGTACAAGATTTTAATAAATTGAGGCAGCAAATTCTCAAATCGGAACAATTGTTCGAAGATCCAGAGTTTCCGGCTCTCGACTCGTCTATTTGCTACTCGACCCCCTGCGACAGAAACATAGTGTGGAAACGACCGAAGGTAAGGAATGGACGAAATAAAAAAATGGTAGTCGCTGACAATTATTCGTACAACTGTACACTGAGAAAAAAAAACAATTGAATAAAAAAAAGATATCGGTTGATCCAAATAAATGTGCTGCTGCGGAGTGCCACCGATATATGAGATTGTTACAATACTATAAAATATTGGAAAATGTGATTGATTTAAATTACATATCATTTTATTTGAAAAAGCTCTTCTGTTCTCTGAATATCTACATTATCCTTCAAATAAAATTATATTCTATTGAAATCACTCTATATACAATCCGTAGATGTATTGGATGAAATAATTAAGCGGTTGCTACAAACATTTTTTATTTCGTACGAAAATATAATCAATAGAATTCATTATTTCTTTACTACATCGAAACGAATATGCCATGGGACGTAAGTTTTTCAATTTGTTTTAAATCTTAAATAAAAAGTGAGCATTAGAATGATCATCTACGATAATAGTGGAGAGAATATCAGATATCCAATGGAATATCCATGGGGAGAATATCAGATATTCGACTGATTAGAACAGATACTAGACTTTGATCTTATAGTCCAGTCAAATTACGGCTCACAGTGGAAAAAAAAACATAAAATTATGTAGTTTGGGGATTATGAAGGATCGATAGGGGGGTGTATTCTGAGCATACATTCCAATTTGAGGGGTTCTCCGGAGGTCAGCTCAAGGTCATTTCGATGAAAACGCGTTTAATTCGATATCTCGAGAACGGTTAGTGTTAGGCCAAAAATTGCAGAGACCTTTTCTCTTCTAAATTAAATTTACTAACTTTTTTATCTGAAATTTTTGCCTTTCGGAAGTAATAAATTGAAAAGTATTGATGATAAAAAAAAAGTTTCAGATAAAAAAGTTAGTAAATTTAATTTAGAAGAGAAAAGGTCTCTGCAATTTTTGGCCTAACACTAACCGTTCTCGAGATATCGAATTAAACGCGTTTTCATCGAAATGACCTTGAGCTGACCTCCGGAGAACCCCTCAAATTGGAATGTATGCTCAGAATACACCGATATCGATCCTTCATAATCTCCAAACTACATAATTTTGTGTTTATTTATTTCGGTAATTTGACTGGACTATTAGCCGCAGGCCAAGAAGCGATACTGTTTGGAGTTTCTCCAGCGTTTAAGTATATTTTCGGTCCGCGCTACGCTTAAGAGAAACGAGCGCGCGTGCGGCTTCTAGCGGTTACTCCGAGAACTACGGGTTTCCTCATACCTAGAATTTCGGAGGCGCTCGGCCATAATTTGGTTCAATTTTTTTTAACCAAATGTGCAAGAAACAAACTTTACTTTCGCATGATTTTTTAACCAATTCAGAAATTTGCTCAATTTTTTTCAATCAAAATAAAATACTAATATTTTAACGGATAATGTACTTAAAAACTAATATCGGATGTGGTGAAAACAATAAAATAACATACTTACTCAATAGAAATTTGATTTGAATCAAACGAGCGAAATTCAATTTTTCTTGTGTACTCGGATCAACAATATTCATGTTATGAATTGAAACGCTTTTTTCTTTCGTTGCAGAAATTGCATTCAAAACTATTATATATAATTTGTTCGCGATAATTTTTTAGATACTTTCAATAATATATTGTTCTCGGCTAACAATATATCTTTTGAATGAAAAAAAACTTTCACTTTTATCATGATATTGACGTCAATAGCGTTTTGTTTGGACTAATAAATCCGATTATTTACACCAACAATTTTACAATTGCATCAACGAAATTTCATCCAATAACACCAATGATATTGGATCAATGATTTTTTTTTCTGTGTATACATCGAGCGTAGGCCATAACACTTATTAGTCATCTCTGTAAAGTGTGTTTTTACGATCGCGTGTAAAGTGTTTTGCAGTTTGTATTGTTGAAATACATGAAATCTTTTTTTTTGACAACCCAATTTTTTTGCCATATTTTACAAATGATAGATATTTACATGTTTTTTTGGAATATCGAGCGTATACATATATGTGTCTCGATGTATACGATATGTATACATCGATATGTATACATCGAGCGTAGGCCATAACACTTATTCGTCATCTCTGTAAAGTGTGTTTTTACGATCTCGTGTAAAGTGTTTTGCAGTTTGTATTGTTGAAATACATGAAATCCTTTTTTTGACAACCCAATTTTTTGCCATATTTTACAAATGATAGATATTTACATGTTTTGTTGGAATATTGAGATCTCCAACGTAAATCTTGGATTCTGGATAGCAACGAAAATAATGAAATAAAAGAAAGAGAATTCTTGGTGCGTCTTAACGATGCAAACTTCAACATCACGCTTTGTCAGTACCTGGCATAATTATTCGTTTTCGATCATATTCACTGCCAATCGTTCAGATGTCACGAATCGTTCTCGAAATATTATCTTGATGGAATTCCCGGTTTTACGCAAGAGTGGCATCATCACTTTTTTCCATTCGCTTTCTAGGAATTAATTATCGGCCCTCAGCTGTTTTTCGACGGATTTTCACGTTTCGACGTGCAACAGGGGGGACTTGGTGATTGTTGGTTACTCGCAGCTGTTGCCAATCTCACTTTGCACCCACATCTTTTCACGAAAATTGTACCGGAAGAACAGAGTTTCGATAAGGATTACGCAGGGATATTCCACTTCCGGTGAGGAATTGAAAAAATTACAGTGTTTCCTGAGAGTGCTTGGAACGAAGTGGAATGTTAATCAAAAGCACTGATACACTTCTTAAACTTGGATCAAATATTTTTTCGACGATATTTATCTTCGAAACCTTGAAAGAAGCATTTCTAGATAGATTGTAGATTATTCTTATTTTTAAAGATTTTTGTGCAAATGAGATGTTCTTCTTTCCGTCAGATTCTGGCAGTACGGCAGATGGGTGGATGTTGTTATCGACGATCGTCTTCCTACGGTTGACGGGAAACTGCTATTCCTCTGTTCAGCCGAGCCGAGGGAATTTTGGAGCGCTTTGCTCGAGAAAGCTTACGCGAAACTGCACGGATCTTACGAGGCCTTGGAAGGCGGCATGACGTCGGAAGCAATGGAAGATTTCACGGGTGGCGTGGCGGAAGTTTACGAGCTGAGAAAAAGCCCACCCGATTTGTTCAATATATTGCTCAAGGCTTACGAGAGAAATTCCTTGATCGGTTGTTCGCTCGAAGTAATTAGAGTTTGAAACAACATAGAAATCCAGAGTAACGCATTGAAGAACACAAATTTTGTAATAATTCAGTTCAACTGCTTCAAAGGCCGACCCAAACGTAAAGGAGGCAAGAACATCCCAAGGTCTGATACGGGGCCACGCTTACAGTATAACGGGCGTCAAGTACGTCGATATTCCAACGCCGAATCATGTGGGAAAAATTTCACTCCTGAGATTGAGAAATCCATGGGGAAACAAGGAGGAATGGAACGGACCTTGGAGCGATCAGTAATTTAAACGTTAATTTTTTTCCTCGCGCAAATATATCACCGTTAAGGGGAGGGTAGGGGTTTCAGCGTGAAAAAAAATACTTGGTTGCGAATTTTTTTCATCTATATGGATAGAGTAAATGTATTGAAACCTTTTGTACATTTTTAAGTGTCATTTCAAGTACATTCCGTGAAATTTGTCCGCGACTATATCTACAAACAAGCCGGTGACAAAGCTTTTCCAAGAACGCCTTTGGAAAAACACGATTTGCGGTGTTCGCTGTATCTCACATGGGGACCTTACAGGCTGTCACTCACGGATTTTGATAAGTCTCGGATATGTTGTAGAGGGACCTAGACTGAGTACCTGAGTAAAGGTATTTTATACAACGCTCTTTAGTTTTCGAGAAAAAACGTTCGAAAGTTTAGCTCGTAGCGACTATACGGGTACGGTTGCACCTTTGTCGAACCAGCGCCCAGGTAGGAGTTGACGATAAAAAAAGGACTCGCCAAGCTCTGAAACAAGGCTCACATTTTTTAATTCAGGCTGAGCAGCAGCCTGATTTCAGGACTAGCTGAACCCCTGAATGATAACGCGGTTTCAGGCTGTTGCACACAGGCTTGACCAAAAGCTGGTAGAAAAGCCTGTACTAAGCCTGAAACGACGAAACAACAAGGTTCAAAACGAGCTTTAATGAAGCCTTAACGAGCATTTATGACCAGGCTTATCCCAAACTCTTCTCGAGGCTATATGAGGCCTGTTTTTAGTTTTCTATATTCTACATTGGGGTACATTTAATAAATTTGTAAGGAATTTATTTTATTTATTATATATATTTATTATTCATTATATTATTTGTTATAAAATATATATAAAATATTTTAAACACAATACTTTATTTTATTTATTGTTTATGGGACACGTAATACACAGAGTGTACGCAAATCCCAGAGAGTGAGTATATACGAAATGTGTATGTGACGAGAAAAAAACTTTTTTGTGTACCTAATAAATATCGATAAGAGAATATGTTTAAATGTTCTGAGCTGCCTCCTTCGCTTTCGATTTTCGTGCCTTCGCACCCGACAAATTTATTGCTAATTTTTTTTTTCATAAAAGTACAGAAAAAAAATGTTATTTAAAATTTATTTTATTTTATCACAACCTGAAACAAGCCTGCATCCAGCCTTGATTTTTTAGCCTTAAAATTCACTGGCTGAATAAAGCTTGAAATAACCCTGAGTTTAGGCTAAGTAGCCAGTCTTGGTTCCAGGCTGCTCCAAACGATGCAATGAAATCTGGCCCAGGTCTGTCTCACTCAGGCTCGGTGAAACAAGACTCGCACAAGTTTGTTTCCATATTCAGCCTTTTGATTCTCTACCTGGGCGGGCGTGGCCCAGTGGGCAAGGTTCCCGGCTCTGACGCTCGAGGTCCAGGGTTCGAGTCCCGTGATGGCGTTTTTTTTAACAAAATATAAATAAATTCGATGAATAATGCAAAACCGTCTAATTATTTATTATTATTTTATTTATTTATTTATTTTCATTGATTTAAAAAAAAATTTACTTTACATTTTTTTAAATTATTTATTATTATTTTTTTTTACGCAGAAAAAAAGAGAGGAAGAAATTATAAAATCTTTCAGAAGAAACTGCAGTTTATTATTTTTCATTACAATACAGGTTTTTCTTACTCGCTATCACTGTGGTTGCTTGTTACATCAGAACAATATTGCGGGTGGTATTTGTCGTAAAAGCAAGCAAAACACAAGACCAAAGAGCAACGCGCACATTGTATATGAGCTGTGGCCTTGCAGGCGCACGGAGTTTCAAGCAACGTTATTGGAAAGCATACTTGATTGACGTTTAAAAAAAGCGGTCTTTTCTCAATTAACTTCGATGCCATTTCTTCCTCTCTTTTTTTTCTGCGTGAAAAATAATAATAAAAAATAAAAAAAAATGAAAAGTAAACAACTTGAAAAATGAATACATTTTTTTTTAATAAATAAATATATAAAATGATAATAAATAATCAGACGGTCTTGCATCATCCATCGAATTTATTTATATTTTGTGAAAAAAAACGCCGTCACGGGACTCGAACCCTGGACCTCGACCGTCAGAGATGGGAACCTTGCCCACTGGGCCACGCCCGCTGGTTCGACAAAGGTGCAACCGTACCGGTATAGTAGCTACGAGCTAAACTTTCGAACGCTTTTTCTCGAAAACCAAAGAGCGTTGTATAAAATCCCTTTACTCAGGTACTCACGGTAGGCCCCCTACAACATACCTGCGACTTGTCAAAATTCGTGAGTGACAGCCTGTAAAGTTTCCTTGTCAGCCTTTGCAGGATATTTTGTATGAGGAAGTGGTTCGCTCATAAAATTGATTACACATCTATTTAGTATGTATATCTAGCTGTTGGAAAATATATGTAGATATTTTTTTCGATGTACAAAATGGCCGACTACTCGAAACTTCTGAAAGCATCTTTTTTTCCAATTGGCGTGGCAAATAACTTCAACAATTTTGACTCGATTTACCTCAAATGAAAAAGTTATGTTCCTAATTGCATTTCGCAGAGAAGTACGTACGGAATTTCTGATTAATCGAAAACTTTTCATTTATGAGCAGTTTATGAGCAGTTATAACGAAATTTTTCACTGAAAAATTTATTTCTTAAGTTCAAATACCTACAACTTTTGAATAGAACAATATTTTTTTAATTCCGTACGTAATTCTCTAGGTATTCTAATGTAGATTGACGAGAATTTTTGTTTTTTGTTCTGGGTCAAAAATTGTGGATGCTAAATGACACGCCGCGCCTAAAAAAGATAACAAAAGAAAATATTAGTAGTCGGCCATTTTGTACCTCGAAAAAAAATATATATATATATTTCCTAACAGCTTGCTATTTACAGTAAATGAATGTGTAATTCATTTTATGAGTGAAACACGAATACGGAAATACGTGAATACGAAAAAAATTGTAAAATTGGCACATGATTTTATAGAAGTTATTGTGGCCTAAGACCTTAAATACCGAGTTTTCAATTAAAGATCACCGGAGTGGCGATCCATCCCCGACCACGAGAAGGCCGAACTCGGTCTGATTTTCGACGTTGACGGTGAATTTTGGATATCGTTCCAAGATTTCAAGAAATACTTCACCCGTTTGGAGTTATGCCATTTGTCTCCGAACGCATTGGCCGCAAACAACCTCGACGCGGGAAAGAAGAAATGGGAAATGACCGTTTTTGAAAGTGAATGGGTGCGAGGGGTGACCGCGGGCGGTTGCCGAAATTGTTTGGGTAAAATCTTACACCTCAATCATCGAGTATTAACTACGCAATCCTTACGCAAAATTTGTTTGGAACTTTGCAGAATCTTTTTGGCACAATCCGCAGTACCGAATAACGTTGGAGTATGCGGACGAGGGTGACGACAAGTGCACCATCATCGTCGCCCTGATGCAAAAGAACAGACGAGCTCAGAAACGAATCGGCGTCGAGTTACTCGCTATTGGTTTCGCCATTTATCGCGTACGTGTCTTCATCGATGTCTCAATGCCATCGATTGCGGTATCAATTAAGTTTTGTCTCATCCACAGCTGGACTTTCCGGAAAGATTGCCAAAGTCGTTAGACATAAATTTCTTCAAGCACAACGCGTCCATCGCACAATCACCGCCATTTACAAATTTGCGCGAAGTCAGCCACCGTTTCAAATTACCGCCCGGAACCTATTGCATCGTGCCAAGTACATTCGATTGTAATGAGGAGGCCAAATTCTTGCTTCGCATCTTCTCTGAAAGGAAGAACAAGTTGGAGTAAGTGTTTATGCTCCAATGACTGTCTTGTTGTTAATTCGATATCGCTTTTCCCTACGAGATTGATTGCAGAAACGTTGACAACGCCTTTTCTTATCACTGACGCTAAAGAATCGCGTCGAACATTCCAAACGCGCCATTGTCCTTATTATCGTTTGGGTGGCACAAATTTGAGCTCTATTTTTTTTCTTTTTCTCACCATCCAATTATCTTTTTTAAACAAAAACAAAGTGTAGCGGAAGCTGCGAGAAGTTAAAAAAATTTAGACGTCGCTCAAGCTTCCCAAAAATACAAATTTTCATTAAAAAATCGATTTTTTCTCTTCGTTCACTTCCCACTCATGAATTTAACGCTATATAATTTTTAAATTAACTTCGCGAAAGTTCTAGCCATCCAATGAATACTTAGTGATCGCTCAAGAGCTTCGAAATTTCCATTTTTCTCAAATTTTTTTTACTCTTTTCACTCATAGATTTGACGCTTCTCAAAATGTCCGAAACGATTACTCTTTTTTCCTTTAAGAACAAATTTTTCAAATTTGCCTCACACTTCTAACCCGATAAAACGACCTGTAATTTTGTTTCTTTTCCTTTAGCGAATTACCCAAGCATTATAATCTTTGTCATAAAATAATTCTCAAAATCTCTTGTCCGTAAACAAAATTATAGGTTGTTCCGTCGGGTTAGAAGTGTGAGGGAAATTTGAAAAATCTGTTTCTAAAGAAAAACGGATAAATGTTTTGAAAACTTTACGAAGCGTCAAATTTACGAGTGAGATCTACTTTTTTTTTAATTGCGAAAATTTCGAATCTCTCGCGCGACTCCTAAATATTCATCAGCTGGCTAGAGCTTTTGCGAGGTTAATTAAAAAATTATGAAGCGTCAAATCCATATGTGAGAAATGGACGGAAAAAAATCGATTTTTGAATGAAAATTTGCATTTTTGGGAGGCTCGAGCGACCTCTAAATATGTTTTTGACGACTCTTAGCTTTTGCGACAATTATTTTTTTCTCTAAAGAAGATTTGCATGGTGAAAAAGGGGAAAAAATAGATCTCAAATTTATGCCACCCTAATTATCGTGTCTCTACACATTCAAGAGCAATGCAACAAACCAAAAATACAACTTATCACTTGATTTTATATTTGCAGGGAATATGACGATGAAATAGGATTCGGAAAGGTGGACGACAGGGTAAGCAGAGAATTCGTGACTGGCTGTCATTAAAAACCGTCACTAACTAAAACTATAACACGTAGAATAACGCAAGCCCACGCCGCTGTCATCAATTGATGCGAAATATTAACATTTGGAGGATGCTCTGGCTATCGAACGTTCGATGGCGGAAACTCTGCTATGTCTGAATCACTCGACGCATAAAATGATATGTAGAATAAGCCAGCAATCTATTCAACCAACGCGTCAGTCTTGCAGGGTTATTCCCATTCGAGAAATACAAGAATTCGTTATCGCTGCCAGTAGCTTACAATTTTCAAGTGAACTGTTTACATTTTTCACCAATGGCATAAGTACCTCGTGATAAATGAAAATTATTTCCGCAAAGATAAACGTTCTCGTTAATTCCGGTACACCCTTTATTACGTCACCACCCCAATGGGTCACTCTAACACCTTTCTTAACAAAGTAATGAGAATTCTAAAAGCATGGTGAACGTGGGTAGCGATGGGTGATCGATTTGTCTATTTTGCTGGCCACTGACAATGAGCGGCGCAGGGGCCTGCTCGTGAGCACTAATGGTACATGGTCTTCTTTTTTTTAATCAGTATTACGATTGCTTGTGGCTTTTACGTAATTAACTAGCGCGATGATGACCCGAGCAAGAATGAAGTTGTCGTAAGTAACGGGCACTTAAGGGGTGGGGCTTCTGCGACTAACTGAATTACAAAATTATTTTAATGGGATAAATAAGATGATTGAAAAATCGTTTACACATTTATTTGTAAGTTGTAACGATGCGTTACGAATATTGAGACTATCCGAGAAAGGCGAGGTAAGCGGGCTGCGTAGCTCAGTGGTCAGAGCAGTCGACCGGCAATCGAAAGGTCCCGGGTTCGAATCCCGGCCCAGAAGCGCGCTGCATTTTTTCTCGGATCTCTTGGACTTGGACTTGGACTCGGATCTCTTGGACTTTTTTCGGGGGATTACAATGTATATTAACAAAGTGGTGTATCCAATTTAGAAAATAATGTTGATAATTGAAGACATTTTAAACAATCTCATGAAGGGCGTTCAAACGTGAGGAAATCAACGGTATACTTGATTTTCGCCACCCACTTGGTGTGAAAAAAAAGAGTCTAAAAAGAAAAAGATAATATTAGCTAAAACTTGACCGAGGAGTTTTTTAATTGTGTTTCAATAATCGAAAGGAAAATGTTTAACCCTTATTTCGACTTTTCAAGGCAAAATTCCATTATGATTGAGAATAACTAAGGAAAAATAAATGTTTAGAGGAAAAACATCCGTCAACACTAAACTACTATTGTACTGAATAAGTGTACCAAATTTCAAGTCTGTCCGTTCATTAGATGTCGAGAAATCATGTACACCGTTTTGAAAAACATAGTTTCGAGAAAAAGATGTTTAAATTTTTACTAGCAGTTTAATCGTTGTAATCATCAGTTCAGCTTCAATCAGCGATTCCTATTCTATACGTTGGACCTTCCTCTTCAATTTGAGTCGTATCAAGCAACAAACGATTTTTTTTTTAATTTTCCCAGTAGCCTAACCCCTTAACGAAATTAAGAACACTTCTTATAGTTTGACCGTACGAATAAAGAAGGTTTCCCGTATGGCGGATATTTGACGATTCGGTAGAATCTGTCGCAGTCACCACGTTAAATTTGTATCGAAATGAAATTCGATGTTCCAGATTCGTGATAAACCCGAGCCGCAGCGCAACGAAGAGAAGATAAGCAAATGTTTCAGGACACTCGCCGGTGAAGATATGGAAGTTGACTGGGTAGAATTGAAAAATATTCTCGATTACGCGATGAAAGATGGTAAACCTCATTCTTGTTCTCTCCAAAGACCAACGACGTTATTACATTTCGAGACTTTCGGGCATCTTGAGGCGGGATATACATTTAGGCAGGAAAAAAATAAGCAATACTGAGTGTCCGCCATCAATTTTGTCGAATCTCTTATATGTAACAAAGCATTGAAAAGTATTAGACACGTATTTGTTTTAATCTTTGAAAACACGGTTTAAGGGGGAAACCTTCCCTTAAAGAGAGGCGTGTCGAGGGGTGGTTTTGCAGTTTCACCCACAAGCAGTCCACCGATTGGAATGAAACAAAAACGAAAATTCTTATAATGCAAAGCGATGAAAAATCCACTATAAAATAGTCGATGAAAAAGAGATTACGGGGTTACACGCCTTTCTTGAAGGGGTTGCTCCCTCCCTTGAAAACGGTTTGCACAGATAAAAAAATACGTGTCTAATAGTTTTCAATGCTTTATTACATATGTGAGTTTCAACAAAATCGGGGGCGGACACTTGAGTGATGTTCCTTGTTAGCAGTTAACGTTTTTTTCTTCTACTTCATGAAGTCTGATCGATAGTTAAGTGAATAGAACAAAAATAAAAAATACCCGAATGCATGTATGGATTTTGAATATGCGCTAACACGTGATGTTTGTGTTAGACCTACCATCATCAGTTCGACCTAGCGACGGCTATACTCCCGATACTACCCACGAAAATTGCTTCATCGTCGACTGTCTCATCTCTCTAATCTGCTGGATTGTTTGTCGTAATAAACAATGCAATCAGTCTGCAGGTAAGATACTACAGCATAATCGTAATCGTCATCGCTCTTCTAGATATACACTAGACGCGAAGTCGCGCCCAGAATTTCATCATTTGGAAAACTGATTCTACAGCCACTTTCTCATCGGACTGTATCATTTATTCCTTTTTGCGGCCCCGACAAAATAAGAATCAATTGTCGAATATTTACAATGATTCTTAACTGTACGAAGTAATTGCAACAAAATGGGCAATTCCTAGGTAAATTTCCCATTGTAAATTTCTTTCTATGTTCATGCGTACTGAGTCATAAAAATATCTCTTAGCCCTTCAGATGATACATCTGGTTATAAAAAGGGCGTGCTAAATTTGGGCTCTCTAACTCAAGTCTAAGTGGTATTTTGCTAGATTAGTTTTGTCCGTACTCGATTCACACGGAATATTCGCTATTTGCGTTGAGCTTGACGACTTTCCACAAGTAAGTAATATTCTATAGTAAGTGAAAAGCTACTTTTTAAATCTTGATATAATTATCCTCACGGAAATTGAAGCTATTTAAAAAATTCGTATATTCGTATTGAAAACTGTTGTTTTCAATACAAATATACGAATTGATAACTGTTGTTTTCAATACAAATATACGAATTTTTTAAATAGCTCCAATTTCCGTGAGGATAATTATATCAAGATTTAAAAAGTAGCTTTTCACTTACTATAGAATATTACTTACTTGTGGAAAGTAGTCAAGCTCAACGCAAATAGCGAATATTCCGTGTGAATCGAGTACGGACAAAACTAATCTAGCAAAATACCACTTAGACTTGAGTTAGAGAGCCCAAATTTAGCACGCCCTTTTTATAACCAGATGTATCATCTGAAGGGCTGAGAGATATTTTTATGACTCAGTATGCATGAACATAGAAAGAAATTTACAATGGGAAATTTACCTAGGAATTTCCCATTTTGTTGCAATTACTTCGTACAGTTAAGAATCATTGTAAATATTCGACGATTGATTCTTATTTCGTCGGGCCGCAAAAAGGAATAAATGATACAGTCCGATGAGAAAGTGGCTGTAGAATCAGTTTTCGTGTAAAAATTCAGCATTTCGTGTAAAAATATTGATTATTGATCGAGTATTTTCAAAAAACTTTTGAAAGTAGCACGACCAGCGTGAAAAATCCTCGATCGGATTTGCAAAATATTTATTGGTTGTTGAGTTATTGCAGTTTGAACGTGCGACTGTCTTCTACGTAAGACAGATGGGAGACAATTTTATTATTAATATTATTGGTACCTAATAACATTCTTTGGAAGGTGTAAGAATCGATTGTTTTTCGGTGCACCTTAATGTGCACTGTATATTCGTCAGACCGAAAAAGTTCTATCTATGAGAAAATATGTAAACTCTGATTTTCAAATGTTTGCTAGTTCGACTCGACTGTAAGATCAGCGGATCATTCAAGTAGGGGAGTCCCGGGCACAGCGAACAGCCCAGGTAAAGCGAACACCCCCACGCGCATACGCTGCGCGCAGTGGGTCTATTCGCTTTGCCTGGGCTGTTCGCTATGCCCGGGTCTCCCCTAGTTATAACACTGGAAAATAATGCATTTAGGAATCTGAAACCTCGTATCGATTTAGCCAATAATGCTATCCATTGATTCATCAAATTCAGTCATTTCCAAGAGAGTTCTCATACCTGCTGAACCGAAAAGGAAATCAAATTCGTTTACAATTAGAACGATTTGTTTTATCATTACGGTAATCGTTCATGGTGTTGGTAGCGTGACGTTTGTTCTTTGTTTTTACGTCTGTACTGTCGCAAAAACTTGTGTTGTCTATTGTAGCCCCAAGGACGATAATGTCTTCTTAAGGCGCTATACCAGTGGGAACGCTGAAAATTTGGGTGATTTTCGATAATTTTTTGGAAGAAAAGTACTCAATTGAATGTTTCGGAAAATTAAGAATATATTTGGCTATATTTTACCTATATTACATCATTTTTTCATAGAAAAATATTAAGATTCAAGCGACTTATGCGCTGTCTTCGGAGGCGCCAAAAAAAAGTTCCTCCACTGCTGACATGATTCCGGCCGATTGAGTAGCTGAAACCGAAAAAGGAAGAAATGTCGTGAACCTGGAAGATATTTCAATATTTCGAAGAAAATGGCGTAATTATGAAAAAAGTCTGTTTTCATGCCTATAAAATGGTCGTTTTTTTTTTCAATGCCAAATCGTCAATTTTCGTCCAATCAAAAATATCCTACGTTATTGTAGAGTAAATATATTAAAGAGTACTTAGTTCAAATTTCAAGTTAATCGGATAATTACTCTATGAGTTAAAATGTCAGCAAATTTCAAAAATCTCATCTCATATTCTTGAAATTATAAACTGTTGAAAAAGGCAAAAAAAATAGATTTTTTAAAAGTGTCACACTGGTATAGCCCTTTAAACGGAGGAACGTAAAAGTGTCGACTTACTGACAAGGAAAGGTTGTGAGGTCGATCTCTCTGATTTCGATGAAATTTGGCATGCTTGTAGAATGGGTAAAAATAGGTGAACCTTTTTTTTATATCTGCGGTACCCGATTTTTAACGGTTGAAACGCACCCTCGAAAATTGGGGTGTTTTTCGTTTTTCGTTCACTGAGAAAAAAGAATCGTTGAATGTGCAAAATGCATTTTGTTGTCTCGAAATTTGGTTGTTTTAACCGTTGCTCAGACATGCTAAATAAGCAGATAGTTTAAATGTATCTTTGGTTACTGCCCAACTATACTGTTTTGTTATGCCAATCAAAAATCAAGTTGAACGTATTTAAAGATACAATTTTGTTAAACCACTTGAATTTTGAATGGACGAACGAATTTTTTTTTTTCAATGCCGGTAACGTTTTAACGGTACGAGATATGAAAAAAATTCAAATTGCAACAATGTTTATTTTTTCGTATACTATACATTGGAGATGAGAACGATAACGTTATCGGCGAAAAACGAAAAACACCCCTATTGTCGAGGGTGCGTTTCACCCCTTAAAAAATGGGTACCGCAGATATAAAAAAAAAATACGTGTCGCCTATTTTAACCCATTCTACAAGCATGCCAAATTTAATCGAAATCGGAAAGCCCGAATTCGCAATCTTTCCTTGTGAGCATAGTTTGCTGTTGAAACAAGCAACGTAAAATCGTATTAAATTTTGCCAAGTGGCTGTGTTGCACTTACAAGGAACCGCTGATTCTAAATGGGAGAACGATCGCGCATTGATTCTGCATTTTGAACGAAAAAAATATTCATGTTTCTTTGGCGTAGAAAATATGTATTCTTTTTAGAAACGCACAACAAAGGCTTCAGTCTGGATGTATGTCGGAGAATGGTGGCAATGATGGGCATCGATGACTCCAGCAAGCTCGGATACGATGAATTCAAGACATTGTGGGAAAACGTTAAAATCTGGACGGTAATTGGACTTTCTCAATTTTAAGAAGATTGATTGACGGGACAATTAATTTTGTTCTGATATGTGCTTTTAAGGGGTAACATTGCCATACACCCTGCTCAAGAGCGATATGAGCAGTTGGAAGTGGATTGAAAGAAAATTTGAATTCAACTGGAAATTGACAATTGGTTCCTCGGAATTTACACCAAATTAGTGCAAAAATATTTGGCCCTTTTTTCCATATCAAATAACGAGTACGAGCATGATCGATGCCATATTTTTTGCTGAAAGCCTTTGCGGTATAATTATTCGAATTCTTTGGATTAAACCTGAAACTGCAAATATCGAAGCATATTTCACTGTACGAATGAAGTAGTGGAGAATTATGAGGATTTCGAAAAACATTGACCTTTGCAGAAATGTCGCACACTTGCTTTTTTTCGAAGGCATTGCTTTTTTAATAAAAATGTTATTTGTGCAAAGATTTTTCAATAATTTGCAGAAACCTTTGATTTCTTGATTTGGCTCCAGGCTGTATCCCAAAAAGAAAAAAGTCCCACTGTGGAGGGTTTCAGAAAAAAGGAGGGGTTTAGACAAACTCCTAGTGCACCATTTAGTATTGAGAACAATCTTGTCACTACTTATTTTGTCCCCTTTTTTGTGTATACTTTGGGGAACGAAAGTAGAACGGAACCCCTCTTCTTCTGTTTCTTCTTTCTTTTTCCTCATCGTGACCATTATATTGCAGGCAGCATACAAACTGTACGACAGAGATGATTCCGGTCACCTGAGTGCTTTCGAATTGAGGGAGGCTTTAACCAGTGCTGGTTATCGGCTCAGCAATCACGTACTGAACATCTTCGGCCACAGATACGGAACTAAAGACGGCTTCATCATGTTTAACGATTACATCATGTGCATCGTAGTTCTGGAAACAATTATCGGTAAGGTTTAGGGAGGATACCAGAATAAAAATGACAATTCCATGACGCCTCGCATCAGCTCTCTCTCTCTCTCTCTCTCTCTCTCTCTTTACGCACGAGTATCGTGATTAAAATTTTTTTATTACGAACTTTTATTGCAGATTCCGACCTTGATCTCAAAACCACAGAACTTCTCATTTAGAAGCTCTTCGAAATGGAACCTTATTCGTACGACTGAAGACTTTTCTCCCGTTTCGCCGAGTTATTTTTCCCTTATTTCATGGAGGTCGGCCGATTTTTCTACGTATCCGACTCTTAAATATGTTAAATCCCAACAATGAACTGAGTAAAGCTGCAAAACGAGCGTTGACGGTTGGAAGTGTGCGAAAAATATATTGAATTTGAAAAAATTGCTTCTCTTGAAGCTCAGGCAAGAGAATTGTTTCATACTTTTGGATGTTGATTCGACTTCATAGACTACCTCGATTTATAAGGGAAAAAACTGAGATACACTGAAATTACTCTGATAATTTTTAACGAAAACGTGCTTGAATTCGAAGTAAAATTAGCTAATTTCAAATTTATAATTCGTGACACGTTGAAGGACGTATTTTCAAAAGAACACGCTGCACCAATGTTTGTTACCAACATGGGTTACCACAGACATAGCAATTCTATTTTATAGGAAAGTAGGATGTAAATTGTGCTAGGGATCACTTCCGTTACTACGAACAAAAAGTACCTTGTTTACTTTTTTCATAATTAATTTATTTCGAATTCTTTTGAAGAACGATCTTGGTTATTTCTCACGCCATGCGTTCGCTGTACTCCGTAATATGAATTCATTGTTCTGGCGAGCCTTATGGGGTATTGTCAAACAAATAAAGGTAGAAAGTTGTACGCGAAATTATAAATACCATAGGGGGTCTTATGAAATCATCGGATAATAAATAGATTATCGAATTAACGAACACAATGATCGTACAAGGAACATCCCTCAGGTGACACCCTTCGATTTTTCTGAATTTGGATATGGTATAAAGCACCGAAAAGTAAGCGATACGTGTTTTTTTGTCGGCGGAAAAACGGTTTTAAGGGGTGAAACCACCCCTTAATATAGGGGTGGTTTAAATTTTATTTTGCAATGTCACTATAGTGGATTTTTCATTGCTTCGGATGAGAAGTATTTTCGTTTTTGTTTCATTAAAATCGGTGGACTCCTTGTGTGTGAAACGCTATATTACCCCTAGAGATGCCTTTTTTCGAGGGGTGGTCGCACCCCGTAAAACCGTTTTTCCGACGATAAAACAAATACGTATCGCTTACGTTTCGGTGCTTCATAACATATCCAAATTTCAACAAAAACGAAGGGTGTCACCTGAGGGATGTTCCTTGTTAGTTTCGCAGTAACGGCCGGTTCGAGACCGCAACCGAAAAATAATAAGTTGCGAGAAGTTACGCCTACACGTGCCTAATTGATGCACTTTTCGACATGTATACAATCAACAAAAAATATATAATACAGATTTATATTATTTACAAAAAGATAAATAAATTTATCTGTTAATTCGTAAAACTTCGATCGATTACGATCAAAGATTCTTCTCCATTCATATATCCGAACTTAACATTTCCTACTCGCTACGAAAGTGTACAATTGACTTCGTATAGCTGTCGAATTAAAGAAGAAAAAAAATCGAACACAATTTTTCAATCCATAGTAATAAAACACCAATGTACAATGAATATTTTTACCATCGGTTCAAACGTTTCGTTTGACGAATAAATTATTCTTCGTTCTCCTTCCATAACCGATTGCTCCCTCCGTCAGTTATTTTTTCTAGTAAATATTTTATTAATCAACAACTACAAAATACATACGGGCGTGTAATCATAGTAACCGGACTAAATTCTCAATCCGTTCTAAGCGATCAATCAATGTGGAAAATGAAGATGAAAATCAGTCGAAAAATTGAGCGAATACAGACGAGTCGATATCGTAATCAGTCCTTCATCGACGTCGAAAATTGCGATAGCCGGTGACGTGGATGCTACACGCTATTATAATAAATAAATAAATAAAATCTGGTAAAAAATACCGTCGAACAGGGGGCTTCTATTAAGGGGTTAGGCTACTGTGAAAATGTCGAAACTCTTGTTCGTCGCTTGAGGCAACTTAAATTGAAGAGGAAGTTTCAACATATGGTTGCAGGAATCGCAGATTGAAGGTAAACTCATAATTACAACGATAGAACTGCTTGTGAAATTTTTAACGCGTTTGACTCGAAACTATGTTTCTCAAAACGGTGTACAGGATTTCTCGACATATAATCAACGGATTGACTTGAAACGTGGTACACTTATTCAGTCTAATAGTAGTTTAGTCTTGGCCAACGTTTTTCTTCTTAACAATTTTTTTCATCGGTTAATAATTCCATTTTTCCTCGAAAAATCGTAAAAAAAATTCAAATTTTTTTTTGGCTTATCTTCCGACCCCTTTAGGTTATCTTGAAATATTAAAAGGAAGGTTTGAGCAAAAGTTTAGCTCGATCGGAGGGCGGGGCTTTTCGGAAACTTACCCTTAAAAAAAAACTAAAAAATTAAATATCTCGAAAACTATTGCGTCGCCAAAAATCCCTTAAGAGGTTGTCTTAAAATATTAAAAGGGAGGTTGGTGCAAAATTTCAGCTCAATCGGAGAGCGGGGTTTTTGGGAAACTTACCCTTAAAAAAAAACTTTAAAATTCAATATCTCGAAAACTATTGCGAGTCGCCAAAAATCCCTTTAGGGGTTGTCTTAAAATATTACAAGGAAGTTTGGTGTCAAATTTCAGCTCAACCGGAGAGCGGGGTTTCTGGGAAACTTACCCTTATAAAAACTAAAAAATTAAATATCTTGAAAACTATTGCGTGTCGCCAAAAATACCTTGAGAGGTTGTCTTAAAATATTAAAAGGAAGGTTTGAGCAAAGTTTTAGCTCGATCGGGGGGCGGGGGTTTCAGAAAACTTGCCCTTAAAGAAAACATTAAAATTCAATATCTCGAAAACTATTGTGAGTCGCCAAAAATCCCTTTAAGGGTTGTCTTAAATTATTAAAAGGAAGATTTGTGCAAAATTTTCGCTTCATCGGAGTGTGGGGGTTTTCGGAAAATTACCTTTAAAAAAAAAACTTTAAAATCCAATATCTCGAAAACTATTGCGAGTCGCCAAAAATCCTTTTAGGGGTTGTCTTAAAATCTTGAAAGGAAGGTTTCCGCAAAAATCCAGCTCGATTGGCGGACAGGGGTTTTCGGAAACTTCCCTAAAAAAAAAACTTTAAAATTCAATATCCCGAAAACTATTGCGAGTCGCCAAAAATCCTTTTAGGGGTTGTCTTCAAATATTAAAAGGAAGGTCGTTGCAAAATTTCATCTCCATCAGAGGGTGGGGGTTACCGGAAACTTACCCTTAAAAAAAAACTTTTAAATTCAATATCTCAAAAATTATTGTGAGACGTCAAAAATCTCTTTAGGGGTTTTCTTAAAATATTAAAAGGAAGGTTGGTGCAAAATTTCAGCTCGATCGGAGGGCGAGGGTTTTTGGAAACTTACCCTTAAAAAAAAACTTTAAAATTCAATATCTCGAAAAATATCGCGAATCGCCAAAAATCCCTTTAGAGGTTGTCTTAAAATATTAAAAGGAAGGTTGGTGCAAAATTTCAGCTCGATCAGGGGGGGGGGTTCGGAAACCTACCCTTAAAATAAAAATTTTAAATTCAATACCTCGAAAATTATTGCGAGTCGCCAAAAATCCCTCTAGGGATTGTCTTAAAATATTAAAAGGAAGGTTGGTGCAAAATTTCAGCTCGATCGGAGGGCGAAGGTTTTCGGAAACTTACCCTTGAAAAAAAACTTAAAAATTCAATATCTCGAAAACTATTGCGAGTCTCCAAAAATCCTTTTAGGCGTTGTCTTAAAATATTAAAAAGAAGGTTTGTGCAAAATTTCAGCTCGATCGATGGGAGGTCGGAACCATATCCAAAAAAACTCGTTTTTTTGCGTTTCAGATCAACTGGGTGGCAAAAATAAATAAACCGTTGAGTCCCTCACGATATTGTTTATAACCCTTTTCGTTTAACTCCTCTCTTTCACGAGATTGTTGATAACTTCCTCAATTATTAATATTTTTTTATGAAATTTCGTACACAACTTTCTTAATGGGGGATTGTCCTTTTTTCGCAAAATTTACCGCTTTTTGGGAATTTTTTTGTGAAGAAAGTATACAACGGAAAACTTGTGAAACTTGGCATATAGTTTTATTGATCTGTTTACTACATACAAAAAAAATTTTAAACAATGTCATCAAAAAATCCCCCCTTAAACGCGTTTTTCTCGAAACAGCTTTTTCACAACTGGTGTGCACGATTTCTCAAAAACTATTCAACCGATTGCCTTCAAATTTGGACAGAATGCTCAGCTGACATCCATTTATCGTTTGATGAAGCAAAAAAGCAATACGTTTAATAGTTTTTTTATTTATAACAAAAAATCGATCGATGTTTTTCGAAAAATCGATACTTCAAGTTCAAAACGTCACCAAATCGTCAATATTTTTTTCCCTTCATCGAACGATAGCTATATGTGTCTAAAGTAAAATGCTTTTTGGGTTTTTGTTGCAGGATGAACGTGAAGGCTGTAATCGTGCACACCATAAAAAAAGGACCATCGCGCGTCGAGGGGGGTGGGAGGCGGATTTTTTGATGAAATTGTTTAAAAAATTTTTTGTATGCAGTAAACAGATCAATAAAACTATATGCCAAGTTTCACAAGTTTTCCGTTGTATACTTTCTTCACAAAAAAATTCCCAAAAAGCTGTAAATTTTGCGAAAAAAAAGACAATCCCCCCTTAATGTACATAAAAATAAATGTCCAAACGATTTTTCGATCATCTCACTTATTCCTGCAAAATTAATTTTTCCAAATAACCACGTTTTTCGGGTCGTCTCAGTAGCCTAGCCCCTTGAGTATATAAAAACGCAAATTCTATATCATACGCTTCATCACTTATCGTTTACGTCGTTCTGGTAACATTTATCATATTCGCGTATTTATATTAATATATATAATTTGGTACTTTTGTTGTCGTTCTTCTTCGCAATGAATAATTGACTAGAAATAAAAGTGTAGATGTAAATAAATACACTTATGTTACAGTGATTTGATTTCCATTCGTTTCTCTTGTTTCCCCCCCCCCCCTTTATCTCTCGTCAGGTATATATTCGTGATTCCGGAATGTTTCGTTACTCATTAGGAACGATGTTAACATACATACGAAATCTATGCTATTACACGTGATTAATGTGATTAATGCCATTACATAATGTATTCTTTGCTTTTCTTTTTTATTATTACGATTGAATGTCTCAATGCTTTTTTTGTTGCCTCTGGTCTGTCAAAACGTTTGATCATTCTGATAAATTCGATCACCAATTCGCGTGAGCTCGACAGGGTTTCTCTTTTTGCTCGGTTATTCGACACAAATAACAGTGAATTACGCACAATGATTTCGAATACACGTTTCTTTTTTGAATTATCTTCCGTGAAATGAGAGCTTGTCGTTTTAACGGGGAAAAAAAAACTTCTTATCTCGCCAGTTCCAACTCTCGCTAATTTATAGTATATCGCTCTTGAGCTTTTCGATACTCCAAGAGATTTATCTCGAAAATACAGTCTTTTGAATAATATATATATATATGTATCTCGTCGAACGGTCATTTATTTCACAAAGTTCTACCGAATGACGAGTTTTTCGCTTTTATCCGCAATCCTGCCTGCATTACGAGTTTGATTTTCGTCGCGTCACGTGACTAGATTATTCACTGCGGAGGCCCCCGTAATTTCACGTTAGTCATTAGTCTATTCGTAAACACTGATATATGGGAACGAAATAGTTAAAAAAAAAAAGAACAGTCTCGTAACTCAAAGTTCTAGCAGTGTATCGAACTTTTTCAAATATCCCGTCAACTTTTGTTTCCGGACAGTCAATTTCTGCAGTCCATAGCGATAACTCGGAATTGCGAAGAGTCGTCGTTATTACAAGAAAAAAAAGAACAAAAATCTATTCCATAGAATGGCGAGTCTCACCTTATTTACAATGACGTCTTATCGAGACTTTAGTGAGAATTCTTATCCGTGCTATTCTCATTCATTTTACACTTATTACACATATCCGAAGATGCTTAAAATGGCCTATGGCAGTTAAATTTGAAAAAAAGACGTTTCTCACTCATTCCCAAAACGAGTACAGTCCGCTTGATAAATTCCCACCGACCGCGGCTTGCGCAAAGATCGTTTCGCGGCATTCTCGTGAAGCTTTTTTCAGACGTGAACAAACCGAAGAGACTAAAACGATCGATAGTTTCACGAGGCAAAAAAAAAATACTTCAACGAAACGATAAAAATGTCAATATTTACAGATAATTGTAAAAAATAAACTTGGACCAATCCGGCGACGATGAGTTGGTCTCACACGCACGATTGCATTAAGGAGTGAGATGCAGTCGGAATTTTCAAAAAAATCGATTTTTTTTACATTTGAAGTTTCGAAAATATTCCCTGCAAATTTCAAGTCAATCCGATGAATAGTTTCCGGGATATCCCACAATTAGCGAAGGGGCGTCGGGTCCCCATGGCAGGTAGCGGACGGCAGCCGCAAGCTACCGCTTCCGGTTAGGCATCGGGCAATCATGGTAATTCGATGTAAGTAATTTTTTAATTAATATTTCTATACAGAAATCAAGTGTTAAATTGGAAAACCCTTTCAGACATTTTCAAAAATTTATTACTCAAAAACTATGAACTCTAGCAAAATTTTATAAAGAATACTTTCGATATAAAATTGCCCGATATGTTAAAAAAAAAATTCATCCCGAAAAACTAATTTTTTGAAAAATTGTTTTAACAATTGGCTATAAACAATTGAATGCCCGACTTTTCGGCAAAAAGTTGTGATAATCGGATTCAGCGGATCAAATTACATAAAAAAGTTTAGCTTCATCCATCGAACTCCAAATTTTACGAACATATAATACCGTATCCACTTCGAAAACCTTTAAGGGGCCAGTCCGCTTTGAAAATTTAAAAAAATCAAAAGCAAGCAAGACTTGAAGAAATCGGGATTTTGTACGGTGCAGGAATTGCCGATTGAGTTAAGGTAAGAGTTTTTCATGGGTCGTGGTCGTTGGGTCTCATCATTTTGATACGAACAAATGCGCATGCGCATAACGATGCGCAACGCGCAACCGCGCAATTAAACGAGCCATGCGTTTTGCGCATGACTCGTTTCATTGCGCAGTTGTGCGTTGCACATCATTATGCGCATGCGCACTTGTTCGTATCAAAATCATGAGCCGCAACGAACACGACCATAGTATAAACTTCGAACGCGTTTTTCTCGAAACAACGTTTTCAAAATCTAGCTTCATCGTATCTCTGAAACTAACAAACCGATTCTCTTGAAACTTGAACCATATATTGTAAACATGATTCGCAACAAGATGACCCTCGATGGTTTTAATATTTTGATTTTTACTCTTTTTTGCGAAAAACTGCGGAAATACGCGTTTTTTTTTACTTTTTTCGTTTTTCATCTAGCATTTTTTTATTTTTTGATAAAACTTTATATCCGAGGGTCATTTTGTAGCTGGTGTCATATTGAATCTAATGGACTTTGATTTTTTTGTTTCAGACAAGCCGTTGCCGTGTTGTGGTGGAGCTACCTAGCCCACCTATTTTTGAGGCGTTACGTTATTGCTATAGTTTTTGTAGTTACGCTATAGTTTTTGTACTTAAAAATGAATAAAAATTAATTAAAATTTTTTAAATGTATTTCAAGACTTTATTTATCGAGCCCAACAACTTTTCTATTCATATCTTTTATAAAATCGCGAAAATGGGCGTTTTTCGTGGCTCAAAAGTGGACTGGCTCCTTAAGGGGGGATTGTCTTTTTTTTCGCAAAATTTACCGCTTTTTGGGAATTTTTTTGTGAAGAAAGTATACAACGGAAAACTTGTGAAACTTGGCATATAGTTTTGATCTGTTTACTACATACAAAAAATTTTTTAAACAAATTCATCAAAAAATCCGCCTCCCACCCCCCTCGACGCGCGATGGTCCTTTTTTGATGGTGTGCACGATTTCTCAAAAACTATTCAACCGATTGCCTTCAAATTTGGACTGAATGCTCAGCTGACATCCTTTTATCGTTTGATGAAGCAAAAAAGCAATACGTTTAATAGTTTTTTATTTATAACAAAAAATCGATCAATTTTTTTCGAAAAATCGACACTTCAAGTTCAAAACGTCACCAAATCGTCAATTTTTTTTTCCCTTCATCGAACGATAGCTATATGTGTCTAAAGTAAAATGCTTTTTGGGTTTTTGTTGCAGGATGAACGTGAAGGCTGTAATCGTGCACACCATCAAAAAAGGACCATCGCGCGTCGAGGGGGGTGGGAGGCGGATTTTTTGATGAAATTGTTTAAAAAAATTTTTGTATGTAGTAAACAGATCAATAAAACTATATGCCAAGTTTCACAAGTTTTCCGTTGTATACTTTCTTCACAAAAAAATTCCCAAAAAGCGGTAAATTTTGCGAAAAAAAAAAACAATCCCCCCTTAAACGCGTTTTTCTCGAAACTATGTTTTTTCAAGTCGGTGGCAACTATAATTCAAAAACCACTCGATGGATTTTGATGAAATTTGGTGTGCTTATTGATAGCATTAAAAACTAGTCCTCAATCGAAGGATTTTCATTTTTGTTGAAAATTTCTATTTTTTTTTAAATAAACGACCGATTTTGTGGTCGAAAATCGAAAGATATCTGTCGGAAGCCGCCATTTTGTTAATTTTCGAAAAAAAAGCTTCGATTAAGGACTAGATTCATTATTAACCTACTGATTTTTTTTTTTGCTTTTTTGATTTCAGATGATCCAGTAAAATTATATGATGTTCACCGCAAAGCACTACATGCCACAGGGAATCCGACAAAGATGGCGATACCTTTATAAATAATCAATATTTTTCTTTAAAAATTTGTACAAGTCGAGTTGAAATATAACACAAAAAGTCTGTGTAACCACGTTGGTAAAACTTAATAACCATTAAAAAAAACAAATATTGAAAATGCTCGTTTTTTTCACGCCCCTGACTGCATCTCACCCCGTGAAAACTCGTATCGCGAAATAATTTCACGCGCCAATTTTGTTGTCGACGTACTCGTCGTCGTCGTCGGCGAATTTAAACCCCTCCTCGTCCTCGCCGATAAAATCGTAAAAAGATTCTCTCGAGTCGTTTCTCATGTCGGCCTCGACCCCGTAATCGGGGCTCTGAATTTCCTTGACCGCGATGACGTCTCTCTTGGGTTCCTTGGATCGATGAACTTTCACGGGTGACTCGTTGCGGCCCCTCGACAATTCTTTCATCGGTATATCCTCGGCGTGTAAAATGTTGTTGCTCTCAACGAGCGCGTTGAAGTCCGTAATATCCTCGTATTTGCGTCGCAGCACGGGAGTTTTCGCTCTCGCGAGATCAACGTCGATTCTGGTGACATCGTCTTTGGCCTCGGAGTGATCACGCTCGTGTTCGCGACTGGTGCGATACGGGGCAACGTCGCGACGTGGCTTGGGGCTGCCGTGGCTATTTTTCCTCGTCGACGCGACATTTGCCATTTTCGTGCTGGAATCTCTCGGGTCTACGCTCGTATCGGGAATTTTGGAATTTCTTCGCGTGTTTTTCGGTGTGGCAGAATCGGTGCTTTCTTGCAAGCGATTTCTCACGTTTGCGGCGGTTCTTCTCTCGTGGCAGGACGAGCCGGAATGAGCTTTGGACAAATGATCGCTCGATGGGGTTGTCTGTTCGTGACATGGCGCCTCGCCGTTTGAATTTCTCGGCAGGCTCGCGCTTCTCGATCTCTCTTGTTCCTCGATCAAGCGATTTCTCGTTATTCTCGGTGTGAATCGGCCCTCGGTGCGATTTTCGAGGTTGCAGTCTCTCGTAAGACGATTTGGAATTGGATCGTGGTTGGGCTCGTCGTGGGTGTGTCTCGCGAGTGATTCCTCGCTGACTCGAACTCTCGACTCCTCGAGGATCCGATGAATCGGCAGCATGCCCTCGTTCAAACGAGCTCTGTATTCCATGATTATCTCATCGTGCAGCTTGCTCTCACCGGGATCCAACCGTCTAGGCAATATTTCATCCTCGCGGTCGTCGGTTTTACCATCGAGGCAATTTTCAGCGCGAATCTTTTGGTACTCGGCTGGCGTCAGGGACGCGCCCTCGGTGTCGAGCCTCATCGATCTCGCGTCCTTTCGCACCTCGGCTATTTCCTCGTAATGATGGTCCTCCTCGATGGCACCGAGGATTTCCGTCTCGCCGGGCGCGAGAGGCGGTATCCACACGAGGAAAGCCGGATCCATACCAAGATAGGAGCCCGGCGCTGCCGCCGCGTTAACGACGTTGTAATCGTAATAATCGAGCTCCAGATCCGTGTCGGGATTCACCAAACTGAACTCCGAACCTGGTCCTTGCAGCAAACGCTCGCGGTTCCTTCGATCCTTCGTCTCTTTGCCGCAACGCAACGTCGACAAATTCGAGGATGTGCTCGCTGGCGAAAAACCCTGCGGGAATAATACGAGTATCGTTTATACGGGATTTCAACGTCGAGGGCGGTTTAACGGGGGGATATACACCTGGATGGTCGAGGACGAGGATTTGGAAGCTATGAACATTCCGTCGACCGTAGAAGACCTACGCACAGTAGGAGAAAAGCCCAAAAACCTGGCCAAAACCCCAAAAAATAAATTTTCGAAATAGGGTCAGTTGAGTAGTCATTCAGGTAGAGGACTAGTAACTGCATTCTATTGTGGAAGGGAAAGCCCTTTAAGTGTATACCTGCGCCGCAGCGTCAGTTGGCAGTGAGTGTTCGTGAAGAGTGTACGTGTCACGCGCTGAACAGACGAAAATAACGCTGACTTCAAAAACCCATAACTTTAAAGTGACGGGTTTAATTTCAATTCTGCAACATGGATACGACTTCTGGAGGTATGTAGAACATGTTTTTACATCGGTTGAATCGAAAGTTTATGCATAAATGATTGAAATGTAGTATAGCCTTCGGCATAAATAAAATTGAATAATTTTGAAAACTTATATTTTCAACGGTCCGAAAAGTTATATATTTTGTCACATTTTGCAAAGCTCCTAGTCTCGGCCTTTAGTTTAATGTATAAGCTTTCGAAATTTACAAGAGTTACCTGCGGAAAACGTGCGTCTTGTCCGTTATGATTTTTTTCGCATCGTGCGGTAGCCGAGCGTGCACGCGGCACTATTGAGCAGCCGCTGCGCCTCTACCTGAGAATGGGTGAAGTAGCATCATAACGGACAAGATGGCTGTTATACGCTTGAAATAAATTATTTTAATATATATGTATGTGTATATATATATATATATAAATTTTCTGTGATTTAATTATGATATATACGTATGCATATATATATATATACATATTAAAATCAACCACATAAAAATTTCTTAAATATGAATGAAATGTTATAACATTCGAATAAAATATTTGAATATATATATATATTATATAGTAAGCAAAGCTTTCTTTTAACCAAATCCATGTCAATATTTTCTGTCTAATTTTCTTAAAATTATTTCAATTATTGCGGTTATTTATTTGGTAAAATAATGTACATTGTTCAAGTTTTTGTATTAATTGAAAATTTTATCTTTTCCTTTAACACCAATTTTCTACAATTTTATGTCTTTATTACAGGATCCGGTTACAAAGAATTGGTGCTGACAAGGAAAGAAGTATTTCTCATAATCAGCGAGCATTTATCCGATAAATTCGCTTGTACGTAATCCTACAAGTTATATCGTGTGGCCACGAGATAAACTGTGAAAGATTTGAACAGTATGCTATTGAAACGGCAAGAAAGACCGTTGCATTATACCCTTGGTACTCCATGCCTACTTCGGTGCACAAACTATTAATTCATGGTCCAGTGATAATAACTCATGCTCTATTACCAATCGGCCAATTATCCGAAGATGCTCAGGAAGCTCGAAACAAAGACATCAAACGATATCGAGAAGATTTTGCGCGAAAAAGTTCCAGGGTTAAAACTATGGAAGATGTTTTTCATCGGCTCTTAGTTACTTCTGATCCGTACATTTCAAGTGTCAGAAGACTACCACAGAAGAAGCTGAAGAGTTTGTCGCCGGAAGCTGTAGCGATGTTGATCGCTCCTAAAGTGACTGCTGCAGCAGACGAATTTTGCGCCGAGATTGAAGCCGTGCCGGGAGTTGTAATAGATACAAACTCGGATAATGATTCTGACTCCGACTCCGACTCCGATTACGATTTTGATTAAGAATAAAATTTTCTATTTTTGAAACGTTCCGTATGTATTTTGGAAATAAAAATAATAATTGCGTAGAATACACTGTTCACGTTTATTTTATTATGATGATTTTTTTAAATATATTAATTTATCTATTTAGCAGGATACTCGGCCATTTTGTTTATAACAATTTGCTGTAAGCTCTTTGTTGCAAGTTATAAACAATAGATATCGGATTGGTAATCAGCGACCTTGAAAACCCGTATATACCAATTTTTGTCAACATCTGGTAACTTTTTAACGTTCATGTCGGCCATATTGGATCGGCCATTTTTTTTACGATAATTTGGCTTGCGGATTCGTAATCAGCGACCTTGAAAACCCGTAAATACCAATTTTTGTCGACATCTGGCAACTTTTTAACATTCATGTCAGCCATATTGGATCGGCCATTTTGTTTACGATAATTTGGCTTTCAGATTCGTAATCAGCGACCTTGAAAACCCCTGTAAGCCAATTTTCATTCCCGTCAAAGGTCATTTGAGGTTTTGGCCAGGTTTTTGGGCTTTTCTCCTACTGTGCTACGCTGCGAAAACAAGTGTGTTGTTTTTACACATTTTAGGTGTGTAATGGCTCTAGACACTTTTTACACGTTTTAACGTGTGTAAAAAATAAGCGTGTTAAAATAACACGGATAGATGTGTTCAAACAACACATTGACGTGTGTTATTTTCTTACACACGTTGAAACGTGTGAAAAGGGTCTACGGCTATTTGATTTTTCCTCACCCTGTTTTTTGTTTCAAGCTGAAAGACGCAACGTACGTGAGTTTGGTTAACCACGGACGAGATGAATTTTCCGGATAAAATGAAAGTTGTCAATCGCATTTTTGCAATACTATTCACATATATGTATCCTCCATGTCGATAAAATGTATATCCTCCATGTGAATAAAGTGTATATCCTCCGTGTAAATAAAATGTATATCCTCCATATAAGTAGGTAAATAAATTCATAATCAACAGTCGGAAATATATATTGAGTATATTTATTATCGAGGGTGTGTGTGTATACTAAGATCTTAACCCGATTCGGTTATCGTGAGTCGCTGGAGACCCGAGCCATTTTTAGTTCATGCCTGTATTTTTGGGAGGTGGGTGTGTTTATGACGAAAAATAAAATATTTGTTCAAATTGTTTTGCAATATTCATGGTGTACCTTTAAAGTAGAAGTATTCAAGAGTGTTCAGGAATTTTATCAGAATTTTTCATTGCAAATTACGTGTTCCAACATGTCTCGGTCCTTCAGTGACCTACGATAACCTGACAAGGGGCCGAAAAAAGCGATAACCTGATCGGGTTAAGGGGGGATTGTCTTTTTTTTTCGCAAAATTTACCGTTTTTTGGGAATTTTTTTGTGAAGAAAGTATACAACGGAAAACTTGTGAAACTTGGCATATAGTTTTATTGATCTGTTTACTACATACAAATTTTTTTTTTAACAATTTCATCAAAAAATCCGCCTCCCACCCCCCTCGACGCGCGATGGTCCTTTTTTGATGGTGTGCACGATTTCTCAAAAACTATTCAACCGATTGCCTTCAAATTTGGACAGAATGCTCAGCTGACATCCTTTTATCGTTTGATGAAGCAAAAAAGCAATACGTTTAATAGTTTTTTATTTATAACAAAGTTCAAAACGTCACCAAATCGTCAATTTTTTTTTCCCTTCATCGAACGATAGCTATATGTGTCTAAAGTAAAATGCTTTTTGGGTTTTTGTTGCAGGATGAACGTGAAGGCTGTAATCGTGCACACCATAAAAAAAGGACCATCGCGCGTCGAGGGGGGTGGGAGGCGGATTTTTTGATGAAATTGTTTAAAAATTTTTTTGTATGTAGTAAACAGATCAATAAAACTATGTGCCAAGTTTCACAAGTTTTCCGTTGTATACTTTCTTCACAAAAAAATTCCCAAAAAGCGGTAAATTTTGCGAAAAAAAAAGACAATCCCCCCTTAACGTCAAACCAACCAATGAGTTTGACGTGATGCCGTAACCGTGGTGATTTTTAAAATAGGATCCATAACTCGCAATTAACACACGTAAACTGTGTTGCTTTTTCCCGTGTTATTTTTGCTCATGTGTTGCTATCAACGCGTGTTGTTTAGTCCAATGTGTGTAAGTATGCGACTTGTATGTTGTATCTACACGCTACGATGTTGAAGTTTGCATCGTTGGACTGCAACGAATTTAATTTCATTTGGCACATTTCACCGACAAAAGTTGTTCAATTATTTTATAAGATATTTATTTAGCGATCGATATTACAAATCTATAAAAAAAGATCGCCTGTGACAATATAGATATGGAATATAAAATGTAAAACGAAACTTTCGTTGCGTTCCAACGATGCAAACTTCAACACCGTCTACACGCTTTAGGTGTGTTCGCATAAGCGTGTTATTGATGGGGACGCTACGAAGGTGTGTAATAATTTAATGTGAAAAAAATACACACTCTCGTGTGTAATTTTAACGCATTACGTGTGTAATTATAACGCATTACGTGATACCAAATGCATAAGTGTGTAGAATAAACATGGCAACGCGTGTTTAGACTTTATGTTGTGTTATTTCTACACACTTTGAACACACGTCAAACACGCCTTGTTTTTGCAGTGTACACTATGGGCCTGGTATCGATGATTTCATGTAAGTTGACGAATTTCGTGATTTATTCATTCCCAAATTTTCAAACGCGTTTTTTTCAAAACCACGCTTTTCAAATCGGTGCCCGAAATTTCTCGAAAACCAATGAACCGATTGCCTTGAGGTTTTTTGTGGTTATTCTATACACCATTATCTAGTACTTGTCGTAGGATTTTTTTTCCGTTACTTAGTTTTTGTTTTATACGCAAAATAATAACTAATTTTCGACCCAAAAATCACTATTTATATTCAAACGTCCGCCATTTTGTCATAAATCGATATTTTCAAAATCGGCCATGACAAGTACTAGATTATAATCTAATTTAATAATCTTTTTGGTTTTTTTTTTCAGATGATTTTTGAAGAAACGCCAGTGGGTACCGTATGTGCAGATTTTTTTACGACGCTCCAAGGATCATACAATATCCTTGTATATTTTTGATATTTTTGAATAAATAAAATTAAACATATTTTTGAATGTTAATATTTTTAGATAATTAAAACCCCAATCCGAAATTTTAAATAGTTTTCTTTGAAACAATTCACAAAAATCACCTTCTTCCGGCTCCTAGGTGTATATCTCCCCTCAAGGCGGGATATACATTTGCAACGATCAAAAAATCGATTTCTTTTTTTGTTCTTCTTTAAGTTGAGGTACGTGAGTAAACGGCGAGAAAAACAGGTAAAGTTCGGCAATTTTTATCTCAAAAACTAATGTTCCGAATGGATCCGGGTTTTTTTATTGGAATATATGTACATGGAAATATGTTTAGGAATTTTGTGAAATAAATTCGTTGACTGGAAGCGATTCAAACGCGATTATCTCGAAACATAGTTTTCAAAGTCGGTGCCAGATGTATCTCGAAAACGGCTTGTCCGATTTCTGTACAAATTTGGATACAATATTCTTCGATAATTTTTCTTGTTCGCCACGTAGGATTTTTTTGAAATTTTCATTTTTGACGGAATTGCGAGCGTTTTAATTGAAGGTCGTCTAGTGTGTCAGATCAAAAGAAGAGAAAACGGCCTTGCATGACTTCTTTGAAGAAGAGGAAGGTATACTCTATGGTCCAGGCATAGCAGATTCATGGTGAGACCATTTTTTTTTATTATGAATTACATAAAACAACTTTCAAACGCGTTTTTCTCAAAACACGATTTTTTCAAGCTGCTGTCAATATATCTCAAAAACTATTTAATTGATTCGGCTCGAATTTATACAGCATCTTTAGTACATGTATAACTACAAGTTGAACTAAAATAATTAAGATTGCTCAATTAGTTTTTTTTATCAGCTATACGGACCCCAAAAAAATACAATAAATTAATTTTTTTTTCTAAAGCGTAAAATTTTTTTTTTTTTTTGGAATTCTAATTTTATTTTAGTTCCATGTAGAGCCTCAAGTCTCACGATTAAAATTGCGTTTGGTTTTTTTATTTCAGATAAGCAGAACGGCCGGAATCATGGCAGCAGTGGAGCACCTCTTTTCATATATGTGTTCCTGTTGGGCGATGTATGTCCGACTATATTCTATATAATCACTTCAAAAAAATTCACAAAGTTTGTTTAAATGTTAATAAAAATGATATACAATTTATAAATTATTTTGTTTTAATGGTCTGTCAAAAAAAAGATCCCCAAAAAAGCATTTAAAAACGACCTTCACACTAGACGACCCCGTTAACATTCGTTTTTCGTTCGTAATTTCCGACGATTTTGGATTACATACACATTGCATAAGAAAGCAATGGTTCAATCAAATGAAAAACCGCTACGTGGCGAACGAGAAAAACTATCGAAGAATATTGTATCCAAATTTGGACAAAATCAGATAAGCCGTTTTCGAGATACATCTGGCAGCGACTATGAAAACTGTGTTTCGAGATAATCGCGTTCAAAGCGCTTCCAGTCAACGAATTTATTTTTAAAAATTCCTAAACATACCTCAATGTACGTATTTTCCAATAAAAAAACCCGGATCCAATCCAAACATTAGTTTTTGAGATAAAAATTCCCGAAGTTTACCTGTTTTTTTCGCCGTTTACTCAGGTACCTCCCCTTAAACAAAAGAACTATATATGTAGAAGATTTTTCCAAAGTTTCGAAGCAAAATTTCTAAAAACTTCAAACGTTACAGCCCGTCAACGCTGTGCCTCACCGCTCGGATTCGGAGCGGGCGTGAACTTCAAACACCCTTTTCTCAAAACTACATTATCAAAATTGGCGTGCAGGATTACTCAAAAACTATTAAGCCGATTGAGTTGAAACTTGGCAGAAATATTGATAATATTGGTACCTTCTACTTGACGGGAATTGTTCTTTAAAAATTGGAAAAAAAAACAATTTTTTTAATCTACATTTTACAGAAATGTGAAATGTTGATTGTTTGTTTGTAAATGCGTGCCATTTTCTTAAATTTGCATTTTCTTCATGTTAATTACCGTCACATAGAAACTATACATGTTCTAACTGAAAAAATGTTTGATCTTTTTTGCAAATCAAAGTCTACGGGAAGTTAGACTGCACGCCAATTCGCAACTCCCGCGGCGATGTTGCTGTAACACTATGCCACAGCTCCGCCGGTTTGACGATGAATTTATTCAAAAAAATTGTTTTGTATACTTCAATATACTATTGAGGTATACCTAAAGTTTGATAATTGTAGAATAATTATTTCTTAGTTTAAAAAATCCCTCATTATTGCTTTTTTCCTGTCTAAATGTATATCCCGCCTTAACTCGGCACTCGGGGTCTCGATGAGGAGGTTCGATCAGCGAGTTTGGGGTAGAAGGAAAATATCCGATACAATGTGGCTGGCCCAGTGGTTGTCAGGGTGCTTGTGATCGTCGTGTTTACACATTACATAAGTATTTTAAGGTAGAACGAGCGCACGCTGTTGATTTCTATAGATTTTGTTCTAATTTTAACCAGACATTGTTCAAATCATTATGCAAGTTTGAGGGAAAATTTTGACCAGTCCACTATTTGGATTGGGAGATAATGGATTTTAAGGGGGGATTGTCTTTTTTTTCGCAAAATTTACCGCTTTTTGGGAATTTTTTTGTGAAGAAAGTATACAACGGAAAACTTGTGAAACTTGGCATATAGTTTTATTGATCTGTTTACTACATACAAAAAAATTTTTAAACAATTTCATAAAAAAATCCGCCTCCCACCCCCCTCGACGCGCGATGGTCCTTTTTTGATGGTGTGCACGATTTCTCAAAAACTATTCAACCGATTGCCTTCAAATTTGGACAGAATGCTCAGCTGACATCCTTTTATCGTTTGATGAAGCAAAAAAGCAATACGTTTAATAGTTTTTTATTTATAACAAAAAATCGATCAATTTTTTTCGAAAAATCGATACTTCAAGTTCAAAACGTCACCAAATCGTCAATTTTTTTTCTTCCCTTCATCGAACGATAGCTATATGTGTCTAAAGTAAAATGCTTTTTGGGTTTTTGTTGCAGGATGAACGTGAAGGCTGTAATCGTGCACACCATCAAAAAAGGACCATCGCGCGTCGAGGGGGGTGGGAGGCGGATTTTTTGATGAAATTGTTTAAAAAATTTTTTGTATGTAGCAAACAGATCAATAAAACTATATGCCAAGTTTCACAAGTTTTCCGTTGTATACTTTCTTCACAAAAAAATTCCCAAAAAGCGGTAAATTTTGGGAAAAAAAAAAGACAATCCCCCCTTAAATCTGCAACTTTTAACACTGCAGGGTCTACATTGACCAAAAGTCAGGTCACATAATTCATCGTTCCATTTTATCGTGTTTATAAATTTTGAGTAAAAATTATTTTTAGATCGCAAACTAGTTGGGGAAAGAGTGAAAAAAGTTTGGATTGCCTTTACTATTCAGTTTTGCTAAAAACGTTCAGTAAAGACAGAATAATTCTCCGTAAAAAATATTTGTCCCCTATAATAAGAAGACATATTGCAACACCGCAGATAAATATTTCGATAAAAAAAAATCGTGTTCCTCGAGTTAAAAACTTTTATCATTGAAAAAATATTTGCTTTATAAATATTAATATTTTATATTGTTTATGTTATCTTCATTAACCGAAAAGTGTTGGTTAATTCATAACTAATTAAAAACTTTGTTCGATTAAAAATTACTTCCAAATAAAAATTTGTGTTGCAGTATTCTGTAAATATGCCGCGCAAACTTACGTCATTGGATACGTGGAACGATGCGGTGTTGCCATATGTCTTCTTATTGTAGGGAACAAATATTTTGTATGGAAAATTATTTTGTCTAAATTTCAATGCCGATCCTGCAGTGTTGAAAGCTGCAATTTTAAACCCCATTATCTCCTAATCTAAATAGTCGACTGTTCTGAAATTGCACTCAAACATGCATAAAGATATGAACAATGTCTGCCCGGGAAAAAAAGTTCATATCTGAATATATCTGAATCATATCTGTAGAATCAGATATGATCAGACAAGAAAAATGGCCATATCTGTTCATGTAGTGTCATGACAAATCATGTATGCTTATATCTGAGCATGTATGATCATATCAGAGCCATTTTGATCATTTTGAGAGCAGACCCGTCCATATCGCAGCAGGTCTGACCAGATCAAATCCCCAGGCAAGATCTGATCTTGTTGGACCAGATCTGATTTTATTGGGCCAGATCTGATCATGTCAGGTAGATATGATTTTATTGGGCCAGATCTGATCATGTCAGGCAAATATAATCTTATTGGACCAGATGTGTCTGTCCGGATATGAATAAAATACCGTGGATGCCAGTAGACCTGGACATCTATGAACAATAGACCTGCCCATATGATAGAATCACAGTTTATCTGAACTATCAGACCAGGTATGACTCCGATTATATCAGAACAAATCTTACCCTGTTGAGACAGATCAAATCTTGTTAGTGCAGTCATGAAGATATTAAAATGTTTACATATATAGAGCGGGGTTATTAACACGTCATCACTTGACGTGTTAATAATTAATAATATTATAGTAACTCACATGATCGCATATAATACAGTCAGGTGAGGTGCCATATCCGATCGTGCCATATCGTCTCATATCCTCATATATCGTTTCATATATTCAGATGTTTTCATGCGTGAACAACTGAACTGCATATACGATAAGGTATGAGTGCATAAGACTTCGTATATTTTCCAGGTTTGGTATCGTATCTGATGGGATAAAATTTTATATGAACTCGCTTGCTCATATACCACATCATATATGTTCAGATATGGTTTCACGCTGCCAACTCGCCTTGGTACCTGACCGGATAAAAACATATGTGAGATCTATTTAGCGGAGTCTGGTACCGTATTTGATCGGGTATGATCTTATACGAATCACGTTCACATATCACATCATGTATGTTCAGATACGAATTTACGGTACCAACTCGCCTTGGTACTTAGCCAGATATGAACAGATATGGGTTCATATATGGTCAGGCCAGATACTGTATTTGATCAGATATGATCTTCTATATGCATATGTGACGTGGAATATGATCAGACCTAATCATATATGATACTGTAAAATGTCAGATATAAATATATCTGATACAGATATGACAATATCTGAAACATATATGAACATATCCACTCAGACACGAACTTTTTTTCCCGAGTGGTTAACATTTGAACAAAATCTATAGAAATCAAGAGCGCGCGCTCGGTCTACCTTAAACCGGTGATCTCGTGTGACAGGTCCAAAAAACCGATTTTTTGGCACACTTCGTTAAAAATGTGGGCACGTTGTATGGACCCGGCATAGCAGACTAACGATGAGTCAAACTTTTTTGTGTACATCGTACTTGAAATTTTAAACGCGTTTTTCTCAAAACTGTATTTTTGAAATTGGCTTCCATGATATTTCAAAAACCATGTGGAGGATCTCACTCGATTTTTTATGATATAGCACATCTATAGTTATCACCCGAACTAGAATTTTTCTGATATCTGCCATAGTTTTTTTAAGCTGATAAAAGTCGAAAAAAAATGACGAAACATGGAACTTAACTTTCAAAACCGTGCCAAAAATTCAATTTTCGATATTTTTACTTTACTCCAGTTCCGGCGATAGCCTCAGGTCTACAAATTCAAACGTTTAAGGTATTCCTTTCACAAACCCGAATACTGAACAATTAACTGATTTTCGTCTATAACCAACTAAAAATACATCCCAGTTTACTGGTAAAATTTCACGCCAAGTTACCGAACTTTTAACGAAAAATTATGACTCTAAAAATCGTCTCACTTATACGGCGCTCTATGGAGATGACACGCTGGGCAGTGACCAGATAGAAATGAGATTGAAATGTAACCAGTGGTCACATTAGTCATAAATAAGAATCTTAGTTTTGCGTTCAGCATAGTAAATTATATTTTCATGCTAATTTTAACGAGTTTTCACGCATGGCAATTACCGGTCCAGCAATGTAAACATTCTGCCGATCAATTGCCACGGCTGACGATAACTGGGACAAGGTTGGCAAAAAAATCTTGCGAATCGAATATTAATTTATAGAAAATCAGCAACGAAATATTGGGTCCGTAATGATCATTCTCTGAAGAATCCACGGACCAGTAATCGTCATACACATATTCACGATAGTAAAAAAATATGCATACAAATAAAACGTTGTCTATTACTAGGTCGTGAGCATATCGATAACTGGCTACGTGTCGAACACAGGTGAACACTACTCGACCGAAAAAATATTAAACATTATTTTATAATAAAATAGTTGTTTATAATGATTGAAAATTAATGAAAAATTATAATCCTGACATAATAACCATAAATAGTTTAATTTTTTAAATTAATCACGTTGTATGTAAGAGAAATTTATGTTTCAAGCTCTTCATCAAACGTTTTGATAAAAAGCAAAAAGTTTGTCACTGACACGGAACATCACTTTGGTGTCCTCCTCCGATTTTGTTGAAACTTTTTTATGTGGAAGAGTATCAAAACTAAGAGACGAGGATTTTTTTCTATCGGCGGAAAACCGGTTTTAAGGGCTGAAACGCACCCTCGAAAATAGGGGTGTTTTTCGTTTTTCGTCGATGACGTTATTTTCTCATCTCCAATGTATGTACACAAAAAAATAAACATTATTGCAATTTGACATTTTTTACATTTCGTACCGTTAAAACGTTATCGACAAAAAACGAAAAACATCCCCATTTTTGAGGGTGCGTTTTACCCGTTAAAACCGTTTTTCCGGCGATAAAAAAAATACGTGTCTCTTAGTTTTTTATACTCTTCCACATAAAGAAGTTTCAACAAAATCGGAGGAGGACCCCAAAGTGACGTTCCCTGTGAGTGGCTAAAAATGATTAGGCAAGCCTATATGCAGATACAATCGAGTCAACAAGGGCCTACCGACCTTTGCATAATTAGTTCAAGCAGTTTGAACACATGTCACGATTGGTGGAACGTCCACATGGCGATTACTAGGCCAACCGTCATGGTGGCATAATAATGACCCGTACTATAACGTCCTATAACCTTTACGAAATATTTTCTCGAAAACTGTACCAAGCACGAGAATTTCACAACGACGTTCTCCTTCGCAATAAAAAAAAACTGAATAAGGGATCATCAGTGTAAAATTTTCAAAAAATCGATTTTTTTGCATCGTACGATAGTATAGACGGTTGTAAACATGCTGTTCAATTTTTGTGGAGCAATTCGAATAATTTCGGTCGCTACAGCCTTTGTTAGAGAGAGTGATGCGGGCAACAGCGTGTGCACTCGAAACTTCAAACGCGTTTTTCTCGAAATGTCGTTTTTGAAAACGGTGCACACTCTCAAAGGAAGAGTTTTCAAGCTATCCGTCTCAAATTTTGACACAACATTCTTCCCGCCATTCTTTTTGTTGGTACGGAAGCTTTTTAAAAATCTTTATATTTTTTTAACCACAAACTGTCGAAAAAATGGGCTAAATTCGATACATTTGTTTAACCGCCGCCATTTTGTCAATTTTTATGAAAATAAACTTCCATAGCAAGATAGCGGCTTTCATACTGATTAATAATCTTTTTACAATTTTTGTTTCGGATTATATCTACGGCCACAACCGTGTACACCGTGAGGACTCCTTTTTTCAAAGACATTTTCAAACGTTGAACAAAATGTACAAAAAATACAAATAAACGATAAAAAATGTATTTTCCGTACTTCACGAGTGCTTTGATTTGACATAAGAAAATCAGACTGATTAGCGTCTTTTAACCATCGAAAAAAAATCGCCAAAATCAGCTGTCTTTCGACCCGTTCCACTGTGACAATCTCTTAAGGGGAGGTACCCGAGTAAACGGCGAAAAAAACAGGTAAACTTCGGGAATTTTTATCTCAAAAACTAATGTTTCGATAGGATTCGGGTTTCTTTTATTGGAAAATATGTACATTGAGTATGTTTAGGAATTTTTTAAAATAAATTCGTTGACTGGAAGCGATTCAAACGCGATTATCTCGAAACATAGTTTTCAAAGTCGGTGCCAGATGTATCTCGAAAACGGCGTGTCCGATTTTGTCCAAATTTGGATACAATATTCTTCGATAGTTTTTCTCGTTCGCCACGAGGGATTTTTTTGAAATTTTCATTTTTGACGGAATTGCGACCGTTTTAATTTAACATTCGTTTTTCGTTTGCAATTTCCGACGATTTTGGATTGCATACACATTGCATAAAAAAGCAATGGTTCAATCAAATGAAAAACCCCTACGTGGCGAACGAGAAAAACTATCGAAGAATATTGTATCCAAATTTGGACAAAATCGGACAAGCCGTTTTCGAGATACATCTGGCACCGACTTTGAAAACTATGTTTCGAGATAATCACGTTTGAAACGCTTCCGGTCAAGGAATTTATTTTTTTTAAATCCTAAACATACCTCAATGTACATATTTTCCAATGAAAAAAACCCGGATCCAATCGAAACATTAGTTTTTGAGATGAAAATTCCCGAAGTTTACCTGTTTTTCTCGCCGTTTACTCAGGTACCTCCCCTTAAGGTAGTTCCTCCGCGAAAATCTCAACCAAAAGTTTACATACCATGTTCATGTTTAAAAAATTGATAATTGGTTTAATTAGTCATGAATAAAATTAAAAACTACGCAATATTGACTCGGTACTAGTAGATAATACGATGGATATCATTTATTGCCGTAAAATATATTTTGTATTGTGTTTTTGATCGACCATTGCCAGTAAGCTTTTTGCCGGGACTGTCCAGGCTTTGCCCCAATTGTTTTTTTTCCAGGCTTTGCCAGGCTTTGCACCAAAATTGTGAAGGCTTCTCATGGTTATATCTTGGAAACTAGATGGTGAATCATTCTCATTTTTTTTTCACATTATTCGTGACATCTTACTGTAGCTTATCCTCGTGTTTTATTAATTTCTTAATTTTAGTTTTGACGGTAGAATTAATGATGCTCTGTTTGCCCATCATAACGCATTTGTTACGTGTAAGCCAAGCCAACTTTAAGTGTAAATATCTCAGGTTTGGGGTGGTCAAACTTATTCAAATTGCACAGATGTTTGGATAATGTATTAAATAACGTATATGTCAAATTTCAACCATTTCTTAATTCAACTCTTCTGTGGAGGTACTACCTTAAGGTACTCCTATCGCTTCACACTAGTCTCATCATACTCGAGACTTGTACAATTCATATTTTCAACATATGCAAGAAAAATGATTCGTAATCAATAAAAATGTAATGCCTAAAAATGTTCATGTGTAAACTGTTGAATGAATGTTCCCATTTAATTAGAAAAATGAAAAATAGTTATTCCAACGATTCGCGCAGTATTTCTAGGTTTGATAATTGGCAACATTGGTTCTATCTCCGTCTCTTTTGACTCAACCAGGCGAGTTTAACCTCCATGCTTTTCAACGTCGATCTGTCAAAACAATGTCAGGTGCGGGAAATATAAAGCATTGTATTCGGGCCACGACTGGTAAAAAGCGTGGAAAATTTGTGTCGGCGAAATATGTCGGTTGAAAATGAAATATGTGTGAAAATTCGAATGAGTGAGATGAGGTTAGGGCTACAGTCAGCTGTTGCCTTGCTCTCACGTCTCTTTATCGTAGCAAGTGGTAATAAATCCAATACCGGAAGTTCAAATTAAACTTGACATTACATAAAAATTAGGTCACTAAGCGTGATTTTTCTCAGGACATTGGATTACTACAAGTGTTAAGGGGGGATTGTCTTTTTTTTTCGCAAAATTTACCGCTTTTTGGGAATTTTTTTGTGAAGAAAGTATACAACGAAAAACTTGTGGAACTTGGCATATAGTTTTATTGATCTGTTTACTACATACAAAAAATTTTTTAAACAATTTCATCAAAAAATCCGCCTCCCACCCCCCTCGACGCGCGATGGTCCTTTTTTGATGGTGTGCACGATTTCTCAAAAACTATTCAACCGATTGCCTTCAAATTTGGACAGAATGCTCAGCTGACATCCTTTTATCGTTTGATGAAGCAAAAAAGCAATACGTTTAATAGTTTTTTATTTATAACAAAAAATCGATCAATTTTTTTCGAAAAATCGATACTTCAAGTTCAAAACGTCACCAAATCGTCAATTTTTTTTTCCCTTCATCGAACGATAGCTATATGTGTCTAAAGTAAAATGCTTTTTGGGTTTTTGTTGCAGGATGAACGTGAAGGCTGTAATCGTGCACACCATCAAAAAAGGACCATCGCGCGTCGAGGGGGGTGGGAGGCGGATTTTTTGATGAAATTGTTTAAACATTTTTTTGTATGTAGTAAACAGATCAATAAAACTATATGCCAAGTTTCACAAGTTTTCCGTTGTATACTTTCTTCACAAAAAAATTCCCAAAAAGCGGTAAATTTTGCGAAAAAAAGACAATCCCCCCTTAAGTATGTAAATCTGATTATTTTCAAGAATCTGACGGATTCCCACTATCATATACACTTTTCTAGCGACCGGAAATTGGGTTTTCGCATGTCGTCTCGGAATTCTTTCACAAAAATACGCAACTTTAATATATTTTTTCTCTGTAATTAGGTCAACAACCGACCCTGAAATTTTACAGATACGATCATTAATATATTCAGTGAAGGTTAAAAAAATGAAGATCCTATGGATAGAAGCCTGGCTGGATTACCTTAAGAATGATTCAAAACAAATTCTACCCACTTTCCAAGTTGATCTAAATGAATTTGCAAAGTCGAGCGATCCGCTCAGGCTGACGATTACTGGGCCAACCTTTCACGATCGAACCACCTCAATCGGACAATCGCTGATAAAAATCCAGTCTCATTCGTTAATCAAATTTCGCCCACGGGCCTCTAACAAAATCGCATAAGCACGAATAAAAGCGTACAATTGCGCGGGTACCTTTGCCTGCAGAAGTTTAGACGTTTTTGCTTGTGTGACGCTTACATTATTCACGCTGGTCGAGGCGCTCGTGTTGCTGAAACGTCTGCTCTCCTCCGACATCGAGGCCTCCTCTGACACTGGTGTTATAGGCCCAACCGTACGTAGCCTGGCGACGAAGTATTTCGAAAGAAAAGAGAAAAAAAATTCGAAAAACAAATTATTATGGTTCAGCTGTAAACGAAAAAAAAAACGTACATTGTTTTTTCGTTCGCAAATTGGTAAACGGCAATATAAATTCAACGTTATAATCTAGATAGACAATATTTAAATACATAATTAAACAAAGAAACGTACAGTCAGTTTATCAACATATTCATGCGCATTCTAAATGCAACATCGGCATTGAACTCGTTCTAAGTTTATACGTATATATAGTGTATATATATATATATATATAAGATATAGATATATAAAGGAAAATAACATGTACATGATTCATATAATTATTATGTACTTAAATATAAATATAGATATTCATATTTATCGTCTAAATTCTACTCGTGCCTTTGTTCGCCACTTTACTTTACGAGAATCTTCGTCGAACCAAAGAATCACGTGTGGACTGTTTGGAATGGAATAATGAAAATGCTGGTTGGTTTAATGTCCCTTTTTAACATTTTCTTGGTAATATCGTAGTATCGTGTTTTTTTGAGGGGGTGTGCGTGAATGAGTATGAAATATTGTGAGATGGAGTAGAGGGGGAATGTAATAAGAATGCAGAGAAACTTACTTCACTGGACGGGCGAATTTGATCTCCGGATGTCCGCTAGTCGAAGTGCCGGAGCTTGACGAACGTTTCGACGGCGTGCTCAAACCACTACCGACTATGGTTCTTTGCGAGCCGTGCTCGTCCAGATCTCTTTGCTTCAGAGTCGCCGAATCAGCGGTATTCTCGTCCTCGACTCTGGTACAAGGGAAATGCCCGTAAGAAAATCGAACGGAATTTCTGATATTTTCGGAATGACGTATCGATCGGTAAAATTGAATTATTTATTCATACAAGTGAAGTCGTACGATCTTAAACAAATGATTATCGTTCTCTCGAATCTCATTTCACACTGAGCGAGGGACTATTATTTTTTGGCTTAAGGAGGTGCGGTGATGACCATTCTGGTAAACTTAGAGACTATTTCGCGCCGCAAAACCGTCACGTTTTAGATATATGTATATGGCCTATTTTTCGAGAAATATTTTTGAAGTATCGAATTTCGAGTTTCCTATTATTTTTATAATATGGAAACAACCTTAATAATCTACTACTCGACTTCAGTAGTACGCCATATCGTTGACGTTTAGCATCGTCGCATTTTCGGTGGCTGTCATCGGTTCCACGCGCCCGGCTTATTATTTTTTGTAGCCGGTTAACATGGAGAATGAAAATACTGTGGGAGTTCATCAAAAGAGTAACGGGATTGTACCTGAAGTCCACGTTAGAGACAAATGTAGATTCTGACGGACAAGAATTAGAAAATGAAAAGATAATATTGCGATTGCAAATAAAAAAACGTCGCGTTGAAGTTAACCTCAATGTCCAATGTCCAATCTGTCCAAAGTCAAAACATATTTCATCGATTGTTATGTTATTTTTCCCTTTCCCAATTTTCACAATATTTGCAGGTATAAAAAGGAACGTTTATTTTATACGACGGTTCTCCCATGCTGAATTTATATATAGATGCGTTGTATAGGTACATGTCGCCAGAAAAATTGAGATGCCGTTGCTGTACGTAAAAGAACTTCAAGTAAATATCGACAAAAGGCCCTTTATAATCCATTAAAAAATGTACGGCTTCGCACAATCATATTTTTAATTCGCGTTGAAAATATCCGATGGACGAATCAAATATGCGCGGGTATCCGGCGTTGCCACACGTCGAGCAAGATGGCTGCTGTTACGTCACGAGAAGTCTCGCTCTCCGAAAACTACGGTTTTTGCGACTTTATTTCGAAATTTATTGCTTGTTGCTGCGGTGAGCTTTCCAAATCAAGGTGCCTTATCGATCACAAAGATTCAACGAACGCAGCCATCAGTTTTTTTTGCGTGTTTCTTGGCTCCAAGTAGCACAAAAAAATCGATATATGAGAGGACAGGCACATTTTGTCGTCTACGTGTGACTAATTCACCAACTTTGACAATTAATAACTCGGAAAGTGTACGGTAAATCTCGTGGAAACTCCGCATACGCATGGACAAAGGTCTCGACAATGCTGTAAAAAAATCGGGCTTTTATCTTGAACTCGCTCCAATCACCGTACCTCTTCAAGGCGTTAGGCTACTGTGAATTCAACTACAATATCAAAAAATCGTTCGGCGCTTGAACTTTGAACGCGTTTTTCTCGAAACCACTTTTTTCAAAAGGGTGTACACGATTGCTGGACCTCTAATGAACGGATTGAGTTGAAATTTGGTACACTCATTCAGAGTAATCGTAGTTTAGTCTTGACGGACGTTTTTCTTCTTAACCTTTTTTTTCATTAGTTATCAACAATAATAATGTGATTTTTCCTCGAAAAGTCGAAGAAAATTCAAATTGTTTTTTACTAATTGAAATACGATATTAAAATAAAGCTCTGTCAAGTCTTGGCCAATATTATCTATTTTGAGAAAAAAAAAACTCGTTTTGGTCGTTTCAGATCAACCGGGTGGTCAAAATCAAGTACACTGTTGAGCACCTCGCGTTCAAAGGTCCTTCACAAGATTGTTTATAACATATTTGATTGTTAATCTTTTTAAATGAAATTAAACCTTAGTCATCAACAATAACAATGTCATTTTTCCTGAAAAAATTCAATTTTTGTAAAAATGATTTAAATACAATAGCAAAATAAAGCTCGGTCAAATCTTAGCCAATATCATCTGTATTAAGAAAAAAATCGTTTTCTTGGTTTCAGATCAACCGGGTGGCCAAAATCAAGTACACCGTTGAGTCTCTCCCGTCCAAAGGTCCTTCACAGCCCGTCAACGCTGGGCCTCACTGCTCGGATTCGGAGCGGGCGTAAACTTCAGACGCGTTTTTTTCAAAACCGCATTATCGAAATTGGCGTGCAGGATTACTCAAAAACTATTAAGCCAATTGAGTTGAAACTTGGTGAAATATTGATTATATTGGTACCTTCTACATGACAAGAATTGTTTTTGAAAAATTGGAAAGAAATTGCTTTTCTTCATCCACATTTTACAAAAATGTTGCGTGAAATGTTGATTTTTTTCGTAAATGCGTGCCATTTTCTTAAATATGCATTTTCATCACTTTAATTACCGTCACATAGAAACTATACATGTTCCAACTGAAAAAATGTTTGACCTTTTTGCAAATCAAAGTCTACGGGAAGCTAGAAGGCACGCCGATTCGCAACTTCCGCGGCGACCTTGCTGTAACACTCTGCCACGACTCCGTCATTTAGATGATGAATTAATTTAAAATAATCGTTTTGTACACTCAAGGCCTTAGACCACAGTAACGGGTACAAAATTGTTTGCGAATTTAACCATTTTTTTTCGCATGAAAAAGTGATTCACTCATAAAATTAATTACACATCTATTTAGTATGAATATCAAGCTGTTAGAAAATATATTTTTTTTTTCGATGTACAAAATGGCCGACTACTCGAAACTTCTCGAAACAGCTTTTTTCCAATTGGCGTGACAAATAACTTCAACCATTTTCACTCGATTTACTTCAAATTTAAAAGTTATGTTCCCAATTGCATTTCGCAGAGAAAAACGTATGGAATTTCTGATTAATCGAAAACTTTTCATTTTATGAGCAGTTTATGAGCAGTTATAACGAAATTTTTCACTGAAAATTCATTTCTTAAGTTCAAATAGCTACTACTTTTGAATAAAACAATTTTTTTTTTAATTCCGTACGAACTTCTCTAGGTATTCTAATGCAGATTGACGAGAATTATTGTTTTTTGTTCTAGGTAAAAAATTGTGGATGCTAAATGTCACGCCGCGGAGCGTCTAAAAAAAGATAACAAAAGAAAATATAAGTAGTCGGCCATTTAAGGGGTTACCCCCACTTGCGATTTTGAAAAAATCGATTTTTTTTATTGCATTTTTTTGAAGTATAAGTATCTGAGAATATGTCCTGAAAATTTCAAGTCGATCCGAACAAAATTGACTGAGATATGAGCGTTGAAAGAGAAGAATCCGCGTTGAAAAAGCGTTGAAAGAGAAACTTTAAGGGAGGATTGTCTTTTTTTTTCGCAAAATTTACCGCTTTTTGGGAATTTTTTTGTGAAGAAAGTATACAACGGAAAACTTGTGAAACTTGGCATATAGTTTTATTGATCTGTTTACTACATACAAAAAAATTTTTAAACAATTTCATCAAAAAATCCGCCTCCCACCCGCCTCGACGCGCGATGGTCCTTTTTTGATGGTGTGCACGATTTCTCAAAAACTATTCAACCGATTGCCTTCAAATTTGGACAGAATGCTCAGCTGACATCCTTTTATCGTTCGATGAAGCAAAAAAGCAATACGTTTAATAGTTTTTTTTATTTATAACAAAAAATCGATTAATTTTTTTCCAAAAATCGATACTTCAAGTTCAAAACGTCACCAAATCGTCCATTTTTTTTTTCCCCTCATCGAACGATAGCTATATGTGTCTAAAGTAAAATGCTTTTTGGGTTTTTGTTGCAGGATGAACGTGAAGGCTGTAATCGTGCACACCATCAAAAAAGGACCATCGCGCGTCGAGGGGGGTGGGCGGGGGATTTTTTGATGAAATTGTTTAAAATTTTTTTTGTATGTAGTAAACAGATCAATAAAACTATATGCCAAGTTTCACAAGTTTTCCGTTGTATACTTTCTTCACAAAAAAATTCCCAAAAAGCGGTAAATTTTGCGAAAAAAAAAGACAATCCCCTCTTAAACGCGTTTTTCTCAAAATGGCATTTCTGAAGTCGGTGACCAAGATTACTCGAACACTAATGAACCGATCTTCTTGAAATTTTGCAGGCAAATTTAATACATAAAAATGTAGTCTTAGATCGTTAGATTTTTTTTTTTCGAAAAAAAATGGCCGTTTTATAGCCTCAAAACGGCCGTTTTTTTTTTCGTTAAAATCGAACCATTAACTTTGACTGTCCGCCATTTTGTGAAAAATGAATATTTTTTAAAATCCTTCGATTAAAGACTAGTTTATACTTATATTTGACTAAATCCATCCGCATTTTTTTTTCAGATGATCCACTTCGCCGCAATGTTGGTCACCGCAAACCGTGTATATAAAAACATTATTTCATTGACGGCCATTTGCCACCAAACAATGCAATATTTTTCAATAAAAAAATTACTGAAAGTTCTTCAAGATGTGTTCTTTAAGATGGTATATTGATCGATTAAAAAAGTTTTGTAGTTTTCTTTAAAAAAAATCATGAAAAAGGCCTTTTTTTGGGCTACAAGTGGGGGTACCGCGTTAATACATAGAAAAAAATTCTAACAGCTTGATATTCGTACTAAATGGATGTTTAATTAATTTTATGAGTGAATCACTTTTCCATACGAAAAAAAATTGTTAAATTCGCACATGATTTTATACCCTTTACTGTGGCCTAAGGCCTTAAATATACTATTAAGGTATACCCGAAGTTTGATAATTGTAGAATAATTATTTCTTAGTTTAAAAAATCCCTCAATATTGCTGATTTTGTTCCTGTCTAAATCTATACCCCGCCTAAATTTTTTTCTTCATAATTCTAATTTATCGTACGTGCAACGTTAACGTACATACAAATAAATGTCCAAGATGTTCCAATCATCTTACTTATTCCTTCAAAATTAATTTATTTTGCATAACCCTAATTTCCGGGTCGTCACAGTAGCCTGACCCCTTAAGAAGCGTCAACCATTAAGCAGGTCACATTTTAATTCGTCTTTCTAGACAACGACTTCCCGGAATTTATTGAAACTCCGAAGGTACATTTATATCGGAATGTATCTGTCTAAAAATAAAAAAAATGAGTATCCTTCAAGATTCATCGATGAAAGACTCGATTCTCTTTGAAAATTCGAACACTTCGAAAGCTCGTGATGTGTGAAAAATGCCTTACTCAGTCTGAGTTTCCGTGCTTTCGTAGCCATCCTCGAGATCGTTGGGTGTTTGCTCGAGTCTGGCGTGCCTCGGTGAGCCTCGCCTTGGTAATCTGACCAGCGAGACTACCTCGGATATAAGTGTTGCCGATGACATTGCTCTCGCGCGCCTGGCCAGGCCTTGCATGGACCCGCTGCAAGCTGAAATGTTTGTTTTTTTTTTCCCCCCCGTTAAATGAGTATTACGCGTGTGGAAATTTTCGTCCTCGTTATCGCTCGTAATCCTCTTACCGGAATTATCCGTCAAGCTGTCAAGGTCCTCGGCGATTTGGTACTTTCTGTACTTGACAGCGTACTGCAGAGCCAGAAATACGGAAACGAGAAACATGAGGAGGAGGAGGGAAGCGGCCGCCAAATGGGCCGGTGACAGCCAGAGAGCCCATCTACCCGCGGCAACTACGACTTCGGGATGAAGGAGAATCGTCGATGGATCCGTACCATTTTCCAGTCGCGTTTTGGCTGCAAAAATATTCAATTGCATATACATTTCCAATGGATCTGCTTCGCGTGGGAGGAATTATGGAATTTTTACGGAGGCCTTTTTTCAATACGATTTCCGTGCTACTATTAAGGGGGAGATTCCTTTAAGCAGCCGAAAATAAGCGAACTTTCAAGATTTTTTTGTGTCGAAGCTTTATTTTTTTCTACATACCCGTGCGGAAAACTGATAGGGCATCCCTGATGAAAATAAGGGCCTTTCAGGGCTTTCCTAGTGCTTTCCCTAGTAGGGATTTCCACAATGGGCCCAGACTTGGATATTATCGGGATAAACTTGTAGGGATTTCCACAATAGGCCCCGACTTGGCCATTATAAGGATAAACCTGTAGGGATTTCCTCAATAGGCCCAGACGTGGCCAGTATAGGGATAAACAAGTAGAGATCTCCACAATAGGCCCAGATGTGACTATTGTAGCGACAAACCAGTATAAATAGCTGAGGCTACATGGTTGATGGTATTTCAATTATTCAAATCGATTATATACATCGATCGAATAATAATATCGAACGCAAATTGGGAAAAAGCGTAAGGGCATTAGCAAATAAAAGATCAACGATGAACACAAATATGCAGACAAACATCAGACGGTACTTATTTATCAAACTAAAGAAACCTTTTACATAGATACAAACAATTACTCATGGTTTCACTCATACATGGAGTAATGCTAGCGCATAAGTGTCAACAGTCCCAACCGGTTTTCTCGACATTTTTATAGCAACTAATTTCCGCTCAATACTCATCATAGGGAAAATTATTTCTTCTGAAGACTTCGCTGATATTTCCCATTCATAAACTTTATCTGACTGTGTAGGATAAGTAAATAAATTGGTCTTTGTTTTCCAGATCTTTCCCTCAATGGAAATAGATTCTAGTGATTCAGTAGACCCATATATTTTTTTTAATTTCTACTACACATCCATTACTTAGAATGGATTATTTTTCGTATTAATTTTGTCATGGCAGTTTGTCATAAAGGCTCACATGCAAATACGCAATCACATTTCTATGCACGCACACATACATACACATGTACTCACGCCCACACCTATGCACATGAACAATTACATAAAAACAAATATAGATATACCCTGACGCATTTAACATACACGTATATCCACTGATACGGATATCTTATGGCGCTGAAATGGTTATGATGAGGCGCCGTTGAGGCATTTTCAGGGCGCTAAAATGGTTTTGATGAGGCGCCATTGAGGCAACTTATAAGGCCCCGGTCGTTGCGCCTTTAATGGCCCTTGTTGACAACGTGTGACCGGCAGCTAACGGCCGTCATGTGGCTTCCAGATTAGGGCCCGAATAAAGTTAGGGCAATATTATTGGGGCCCGATCACAGCCCCAAATCAATTTCCGCACGGGTAACTAAAATTTTATGTACATTAGGGTGGCACAATTTTGAGCTCCTTTTTTCCTGATGCCCACCATCTAATTATCTTCTTCAAAGAAAAAAAATTGTCGCGGAAGTTGCGAGCGGTCGACAAATATTTAGCTCGATCCTCCCAAAATTTCAAACTCAATAAAAAAAATCGATTTTTTGTTTTTCTCGTCCACTTCTCGCCTATGAATTTTACGCTTTATAATTTTTAAATTGACCTCGCGAAAGCTCTAGCCGGCCAATGAATACTTAGTGGTCGCTCAAGGGCTCCGAAATTTCCAATATTCATCAATTTTTGTTTACTCTTTTCAGTCATAAATTTGACGCTTTGCAAAACTTTCAAAACAGTATTTAAAGGTCGCTTAAGCCTTCCAAAAATTCAAATTTTAATTAAAAAATCGATTTTTTTTCGTCCACTTCTCACCCATGAATTTTACGCTTTATAATTTTTAAATTGACCTCGCGAAAGCTCCTGCCGGCCAATGAATATTTAGTGGTCACTCAAACTTTTCGAAATTCAGAATTGCCGCCAAAAAATTAACCTCGCATGCATTATAATTCCTTGTAGCATAAAAACAAAATAAACAGCAAAGTGTTACATTTTCTGACTAATTTATTATAATCATTTGTAACAAACACCAATTAGACAATACGTGTTATTATGTTCTATTATGTATTATTGTATTATGGCGTCGCTCGTGACAGACTATAGCTACGATTGGTCCGCAAGTTTGACTAACGAGACCAAATGTGGGACGCATCACGATGCGCGTCAAACAGCTGCCATTACAGTTTCACGAATAAAACGACGTCAAAGTCGTTCGAGGTCATCAAAGGTCACATATTAAAATGAAATACAAATATAAATATCTCGGATCACTACCAAGTATTTGGTAGTGATCCGAGATATCTATGTTTGTATCATCGATATTGCCCTTGAATGACCTTGAACGACTTTGACCCCCGAATGATTTTTATGCGGCTTGAGGTGCTCCACAAGATGGTTGAAAAAAATGTATCATTCCACTTTAAAAAGTGGAGGTGACCTTCACTGTGCGTCAGCGCCCCTACCGAAATAAAAAAAAGATTGGTCGCATTTGATGGCCCCCTTCACACCGTACAACTTTTGTCTGGACCATTTTTTTGTGACGTCGATAATTACCGAGTTCTTTCGAGTGGCAGAGATAAGAGGGACACCCTGTATATATATATATATATATATATATATATATATATATATATATATATATATATATATATATATATATATATTAAGGGTCGTCTAGTGTGTCAGATAAAAAAAAAGAGAAAACGGCCTTGCATGACTTCTTTGAAGAAGTGGAGGGTGTACTCTATGGTCCAGGCATAGCAGATTGATGGTGAGACGATTTTTTCATTATGAATTATATACAACAACTTTCGAACGCGTTTTTCTCAAAACACGATTTTTTCAAACTGCTGTCACGATATCTCACAAACGATTTAATTGATTCTGCTCAAATTTATACAGCATCTTTAGTACATATATAACTACAAGTTGAACTGAAATAATGAAGATTGCTTCGTTAGTTTCCTTTTTATCAGCTATATAGACCCCCAAAAAAACGAAAACTTGAATTTCTTTTCTAAAGCGTAAAAAAAAATTTTTTTTGGAATTCTAACTTTATTTTAGTTCCATGTAAAGCCTCAAGTCTGACGATGAAAATTGTGTTTGGTTTTTTTATTTCAGATAAGCAGAATGGCCGGAATCATGGCAGCAGTGGAGCACCTCTTTTTATATATGTGTCCCTGTTGGGCGGTGTATCTCCGACTATATTCTATATAATGACTTCGAAAAAAATCACAAAGTTTGTTCAAGGGAGAATATCAGAGTGACAGGCTGAAAAATGAGGTATTTTTGGGATTAAAAAAAAACGGCTGGATCAAATTATTGGAAATTTTGTGTATTCATTATTGAAGTAATGAAGCATACAAGGAAATTTTTTATTTTTATTTTTAGTGCATTTTATTAAGCAGAGGAGCGGTCCCAAAATGGCGTCTCAAAAAAAGGCTCCCCGACGGTTGACAGCATAAGTGCGACAGGAAGCATGGGAAATCAAAAATTCAAAAATATTATTAAATTATAATAGTATAGCTATCGCAGCATCGTAGAAAATTTGAAAATTTTGATTAGAAAAAAAAATGGCGGCCGTTTAAGGGGTTACCCCCACTTGCGATTTTGAAAAAATCGATTTTTTTTATTGCATTTTTTTGAAGTATAAGTATCTGAGAATATGTCCTGAAGATTTCAAGTCAATCCGAACAAAATTGACTGAGATATGAGCGTTCAAAGAGAAGAATCCGCGTTGACAGAGCGTTGAAAGAGAAACCTTAAACGCGTTTTTCTCAAAATGGCATTTCTGAAGTCGGTGACCAAGATTACTCGAACACTAATGAACCGATCTTCTTGAAATTTTGCAGGCTTATTTAATACATAAAAATGTAGTCTTTAATCGTTCGATTTTTTTTTCGAAAAAATTGCCGTTTTATAGCCAAAAAACGGCCGTTTTTTTTCGTTAAAATCGAACCATTAACTTTGACTGTCCGCCATTTTGTGAAAAATGAATATTTTTTAAAATCCTTCGATTAAAGACTAGTTTATACTTATATTTGACTAAATCCATCCGCATTTTTTTTTTCAGATGATCCACTTCGCCGCAATGTTGGTCACGGCAAACCGTGTATATAAAAACATTATTTTATTGACGGCCACTTGCCACTAAACAATGTAATATTTTTCAATAAAAAAATTACTGAAAGTTCTTCAAGATGTGTTCTTTAAGATGGTATATTGATCGATTAAAAAAGTTTTGTAGTTTTCTTTAAAAAAATTCATGAAAATGGCCTTTTTGCGCTACAAGTGGGGGTAACGCCTTTAAAAGAAATCGATTTTTACACAAAAATTTTGCAGTAAATTGTTAATAAAAAAGTAAACAATTTAAAAAAAAAGTCTACGATGCGACGATAGCGATAAGTTTTCTGAAGAGAATCCTTTTTGAATGAAGTCGATTGGACAAAATTTGACAGAAGTTATGCTGTCAACCAGGTCAAAAAACATGGTTTCGAGAAAAACGCGTTTAAAGTATAGAAAGGCCCGTATAGAAGGCTCTGAGAGCGTCGACGCTTGGCGCCAATTTCGAATACTTCTAAGCCGAATATTGTTTTGAAAATTTCTAGGAATATTCTTAAAGGCCAAAACAATCTAAGCAAAAAAAATCGATTTTTTTTTCACACTGATATTCCCCGATAAATGTTAATAAAAATCATACACAATTTATACATTATTTTATTTGAATGGTTTGTCAAAAAAAAATTCCCCAAAAAAAACATTCAAAAACGGCTTTCACACTTCACGACCCTGTTAAACCCAAACAAAAAAAAATAAGAAAAAAATTAACCTGATTCAAGCAGGAGTCCCACTTCCGAATATTTACCCAAACTTCAAAACCATATGACTGTAGTGGAGTACGAAATTGATTTGCATATAATACTGAATTGATTGGACATGCGATTACTAACGAAACGCTGATGCGTGAGCGAGAAATCCACCGATGCAAGATTCCCCAGCGGCGGTCATCTCGTCGCTGAAGAATTCCAGCAGGAGATTCTGTTCGGTGGAGACGATTGTACCGGACTCCGGTGCACTCTTGTCACACGCAATATCGGCGAGTAATTCGGCGCTGAGCGAATCGCCGTCTCGGACCCTCACGTATTGGCCCGGGCACGGAAATCTCGTTTGATCGAGATGAAGCCGTACGGCAAAGTCAGCGTCTGTCTGTACGAGCCAAAACGAACGTCCCGGACACGCTTGTGTGCTCGCAGCGAGAATTCTCCTCGACGTCTCGTTCGCCAAATTAACTTGGCAACCGCAGCGGCATTTTGTGCCGATTTCCGCGGTAACTTCCGGTCTCTCGGCAGCTATTCCCTTCCCGTGACTACACTCCCAATCGCCGGGCTTCCAATTCCCGTGGAGATCCAACTCACCAGCGCCCCCGCATTCTTCGGTCTCCACGGCTTTTCCCTGAAAGCCATTGGATTTCTTAACGCCTCAGGCCACTCCAGAGGCCAAAAAGGGCATATTTTGTGATTTTGTTTCTTCGGCAAAACCATAAAATAAAGTGAAATTTCAAAATAAGGGGTTTTGGACACGTAATTGACTATACGAAATTATTTTTTCACAACGATACGTGTCAAAATGGCGACTGTGCAGCATTTTTCCGATGACTATCCTATCATTTTTGAGTTATGATGAGACACCAACATTTTTACGATTATATATAAGAATAGCTACACGGAGAGAATTTTTAAGTAATTTTTACTGTGAAATCACAGTAACTCGGTGACAAATGTGCAATTCTTCAGGTTTTTAGGAAATAAATTATAAATTTTCATGGAAATGAATCAAAATTTACTTTTACGTAACAGAAATTTAAAATATTTTCCAGAATTTTTACTGAAATTAATAGTAAAATTTCATGAAACGTAAAGATTACGACAATAAGTTAAAAAAACGCTAATATAAATGAAATTTTTCAGTGGAACATTGAGAAATTTGCGTGTTTTCCATAAAAATTTAAAAAAGGAAGCCGAAATTTTCCGTGCGTCCACCGGAATTTTACGTTCTTTATAGTAAAATCAGTTAGGGCTAGGTCGCCTGACCGTACGCGTGAGCTCTGTGTGAGAGCGTGCGTATACGTGAACGCAAGCTGTGAGAGTGTGCTTGTGTATGACGCAGTATGACGAGCACGAACGACGCCGACCCGCGTTGCTTAGCAACAGCGGTACCGCGCATGCGCATTATAGTACGAAGCATGGGCCAAGAAAGCCTCGTGGTCTCGTGCAGTCTAACGTGTTCTACGCAGTTCTACGCAAGAAAACAAAGAAACGTGAAAAGAAACTTCGATAAAGGACGTCTACAATGGTACGGAAAGATGATATGCTAAAATAAGTAGCAATCAAGAACACAAATAGAGTATTTATTTAATCATAGGGAATTAATTTTTCGCTAGGGATTTTAGAAATTTCAAGTTTGTCCAGGTTATTTTTACTGTAGAAACTTCGAATTTTTGAGGCAGCCCATTGTGAAAATTCTACATGAGAATGTGTCAGAATTTTTACTGAAATAAATGTAAAAAATTATGCTACTTGCTTAATTTTTTACATAAATGAAAGCAAAATATTAAAAGCTAGTGTCAATTTTTGACTATGTGCACATTTGTCACCGGTTTCAATTTTTTAATGTAATTTTTACGGAGATTTCACCGTAAAAAATACTTAAAAATTCTCTCCGTGTATAGAAATACGTAGGATTTTTTTAATACATTGTTTTTTTGACAAAATGGCGCATTTATAAAACAAAATGTATAAAATGCCGTGAGAAAATCGTCAGAAAATTGTTTATAAAAAAGAACCTATGCAAGATAATTTTAAAAATCATACGTAGTGCCTTAGAAAATGTAATTCTAAATGTACAGTTAAGGGAGACTTTGTCCTTGAAATGCAGCGGGAGATGTCAGCGGCTCAACATGAGCAGCTAGAAGAAGAGGAGGGATGCCTCTATGGACCAGGCATTGCCGATTAGCGGTAATTATAAACGCATTTGTGTAAACACATTACAAAACTTTAAACGCGTTTTTCTCGAAAACACGTTTTTAAAAATGGCTGACATTCTCCTGACCGCTGTAATAAACATATCGACCTGAAATTTGGAGAGCATACTCAGAAAATATGTCTTCGCGGAATGACGGATCGTTTTTTCGATAGATACATTTTTGCATTTATTATTTATCTTTTTATGCGAAAAAAACGCGAAAATTCGATTTTTTTTAAGTGCCGCCATTTTCCGAAATTTGCACCAAACGAAAAACCCATCCGTCATTCCACGACCAAAGGGTCACAGATTGATAATATGCTTTGAACTTGTGTTTCAGATCAACAAAGAGGGGGCAGTGATGTCAGACGTTTACCTCCCGCGATTTGAGGACCTGTTTTCGCGGAGCTGCAACGGCCGCCATTTTGTTTTTTTTTTTTCAAAAAAATTTTTTTTTAACGTTCTGTATATCATGAATAAAAGCAAGAAAAAACCGCACTCAAAAAGCTTTACTCGTTTTCTTAAAAAAAATAAAATGTAAACACCTGAAATATGGCACTCCAAGGACAAAGTCTCCCTTAAGATTTCAAGTGAATCGGTTGAAATGTGTTTGAATTATGAGTCCGGCCGACTTGAAAAATGTAGTTTTGAGATAAACGCGTTTAAAGTTAGTAGAAAGTCACGGCACGAATAAAATGTCAATACCAATTCAATTCAATAACTTCAATACCAAATAACAATAACATTTCAATCCAATAAAAGTCAACCTTCAACAATCTTCGAAAATCGAGTAATTAGAGACTTTTCACAACCATAATCTTTCGGAATGTAATTTTATAGGCACTGAGGTAAATTTTTGACAAAAAAATCGATTTTTGAAAAATCTTAGAGTGGCCTAAGGCCTTAAGGGGAGGTCAATGTCGAGAGGCATGAAAAAAGCGCAAAATTCGGGATTTTTTAAAAATATAGAATAAATACTTTTGGAAATGGATTTCAACGTATTTTATTCTTCTGACAATGGAGAGTAAATTCCAATTATATTCATGAACAAAAATCCAAAATGGCGGCTCCAACTCCCGTGAAATAAAGCCATGCACGGTGTGTTTTGGTCTGCGCGGGGCGCTGCACAGTCTTGCCAGTTTATTTTAATCAAAAAACGGGTTGAAAATGATTAAACTAGACTAAATGTGGGGGACCTTATCGTTGTTTGTTTTCTGAAAAAAACCCTGGATAACAAAATGGTAGCCGTTTGAAAAAAAAAATGTCGAAATCAATTTTTGATAAAAATTGGCTTCCTGAAGGCCCCGCAATTTGATTTTTCTTTTAATTCCGTAGAGATTCATGTGAATCGGTTCATCCCTTGACGATGTAGAGCGCCCCGCGCGCTAAAAAATGCTGTTCCCAGAAAAACGCATTTAATATTCAACGTTATGAAAAATCGTATTCATTGTTCGTCTTTGACAACCCAAACAAACAAGCCTACGTGTTCTAAGCACTTTAAGGATGCAAATTGTGTTTAAAAAAATCGTACTTTTCATCATAATGAACGGCAGCCTGTCCTTAATTACCTTTTTTTTCGTACTATAGAATTTTATTATTATTCCTTGTATTACGTATACGCTTGTGGTATTGGATGACGAATTAATTATTAGCGAAAAGTTCTCAAATTTACTTGCTGCGCATGAAACACTTGCATTTTTCAAGGACCAAGGGTCCTTCACGTTTGCTGTTTATGATCTTCCGAACCATTTCGATTATATGGCAGATGGAATCGTGTTAAGTTTAAAAACATATGGTTATTTTTTTCAAGGTCGTAAACGAATGCACGGTGACCGCGATAATTTTACTGCAAACTTCTCACTATATCGCTATCTTGATAAATTATTTCAGATTTTTCAGCCAAAGAGCTACAAGAATGGAAACTGAAAAAGTTTGAAGGGTTTGTATTGGCTACGGAAACTAAAAAACACTAGAAGCAACCCGTGGGTGAGTTGGCAATTGATCTTCCATTCAAATTAACTCTTCATAACTCAACAGTGCAAAGGTTCAAAAATATTTGACCTTATAGTAGATTTTAATAAATAAAAAAGCACGTATTGTTTAGTTTAAAAAAAATGTCATCAGGGGGCTAGTTATAAAGCAATAAAGGAAGTGTGAAAGACATGTTACATTGTATCGCAACATTCCTTTATCATGTACGAAATGCTTTGAAGCAGTTGTTTTATTTGTAGTACAACAAAGCCACGCGACTTGTTTTATACACCCCTCCATGGAAATTTATGTATGTAAAATATATGCAGAAAATATATGCTACATATATATATATCGGTCGCATATATAGTGACGAAAAATAGAATAATACGTATATATTCAGTATATATGCATCAAATGTATGACGCATATATGACCCATACATTTTCGATATATTTCTCTGACCAAAACATAAATGCTACGTATAAACACTATATATGATGCATATATGAGGCATATACGACGCATATATTTTCGATATATTTTCAATCTATTTTTTTGTCAGAAAAATATATCAAACATGTATGCGTCATATATGACTCATATATGTGTCATTTATGCGTCATATATGACGCATACATTTTTGGTACATATTCCTGACAAAAAATATATGCTGTGTATAAACACTATTACAGTTAAACTTAATAAAACTCAAAACTTAAACTTAAAAAAACCTTACGTACAGTTAAAGTACGCTATTACATATAAACACTATATACAGATATGCGTAGCATATCTGTATGTAGTGTTTATATGTAATGTATACCATTTATGCAGTGTATATGTGTTATGTACGCAGTGCGTATGCAACATATATGATAAATATATGTGGTATATATGCAGGGTAAATGCTACATATATCATTGATATATGATACATTGATATACAGTAATACCACGCATATTCATCTCATATATAAAAACGTTACGAAAATTAGAATTTGGCACATATATGCAACATATATTTTCAATATATGGCATACATTTCACATATATTACAATTATTAATGAAGTAAATTTGCAGTATATTTTTGCGGATATAAATTTCCATGGGAGCCGTTTGTCGTTTTGATATTTTTTTTTTCGATTTTCGCAAACTTCACGCACACTTGAATCTTGCAATCTCGCGATAAGTGAACTTCAAACAAATTTTGATCGATCGAACGCCACCCAGTTTGCATGAATAGCACTAAAAAACCCTAGAACGGTTTGTATCCGTCGTGTGACATTGATTAACGGATGGATTAAATGTCAATATGGGATTTTGTGAGGTTTTCGATTGTTTTTTTCAAGACTGCCACACGGTGATATAAAGGGTTAAGGGGTTAGGCAACAGTGAACATTTTTTTTAATCGACTGTCGCTTGAGGCAACTCAAATTGAAGAGGAAGGTCCAACATATGGCGCAAGAATCGCTGATTGGAGGTAAACTTATGATTACAACGATAGAACCGATATTAACACTTTAAACGCGTTTTTCTCGAAACTATGTTTTTCAAAACGGTGTACACGATTTCTCGACATCCAACGAACGGATTGACTTGAAATTTGGTACGCTTATCCAGTGTGATAGTAGTTTAGTCTTGACGGACGTTTTTGTTCTTGATATTGTTTTTTCTTCAGTTATTAACAATGTGATGTCATTTTTCGTGAACGTATCGAAAAAAATCATTTTTTTCTTTTTTGTTGCAATACGAAAACAAAATAAGCCTTGTCAAGTCTTAGCCTATATTATTTATTGTAAGAAAAAACCCGTTCTTTTTATTTAAGATCAACTGCGAGGCCAGGATCAAGTACTTCGTTGAGCCCTTCACGTTTAAAGGTCCTTCACGAGATTATTCATAAATTCTTCAATTATTAATATTTTTTATGAAATTTAATACACAACTTCGTTAATTTACATACAACTAAATGTCCAAACGATTTTTTCCTCATCTTACTTATTACTTCAAATTTTTTTTTTTCAATAACCCTGATTTTCGGGTCGTCACAATCTCTTAAGGGGTCTTTTCACTTTAGACGCTAACAAAAGCCTATTTTCGTGCATTAAAAGTTGTTACACTTTATAAATACACTTTGGAAATACATTTTTTTTAAATTTATTTATTCAAGTCACTATTTATAGCCGAAAACAGTAGTTAAAAAAATGTCCTGAAAAAATTGTAGGTCTGCGCTGTTGATGAAAGCTCGGAGATGGATCATCCGAATCAAAAAAATCAAACGGTTTTAGATTCAGTATGTTAATGGCTATAGTGCAAATCATACGATTTTTTATATATACAAAAATAGCAAGATGGCGGACATTTTTCGAAAAAAAAAACGTGTTTTTCGAAAAATGTCCACCGTTTTTGGCAAAAAAATGAAAAATATAAACATTTTTTTGAAATCCCCGATACGCGCTATAGCTATAGTTGGGAAGAATATGTGGTTAAAATTTCATAAGGAACGGTTCGGTAGTTTCGAAGATTTTATCAACAAGCCGTCAAAAAACATCGTTTTGAGAAAAAACGCGGTTACAGTTTGTTTGGGTTACATAAATACATGTAATTTTTTAAAATGTATTTCGAAAGTGCATTTCTTAATTGTAACAACTTTTATATGAATATCTATAATATTAATCTATCAAAAAAATTCACGAATATAGCCTTTTTTTAGCGTCTAAAGTGAAGGCCCCTTAACCCACAAGACGTCCCTTATTTGTGCTAGCAAAAGAAACTGCAGCCCGTCCGGCTCCCCCATCGGCTCTGAAGAAATCCAAATTCAAGTCACCGAAAAAAACATTTCGAAGCAGCAGCATGGGCACCTTGAAAAATTATTCACCTGGCAAAACTTGGCCCCGTATCTGGGTGGTGGTGTGTCGCAAAAACGGTACCGATTTCTGACACCTCCGACGCAGGTGCTGCTGCAAGGCCCCCACTGGCTCCAATGTCCCCAGCCGCCGGCGTCGCTATCTGGAAAATTGAAAAGAAGAAAAAAGGGGGTAGAAAATTGACGACAGCAATCCATCGATTCCTGGAGGCCGTAGTCGTATTCTTTTGTAACGAGGAAAATGAGGAAGTAAGATCGCGAAGTCGTCATTTGCAGCGAGGGCTGGATTAACGCGGCTCCGATAATCTCTCGACTGACAATACGCTGAAGACTTTATACATAAAGGAAAGGAAGTAACTGGAACAAGAAATGAGAAAGAGAGAGAGACTCGGCGGTCGTTTCTAACCTCGTGGTAGGGATCCTCCAATAATCTTCGATTTTATGATGCCGAGAAAGGGGGAAGCCATTGAAGGCCAGTCGGACTATGAGGAAACGGATGTTCATTGAACAATTGCATGACGACATTTTGAGGACCGTCTTCGAAAGTTCTCGATGTGCTGATAGCGAATATTTCATAAATTTAACAGGATGGAAATATTCTTTTCCCACAAATGTATATACAGGCGTGTTCGTGCCATAACTCTCATATCAGGAATGCGTCAAACGGCCACTCAATCAAGAAGAAATCTCTTCGCCTTCTCAGCTGCCTCCCAATATAAAGGAGGATGCCACAGAATATCCCGAAATAGAAGATGCTCATTGAAAACCCGAATAAAAAGTAAACTCTGGCTGTTCATTGTACGACCCAGAATGTTCGTAGATAGGAAACTTTTTGCTTGAATGGGCGAGTGCACGCTGATGAGAGTTCCAAAAAGGGCTATCGAAGTTGACTTTTCCAGAGAATAGGCAGAACGTGGAGTTTCTAGTACGGATCTTGTAATTTGATGGTTTCGATTATGTTTGTTCTATTTCTATTGATATTAGAAAAACTGAATTGAAAGGAAATTGAGACTCGCAGAGGATAACAAAATGTTGAGTTTGGTGATAGAATAAATTTGTCGATATGAAACGTCAAAGAAACAATTAGACTTTTCGAAATGAAAAATCAGAGGAACAATTAGATTTTTCGAAATGAAAAATCAAAGTAACAATTTCATCTTTCGCATTTAAGAATAAAAAAAAACAATTGTTTTTTTCGACATGAAAAATCAAAGAAACGACGTTATCTTCCGAAATGAAAAAAACAAATACAAAGCGTTGAATTGGAAGGAAATTGAGACTCGCGGGGGGCTAAAAAATGTTGAGTTTGGTGATAGAATAAAATAGTCGATATGAAACATCAAAGAAATAATTATATTTTTCGAAATTAAAAATCGAAGATACAATCATTTTCTACGATATGAAAAATCAGAGAAACAATTGGCTTCTTCGAATTGTAAAATCAAAGAAACAGCTGGATCTTCCGAAATGAAAAAACAAACACACAATATTTTTTTGGAAATACAAAATCAAACATTCAATTATTCTTTTCAACGTGAAAAATCAAACAATTATATTTTTAAAAAAGAAAAATCAAACAGCGATATTCTTTTTAAATAAAAAAAAAACAAACAATTATATTTTTCGAAATGAAAACTCAAACAAACAATTACATTTTTCGAAATGAAAAATCAAACAAACAAGTACCTATGTTCGATCAAATGAAAAGTCAAATAAACAAGTACCTATATTCGATAAAATGAAAAATCGTACAAACTGTTATATTTGTCGTTGCTGAAAGGAAAAGAAGGCGTAATACATTGGAAAGTAAAGATCAAATAAGGACATGTGTGAATTCTGTTTGAGTTCACAAACAAGTATGAGAGCCTTGTACGATAGTACTCGCTTCCGCTTTTCCGCTAAATAATACTTTATTAGATTCGCATCGATATTGATCTTGCCAGTTCCGCGTATCGCTCGTCGAATATACAGGATTATCACTCTAGTCGAAGAGGCCTCAAAACTTTTCGAACGAAAGAGTGAAGGCGGATGATTGGGTATTTTATGTTCGCGGGACGCATGAAGTGCAAAAGCGTTTTCCTCTCGGCAAATTGGTCCGTGATTTTTCATCAAAAGCTAGCGCGGAATTAACGAAGGTACGATATTTCGAGAATATTACAGCGAGGGAAGATATTTCCACTCAGGTTTACCCAATTACGGAACATTTTCGCGTCTCTATTTGGTGTTTTTTTTTGCTTCGTTCCTGGAATATCCGACTTCCTGCTGGAAAATCTGTCCGAATTTCGTTACGGATATATTTATCTTCTTATCTTTGCACATACTGTAGACGAGACTGAGGAAGGAGGGGGGGGGGGGGCGTTTGATCAATTTTTCGATCCAACAGTTGGCTCGTTGTCTGACAAGAATTATTCGGCTGCTAATCCTCCCCCATTCCTTCGGCATTTACCGTATACACGTTTTCTTTCACATAGAGCTTCAAAACGCAGCCGATGAAGCGATACATTTTTGATTGTTCAAAAATGAAGTACCAAAAATTAATTACCGTATTTTGCATTTGTTGATTAAATAAATACAAGAATAGCCAAATCAAAAATGGCAATAGAGCTACAAATATACAGGGTGTCCCTCTCATCTCTGCCACCCGAAATAACTCGGTAATTATTGACGTCACAAAAAAATGTACCAGACAAAAGTTGTACGGTGTGAAGGGGACCATCAAATGCGACCATTTCTTTTTTATTTCGCTGAAAGCGCTGATGGACAGTGAAGGTCACCTCTACTTTTTTAAATGGAATAGTACATCTTTTTTCAACCACCTTGTGGAGCACCTCAAGCCGCATAAAAACATTAGCGGGTCAAAGTCGTTCAAGGTCATTCAAGGTCACCTATTAAGATTTGTATCATCGATGCTGACCTTGAATGACCTTGAACGGCTTTGACCGCCGAATGTTTTTTATGCGGCTTGAGGTGCTCCACAAGATAGTTGAAAAAATGTACTATTCCACTTAAGAAAGTGGAGGTGACCTTCACTGTGCGTCAGCGCTTTCACCGAAATAAAAAAAAAATTGGACGCATTTGATGGCCCCCTTCACACCGTACAACTTTTGTCTGGAACATTCTTTTGTCACGTCGATAATCACCGAATTATTTCGGATGGCAGAGATAAGAGGGACAACCCGTATATCCTAAAGTTTGTTACCGACAGCAGTGCACTGGGTCGATACTTGGGTGGGTGACCGAGCAGGAATGATGTTGAAGTTTGCATCGTTGCAATGCAACGAAAGGTCATTTTTCGTCTATTGCTACCATTGTTTTTTCGTCGATTTATGGTACGAAAATCACCCAAACGGTCATCACAGTGTAAAATTTTCAAAAAATCGATCTTCTTTTGTTGCATTATCCGATGGTATAGACGGTTACAAACATGCTGTTCATAAACTAACATAAACGTGAGTAGACAATTTATATGAAAATTCCGCACTCGAAACTTTAAACGCGTTTTTCTCGAAATGTCGTTTTTCAAAACGGTGTACACTCTTGAAGGAAGAGTTTTCAAGCTATCCGTCTTAAATTTTGACACAACATTCTTCACGTCATTATTTATCTTGCTATGGAAGCTTTTTTTGAACCTTCATATTTTTTTAACGAAAAACTGTCGAAAAAATAGGCTAAATTCGATAGTTTTTTAAAAATAGCGCCATTTTGTCAATTTTCATTTGAAAAAACCTCCATAGCAAGATAGCAGCTTTCATACTGATTAATAATCTATTTACAAATGTTGTTTCAGATAATATTTACGGTCACAACCGTGCACACCGTAAGGACTCCTTTTTCGAAGACATTTTTAACCGGTCAGGAAAAAAGTAAAAAAAATAAAAGTGAAGGTTGAAAAAATTATTTTCTGTTTATTCGTGAGTGCTTTAATTTGACATAACAAAAATCGTATTTTGACCGTCGAAAAAAAATCGCGAAGATCAGATATTTTTCGTCCCGTTACACTGTGATGATCCCTTGAGGCAGTATTCTAATCTGCAAATTCAAAATCGGTTTTTTGGCATTTTCTCAAGGTATATACTTAAAAATATGTCCTCAAGAGGAAGTTTCGAAATGCCCAATATTTACGCCTCTAGAACTTCAGAAGCTTCTAAGGAAGCTATAACTGCTCGTAGGTGAGAACGAGTTTCGGAAAATCATGATTTCGAAGTCGAGGAAGGCAAACTTTACGAGGGAGGAATGGCCGATTAATATAACATAAGTATAAGTGCCACTTCGATAGTTCGGGTTGTCAAAATTTTTACTCAAAACTTTTAACGCGCTTTCTCGAAACTACTCTTTTCAACCTGGTTGACATAAAATCTCGAATTCTATTCGACCGATTGACTTCAAATTTTGTATGGAGCATCAGTATATCCTCCATCGTTCTTACCTCGGGCATTACGTAATTATTTTTATTACTGTTCCAAAAATGTAAAACTTTGATTAAAAAACCTTTTGATTGACCTCAATAACCATATTAAAAAATAGGGCGGCACATTAACTATTTTTTCAGACAGTCGTCATACATTTTTTTCCCTCTTTGGTACCTGCTATAATGATGAATGGGAACTTTGGAAGCATGTCAACCGCCTCAACTCTTTTTTCCACGGCCATATTTAGAGGCCGTATATAGATATAGAGCCCGAAAATAACCGTTTCAATTTTTATTACTTTTATATATCAATTTTTTGTGAGTTCTTGAAACATCAATAAAAATACTAAAAAATGGATGGTAAAAATACATTTTTTTTTATCAAACCTAAAAAACGCTGAAATTTTAGGCCTCTAGACTAGAATACTGCCTCAATCTATTAAAAAAATATGGATAATGATGAAAATGGAGAAATTTAAAAAATAAAAAAGACCATTCGTTACATTACAACGATGCACACTTCAGCGCCATGAGCGAGAGCCAGTTCTACCGAGTTTTCAACGGTAACACGACTAAAAATGCGCAATGACAAGTGTGGGGTAACGGGTGCAAAAGGTGGGCTCGCAAACGCTCGTGCGGGCATGCCAAGAAACATTAAAAATAAGAAAGTAAACCAAAAGCATATCGCAATCAATAAATATTCCAAAACAACCCAAGGTGTATGAGTTGAGGCCAAATTTACTTATGCATGGCCTCACGGTGAATTACACTGGCGCATAAAGGGTTAGGCCCCTCTAGAATTGTCGAAAAATCGATTTTTTTTTTCATCAAGCAGAAAAGAAATGCAAGAGCAGGACGATAATCTGGAAGGCCAATCGTATGGTACAGGCATCGCAGATTAAAGGTATTGCAAAATTATTCATGATTTTCTACTACTCAAAACTTCAAACGCGTTTATCTCAAAACTGCATTTTTTAGGTTGGCCGGAAAACATAACTCAGACAATTTTCAACCGATTCACTTGAAATGTTGAATATATCTTGAAAAATACATTGTCTATGGAAGTACGTAGGATTATTTTTTATATTGCATAGTTCATTTGTTATTAACAATTATCTGGCGATTTTTAAGGCAAATTTTTCCTTTTCCACTTTAGAAGTGCGCCATTTGGCCAAAAATCAATATGTGGAAAAAATCCTACGTACTTCTATAGCAGTTATCATATATAATCGAAAAATAATCATAGGGTCATTACAATTCAAAAATTGCAGGAGTTGTTTGTCCGGCCGTGGACCCTGGAAAAACGGAGACGTCATCGCAACAACGCTGCACAGCCGCCATTTTGAAATTAATTGCTTCAAAAAATTATTGTATACAGTCACTGATATGTATGATAAACACTCTTTTTGTGATCTCGATTTATTTCGTAGTTTTTCTGAAAAAAAAAATCCTCAAAAAGCCTTTTTTTTCGGCTTCTAGAGTGGTCTAAGGCCTTAAGAAAAATAAGGGTAATTATTTACTTTGGTGACTTTCCGAAAAATGAGTTCAACATTTTTTTTTCTATTTCCTTATCAATTGAGTTATAAATGATGATATTCAGTCGGAGAAAGCTGACATTTTTCATTAACAAATTTTTCATGAACAAAAAACGATAAAAGTAATTTTGTATTTAAAAAAAAACGGAAGATCGAAGGATAATAGAAGATCGAGATCGAAGTTGGTGTAATGTTGGCCTATCTGTCGTGTGGGTATTCGACGGTCGACGGCATTGAAGACGTTAATGCGGAAAGAAAAATCCAACCCGGAAATGTTAATGTTACCGGAGGTGTGCTTTTCCCCCGCACCATGATGACCGTCAAATTTTGTACGTGAAGTTTTAGAAAGACGCGATGCATTTCACCAATTTCCATAAATATGGCATGCACCCCATCCCGAAATTTTGCGAACGCTCGACGGAAGAGGAATTCGGCCACGTAACCACTCATGCAGAAATCTCACATGAGCAACGTATGTTTCTGTTTTGCCGTATTGTATATATTTTAAATGTACGAAATGTACGAAAGTCGAATGTACGAAATGTACAAAACTCGCTATACCTATTTGATCACGTGCTTCCGCCAACTTGGAAATTCCATAACTTTTCATGAGGCGGGAGGGGTGGATTTCGAACTTCCTCCGACTAAATTTCATCATTTACAACCGAATTAATTACATAATAACCGAAAAAAATTTTAGACTCATTTTTCGGAAAAGTCACGCTCTATTTTATGACGTGTTTCCGCGAACTTCCAAACCCCATTACCATGTATGGGAGGGTGGATTTCAGCTTCCCTCGTCTAAATATCATTATTTATAACACACTTAATGAGAAAATAGCAAAAAAAACGGTTAGGTTCATTTTTCGGAATAGTCACTGAAGTAAATAATTACCAAAATAAGTCACACTCAATTCTGGTACCCAACGATAAACTGGAATCATAAATTTTGCGCAAATTTAGTAGATTTAGACATTTCTACATTTTCTCTGAAAAGTCGCGGCTACGAAAATTCTTCTGCTAGTACATTTTCCTAAGTTTTATCATTAATATTCTTTTTAAACATTTGGTGACCCCCTTTTTTTGTCATTATGGAATCTCGAGATTTTTTTACACGTCTAAGCAGTTTATATCAGGCATCTAGAGTTATTTAGTGAATAATTGATTAGATCGAAATTTCGCCAATGTGTCAACTCCATAAAGTGCCGCATAAAGAAGACGATTTTGAGAGACGTCATTTTTCGTTAAGGGCTATTTTAATGATTTTTTTTATAGGTTTATATTATAGATATTGATGTAAAAGTTGTGACACTTAATAAATGCACTTTCGAAATACATTTAAAAAAATATTTGATTTATTTAAGTCACTATTTATAGACGAAAATGGTAGTTAAAAAAATGTCCTAAAAATTGCAGGTCTGCGCTGTTGATGAAATCTCAGAGATGGAGCATCCGAAACAAAAAAATCAAACGGTTTTGGATTCAGTATGTTAATGGCTATAGCGCATATCCTACGATTTTTCATACATGCAACCATCATAAAATGGCGGACATTTTTCGAAAAAAAAAACAAAAGAAAAAGTGTTTTTTATCACCCATTTTTGCAACAAAAATAGTAAAGATGACAATTTAAAAAAATTGTAAAGAATATGTGTTAAAAATTTCATAAGGATCGGTTCAGTAGTTTCGAAGATTTTATCAACCAGCCGTCGAAAAAAGTTGTTTCGAAAAAAACGTGTTTAAAGTTTGTTTGGGTTACATAAAAACATAAAAAATTTTTTAAATGTATTTCAAAAGTGTACTTATTAAGTATAACAACTTTTATATTAATATCTATAATATAAACCTATCAAAAAAAATCACGAAGATACCTTTTTTTAGCGTCCAAAGTGAGAAGACCTCTTAAAAGTTCGATAACATGGCGTGAAATTTTCCAGCATCCTGGGATGTATTTTTACTCGATTGTAGACAAAAATTAGTTAATTGTTAAATGTTCGGGTTCGTGAAAGGAATGCATTAATCTTGGCAACGTTGGGGTGCATTTGGAGCGATCGATGATGTCAGTTGCTTTGATATATGTGGCAAGTTCGATGATAAAATAACTTGTCTCGCAGAATTCTTGGGAGGAATTTCTTCGCATCTGTCCGTAAAATGAACCTCGTTGAAATTTGATAATAAATCGTATACCGGATGGTCAGAAGTTTGAAGGTGCTTGGTGCCTGGGCGGATCGATCTAAGCTTCTCGTAGTTGATAACATGGATAGGGTGAATTCCTTATCTCCCTTGGGGTGTCTTCGCTACTCTCTCTCTCTCTCTCTCTCTCTCTCTCTCTCTCTCTCTCTCTCTCTCTCTCTCTCGCCCTCTCTCTCTGATAGCCAGTGAGAATTAATTTCCTCGAGACGACTTGAGCAAGACACAATAATTAAGCGCCTCGAGGTTGAAGCGTCCGATCCAGGGAACATAATTCCTGGTTCGGTGGGTATGTCCAACAAGCAATAGAGGGATCAAGTCCGAAACACGTTTCTTCGCAAATTTATCCAATAGCTCTCTGCCAAGCAAACCCTATTTTTCGTTCACTTTTTCCACTTTTTCCCCTCGGGCTGCACACCGATTTGTATCACGGACGTCGATTCGTCCTTGGTGAAAGTTTAGCGCTTAACGAGGCAAACTTGTCGCCTCGTTGGATGACGCGAATAAATCTCTTAACTCGGCAAAGTCCTTGGCATGTACAGCCTTTTTTGTTCATTCACTTTTCATGACCTGTCAACGAGATATTTTCCTGACTTTTCAATTAATTGTTCGTCTCCCTCTATCTCTCTTTTTCATCCTCATTTCTCTTTCCCTCGCACAAATAATATTCCCGCTTTAAAATAATAAATCTCAAAGTAGTTTGCGTCAATCTGGCGAAGTTTTTCCTCCTTTTCCCCGATTTTTCTCATCATAGTTTTCAATTTTTTCATCGCCTCGGCCAGAAGTTGTTCTCGCGCGTCGGCGATTCTCCCGGTAGATTGATTAAGATTTTCTCTCTCAAGATGGCAGACTTTGACGAACTTTGTCATTACTTTTTTACTTTTTACATCTCTTCATTGACTCGCTGAATTGTCCGCAACAAACTTGGAAGATTGACGACGCTTTTCGAATTTCCCTCGCGTTATCGTCTCCGCGGCCATCGAAGAAGGTAAATTCTGTTTGAGGGTGTTCAACGAGCCGATGTCAGAGCCTCGCCCAGCGAGAGATTTCTCCCGCGCTCTCCGTCGGCCTCGTTCAACCGTGATGGACCAATATTCTACCTACACGCCGTCACATGACGAGCGCTCATCGGTGAAATCTCGTAATACACCTCGATGAATAATTAATCGATGTGACAATGCCCCTTTCTGGAAAATCGATAAATCTCGCTAGCCTTATCCTTTTTGAACAAGTTACTCGTGCCTGTTGATTATCAGCCACCTCTATCGATGTTTTGTACCCGATATAATGAGATGTTTCATCTTGTTGCTTCAATCGGAGATAACAAACGTTTTTCCACGATTTTAATGGCATTTTGTTTCAATCGGAGAAAAGTGATTTTTTTTCACGATTTTTTAGATATGGTGGTCACCGATTTAGGAGAAGTCATTTCGAGAAAAACACGTGTAAGGGGCCAGTCCACTTTGAAAATTTAAAAAAGATCGAAAGCAAGCAAGACTCGAAGAAATCGACGATGATGAGCAATCAGAAGGGATTTTGTACGGTGCAGGAATTGCCGATTGAGTTTAGGTAAGAGTTTTTCATAGTATAAACTCCGAACGCGTTTTTATCGAAACAACGTTTTCAAAATCTAGCTCCATCGTATCTCCAAAACCAATAAACCGATTCTCGTGAAATTCGAACTACTTATTGTAAACATGATCCGCAACAAGATGATCCTCGGTGGTTTTAAAATTTGCATTTTTACTCTTTTTTTGCGAAAACTGCGGGAAAACGCTTTTTTTTTACTTTTTTCGTTTTTAATCTGCCATTTTTTTATTTTTTGATAAAACTTCATATTCGAGGGTCATTTTGTAGCTGGTGTCATATTGAATCTAATGAACTTTGATTTTTTTGTATCAAACAAGCCGTTGCCGAGTTGTGATGGAGCTACCTAGCCCACCTATTTTTGAGGGGGTGTCGTTAAACTATAGTTTTTGTACTTAAAAATGAATAGAAAATGTTTTTTTTTATGTATTTCAAGACTTTATTTATCAAGTCCAACTTTTATATTCATGTCTTTCATAAAATCCTAAAAAAATCGCGAAAATAGCCTTTTTGCGTGGCTCCAAAGTGAACTGGCCCCTTAAAGGTTGCCGGTTCGCGGAACCTCCCTACAAACGCGTATAACTCCCTTAATTTCGAACGGAACGACTTAAAAATAATGGAGAATATTTTTGAAATTTTACGTTTCGAGAATCTGTCAAAAACGATGTTTCCAAAAATTTCAACTCAGGTGTAAGCCCTTAAGGAGGTTGGAGCGTTAGCAACAACGCAAGATTCATATTGAAAAAAATGTTATTGTCTAGACTATACTGAGTCTTTACGAATTTTTTGAACCTTTTCCACCACTAAAGCTGCTACTTTTAGGTAAAGATGACTTTTGTGATGACGAATGCCAGTCGTTCAATTTCGGAACGGTGCAGTACGAAGGAAAGGCACGACTTAACGTCGATGATATTTACACGGATTTCGAATGTAAAAACTTATTTAGATCCGACCTCAAAACGCAGAATAATGCGATTTGTGACTCTAGAGCATGGGTGGCCAACCTGCGGCCTGTGGGCCGCATGCGACCCTCCGGCTGCGTCAAATGAACATAAATGTTAACTTTGATTGTACATATCACCAAAAGAACAACAAAGGCCTTGCTTGTTTGCTTTAATAAGCAAAAAAGGGGCATTAGGTTGGAAAAAAGGTTGGCCACTCGTGCTCTAGAGTAAAGACCTTCGAGACAGAAGTTTCGTATGATATTCCTCCCAGTACCAAATTCGAGAATGTTACTTGGGCCAAATTCAATTTCAATCAGCAAATATAACGTCGGAGACTACGATTAGTTAAGTTTCCTGTAAAGAATAAGGAATGTTGGTATATCGGTGTAATTCATCAGATACATAATGAGGATGGCGAATTGACGGTAACTTTTCTGAAAATTTGGAGCAATAAGGGTCATCCGTTAAAACTTGATAATACTGATATTTCTGATATAGCTTTCGATCAAATGTTGCAAAAATTACCAAATCCAGATCTGACCCTAAAATAAAAAATAATGTTTTATTACTTTAAGTTACTTGCACCGGGCCATAAAAAATTAATTAGGTCTAAATGTTTCTAAAAAAAATAAACATCGATGAATCTGATTTCATTGTAAATTGTAATGACAATTATTTAATTACATACTACTAAAATGTATTAGTAACAAGATGTTGATTGTGATATTTGATAGTATGAGATCATGTTTGTTTTGTACGAAGCCGTTAACGTTCATTCATAAAAATGACAAGACTGACCTTATTATTTTTTAGAGTGAGAGGTTCAATAATGAACACGTTTCGAAGGGAAAAAGTTTCTCTTAAAGGGAGGTATGCACCCAAATAGGGTTTTACAATCGGCACAGTAATGGCCCACGACTGGTTGCCAGAGAACAAACGATGGCGCGGTAATGGCTATGTAAACGGGCCAGATCCGCACCATGCATGGTTGGTAATGGTAAACCATGAATGCCTGCTAAGACTTGGCCAACTATCATACGCCCATATTGGCCCAGCAACGGCTGCCGGATCTTCTGCCGGAAATGAAAAACAAAAAATTGACAAATTACGAATATAAAAATTCTAGTAGTATCTTTTTTGTTCTCTTATGCTTTACTTATGTCCATGTACATAGAATAATTGCATTAAAAACGCTTTCTGCATTGTTCAAGTTTTTACCTATCATCGGGATCGAACCTACGTCTTTCGTTCTAGTGTCGAGCGCTCTACCCACTTAGCCATCCTAACACTTACAGAATCCATCGTTTGTTCGTTCCTTACTTTTATGCCGATAATTTTATTCGTGACATTAAAGTTTACCGACAATTTTTTTGGTCCATTTAGGCTGTAAAAATAACTTGCTCGTTTTGGGTGAAGTTCCGAAAAGCATACTCCTCTGATCGAGCTGAAATTTTGCACCGAACTTCCTCTCATTATCCTAAGAGAAACCGTTAACGGATTTCTGACGACTAGCAATAGTTTTCGATATATTGCATTGTAAAGTTTATTATTTCACGCCATACGAGTATATTTATATATCTGATAGATACCCCCCACTCCTCTGGCCGCGCTGCTTCCTGGAAAACAGTGCTCGCCCGTATGTGCATATCACTTGCCATGTGGGATGAGTTTGTTTGGGTTTATTTAATATAGTAGAAGCGCAGTACAATAAATAACTTTCAATATACGATATATCGAAAACTATTGCTAGTCGCCAATATCCTTTTAAAGGTTCTCTTAAAATATGGAAAAGAAGGTCGGTGCAAAATTTCAGCTTCATCAGTGGGATATGCTTTTCGAAACCTTATCCCTTGTTTTTACGTGTTACAGTTTAACGACCTGCATTTGCAAAACGCCCAAAAACAAACCATCAATGGCTAGAATAGATCTGGCAAGCCGTTCATCCGCCTACGATACCCCAATGCTGATCGCCATATTATCGGTGCGATGGTATTGGCCCACCAATGGCTGGCATATATCTGGCAAGCCGTTCATCCGCCTACGATACCCCAATGCTGATCGCCATATTATCGATGCGATGGTATTGGCCCACCAATGGCTGGCATATATCTGGCAAGCCGTTCATCCGCCTACAGTACCCCAATGCTGGTCGACGAATTATTGGCCGATTATCAGCAAACCGGTTAATGGCTGAATGCTGGCATTTTTGTTACGACAGGCGACCCTATATGGGCACCTAGATGGTCGAAAAAATCGATTTAGAAGCTATGAACATATTCCGTCGACCGTAGAAGACCTACACTATGGGCCTGGTATCGATGATTCCATGTAAGTTGACAAATTTCATGATTTATTCATTTCCAAATTTTCAAACGCGTTTTTCTCAAAACCACGTTTTTCAAATCGGTACCCAAAATTTCTCGAAAACCAATGAACCGATTGCTTTGAGGTTTTTTGTGGTTATTCTATACACCATTCTCTAGTACTTGTCATAGGATTTTTTTTTTCCCGTTACTTAGTTTTTGTTTTATAGGCAAAATAATAACTAATTTTTGGCCCAAAAATCACTATTTATGTTCAAACGTCCGCCATTTTGTCATAAATCGATATTTTCAAAATCGGCTATGACAAGTACTAGATTATAGTATCTAATTTAATAATCTTTTTGGTTTTTTTTTCAGATGATTTTTGAAGAAACGCCAGTGGGTACCGTATACGCAGAGTTTTTTTACGACGCTCCATGGATCATGCAATATCCTTGTATATTTTTGATATTTTGAAATAAAGAAAATTAAACATATTTTTGATTGTATATAGTTTTAGATAATTAAAACCCCAATCCGAAATTTCAAATAGTTTTCCTTGCAAAAAATTCACAAAGGTGACCTTTTTTCCGGCTCCTAGATGTATACCTCCCCTTAATAAGTTTGAATCCAGTTATGCCGTAAGCGCTTGGGAAGATTAGATAAAAATATGTTCGACCGATAAAACATCAATAATTCAGCATTTGTTTTTTATTTGATTTAGCGTTAATTTTGTGTAATTAGCTATGTTCAAGTTTGAACAAAACTAAACACATTCGACTGCTTAAATTCGATTAAAATAGACGTTTTTTGTGTAAACAGTCCTCTGAAAGATATTACAGTCCCCTGTCACGAATTTTCACGAAATCGTTCATAAGTTGCAGAATAAAGAGAAAATGTGTCGGCTTTTTAACGATGTATGTCGAATTTATTACTGCCTTCCGTTGTACATACTTTGATTTTTCATTTTCGAGAAAAAAACATTCATGAGACCGCGTTGTATGGGCGATTTTCCAATTAGTAGATAAAAACCCATATGCAGAATAAATGTATGCCTCGTATGCATGTTTTTTAGGTTAAAAAAATTCATAAACCGTTATTTGACTCAACTGGACCGCTCCATCTTCCTTCAAGAAAAAATAAAACTACGGGTTCGCAATCACTGAAAAGGTTGAGTGATAAAAGTGCAAAACAATTGTAAAAAGAGACGACCGCGTTCATATTCCGTAATTAAAATTCAGTTGCTACATTCTTGCGTAAAAAATTGAGCACTTGTCCTCTTTTGGAGCCTACGGATAACTGGTATGCAAAAAAGAGCGCAAACTATTATATATTCGCAATTCAATGGTCGAGCGTTTCTTTTTGTCGATGAAGCATCGACGTTATCAACTTTGGCAAATTGTCCAGCGACTCGTCGAATGGCAATATTTTACTATCGCGGAATGGGAACATCGAGTATCAATGAACGATGTTCAATTAATTTTAATTAATATTCCACGGAATTCCGTATTTGCCATTAGCATACAGAGGATATGGAATTTTGCACGTATTTTGATAAGCCGGATTTTCTACGAAGCTTTGATACTGTCTCGTGCAGAGTGCCGACGAATTAACAGGATTTATGGGAACATTGTGAATAAACACGTTCCAGGGGAATGCGTTAGCTTGATCACGTGCTCGAATTGCTGAGAAGAGAGAGGGATAGAGAGAGATAGAGGGGTGCGTAATATTTGTTCAATTCAAATGCATATAAAATTTTGATAAAATTTTCCGGAATATAACAAATTTACGAACTACGAAGTAAAATCGGGAAAATGTATTTCCGTTTGAATATGTGAACTTACGGCGAGACACTACCGTGACGGATAAAAAAGTCGATTTTTTTGCATTCTCTCAAAGTTTATACATACAAGAAAAAAATGCCGAGTTAAAATATTGAAAATTGACCAAGTTACAGACGATTCAGTGAGAGCAGGTAGCGCACCGATTTACGTATACTAAACATTACAATCGCGTTTTTCTCGAAACGACTTTTCTCGCCCTCGCCGGAATAAAAACGCTAGTTATAATTGTCCGATTTAAAATTCAAAAACCAAAATTTCCCCAATTGCAATTGCGTAGTACGTAGACGTTTTTTTTTTAATTTAGTATTTTTATAAGTCCCCGGACATAAGTAAAAGTTTCGCCAAAACACACACTTTTTTTAACCCCCAGCATTTTTTAGTTTTTTTTTCTTCGAAAAACGACTGCCTACAACGAGAACTACATTTAACTCGATTATAAAACTTTTATTTTTATTTTTCAGACCAATCATTGTCAGGTTATCGACCCGGTTGTTGGACCGAACTTTTTTAACAGAGACCGACTTTACAGGCTTTTTATACAGAGCTTTTTATACCTCAATAACTTTGTTAATATTAAATTGCTCAAAATAAAAATTTACACTAAATAAATTCAATGTATGTTTGATAACATACCTTTTTTTTTTTACAAATCTCAAACAAATAATCTAGTAGGTATAAAAAATCGAAACAAAACGACAGTGGTGTCTTTCCCTGAATATCGTATTTTGCGATCCTTTTATCTCCGCTCAGCATTATAGTCCAGTAAAAGAGACGAAAACCCAGCCCATTTTAGCGTAGTGAAAGTAACCCCAATAAAATTTTGCCCATCAACTCACCCCAACCCTAAGGAATAGGGGTTGAAAACTTAAAAATCACCGTATCTCGATAATGAATAGCCCGAATAAAAAATGTTTCAAGCAAAAGTTGTTTGGAATAATGAAATACGCATAAAGTTATCTGACATCCAAACCCTCCGTCTGCTCCGCTCGCACACGCATCAACCCCGAATTTTCAAATCGTTTTCGTGCTGCTATTTTCAAAGATAGGGAATTGGACGTCGGATAACTTTATACGCATTTTATTATTCCAAACAACTTTTGTTTGAAGTCTTTTCTGATCGGGCTATTCATTATCGAGATACGGCAATTTTTAAGTTTTCAACCCCTATTTCTTAGGGCTGGGGCAAGTTGAGGGGTAAACATTTATTGGGTATACTTTCAGTACGCAACCATATACCTCCAGTAAAAAATTCATATTCTACTGAAGTGGAGACCGAAGAAAGAGGCTGAGGAATCGGGAAGGAGAGCGAGAAATTGTATACATTTGCAAACGTCAGAGAGGAGATTCGTGTGCAACATTTAATCAATAGCGGTTCGTTATAAACGAAATACGTAGTGGCGCGGTACGGTTGACGGATGGACGAACTGAAATTTACACCGCGTCCGTAGAGATGAAAATCGTGTTTGCAGTCTCGTCAAGTTACGTCAAATTCCGCGACCGATACATCTCTTGCATAATTGCAATTTCCCAATGGTCCGCGGAATACTTGATTGTTCCGGCGCTCTGAATAGCCGACGAGCGGAAAAATGAAAACCGAAACCAACTCACGCATCGTCGAGATGCCCAGAGACCTCGGCCCTTGTGCCGCTCTCCCAATACGTGTGCATCGACGTTATCCCAAAATTATTCCAACGTCAATTTATATTTTAGAATGATAAGTAATTTTTTTTATTAGGTTTTTTATGATATTGAAGTTAGCATCGTTGGAACGCAACGAAAGTTTAGCCCGATTTTTTTTCGACAGTTTTGGGCTACGAAAATAACTCAAACATTTTTTAAAGCCCTCATCGGAAATGTACAATCTGCAGGAAAAGATTTTAGATGACGGAGAAAACGATGAAATAAAAATTGAGAAAGAATTTTCAATGGAAACATATTTTTTTATGGCTGAATTCACTCTGCTGTCTGTCCGTCCGTATGTCACGGGCTCGTAAACGGAATGAGTTACAAACCTGAAATTTTTATATTTTGGGAAGAATGTTGACCTAAAACCGAATGTAGAATGAGATTAAATTAAACTATTTTTCATGGAGGTCCATACATGAAAAAGGAGAAGAAAAAAATTCTTACCCTGGCATGTGGGGTGTCATTTTTTAGAACTCATTGAGTAGAGTACGAATATATATTTTTTTTCTTTTTATCTTCAAAAATAAGCAAATGGGAGGCCGTCAAAGTTGTCAGTTTTAGACCATTTTTGTTACGGGCTCTATCTCAAATAACTAAACTAGTTAGGAATTTGGAATTTCTGTATATTATGTACCGTATACTGTATTTGAACAACAAATACTGAGAACGCCGATTCATAACGCAGTATATACAATAATTGAGTGCATACATAATACAAACGCCGATTCATAATGAAGTATATATAAAAAGGTAAATATGTACAAGTGAGGCTCCAGCTAGAAAAGGGGTTTAGAAATTTTGTACCGAGTCGATGAATTTCAGGGGACTGTGTTTATAATATTTGAGTCGGGGGAAGACAATTTCAACCCCTATTTCAATCCCCAAACGCTTTTTTTACCTTTTTAAAGATATGGAGGAAACGGCTTTGGTGACATCAAGTGGGTCAATTGACATAGGTTTGATCTAAACAAACCCAAACAAACCCAAACAAATTAGAGTAAACATACAGAAAACGTATTCCAAAAATGGAATATTTTCCGGAAATATATATTTTTTTCTTAATCTCCCCTCCCCCATCATAACAAACATATTTTCATACTGCAGAATAGCCCCGAACACGTGAAAAATAATTTGGAGCCGATTAGGACTGGAGCCCCACTGGTAAATATTGACCTATAAAAATTTATTGTATACATCATACAATAAATGTATAATGAAAATGTATAAAATTATTGTTATTTAAATATTTACAATACCAAATGACTTACTTTTGGAGTCGGTGCCAGGCAAGAACGAGTGACTGATGTCACGGAAGAAACGAGATTGCAAATTAAACAAAGACTGTAGATCGTTCATTTCATTGATTTTTCTTCTCCTCCTCTTTTTCTGCGAAAATGTGACAATATTCGCAATTGGCTGGTACCGACCCCAAAAATAAGTTATTTGGTATCGTAAATATTTTAATAACAATAATTTTGTATATTTTCAGTAGTAGTACACAGCAGGAGTATACGAAGTTTTCTTTAGCTATCATCACCCCATATGGTTTCAGTTTAGTACTGCCTAAGATCTGAGACAGAAAAAAAGCATTACCTAATTAAATATCTAGTTTTAAAAAAATTCCGTAAAAAAGGGAACCGTAATAGAGCGTGGTTTGCCTCGCCCTTGGCCAAGTTTTGAGGTCGAGATGTTAAAAAATTTGGTATCGTAATCTTTTTTTTTATAAGTCCCTGACGATGTATTTTTTCCTCCGGGATGCGAATTCAACATTCATCACCCCCAAAGTGCTCAATTTATATTAAGGGGCCAGTCCACTTTGAAAATTTCAAAAAATCGAAAGCAAGCAAGACTTGAAGAAATCGACGATGATGAGCAATCAGAAGGGATATTGTACGGTGCAGGAATTTCCGATTGAGTTTAGGCAAGAGTTTTTCGTAGTATAACCTCCAAACGCGTTTTTCTCGAAACAACGTTTTCAAAATCTAGCTCCATCGTATCTCGAAAACTAATAAAACGATTCTCTTGAAATTTGAACCACATATTGTAAACGTAATTCGCAACAAGATAACCCTCGATGGTTTAAAATTTTGGATTTTTACTCTTTTGTGCGAAAAACTGCGTTTTTTAAAACTCTTTTCGTTTTTCACCTGCCATTTTTTTATTTTGTGATAAAACTTTATATTCGAGGGTCATTTTGGAGCTGGTGTCATACTGAATCTAATGGACTTTGATTTTTTTCTTTCAGACAAGCCGTTGCCGAGTTGTGATGGAGCTACCTAGCCCACCTATTTTTGAGGCGTTACCTTAAGGGGTTACCCCCACTTGCGATTTTGAAAAAATCGATTTTTTTTATTGCATTTTTTTGAAGTATAAGTATCTGAGAATATGTCCTGAAAATTTCAAGTCGATCCGAACAAAATTGACTGAGATATGAGCGTTGAAAGGGAAGAATCCGCGTTGAAAGAGCGTTGAAAGAGAAACTTTAAACGCGTTTTTCTCAAAATGGCATTTCTGAAGTCGGTGACCAAGATTACTCGAACACTAATGAACCGATCTTCTTGAAATTTTGCAGGCTTATTTAATACATAAAAATGTAGTCTTTAATGGTTCGATTTTTTTTTCGAAAAAATGGCCATTTTATAGCCAAAAAACGGTCGTTTTTTTCGTTAAAATCGAACCATTAACTTTGACTGTCCGCCATTTTGTGAAAAATGAATATTTTTTAAAATCCTTCGATTAAAGACTAGTTTATACTTATATTTGACTAAATCCATCCGCATTTTTTTTTTCAGATGATCCACTTCGCCGCAATGTTGGTCACCGCAAACCGTGTATATAAAAACATTATTTCATTGACGGCCATTTGCCACTAAACAATGTAATATTTTTCAATAAAAAAAATTACTGAAAGTCCTTCAAGATGTGTTCTTTAAGATGGTATATTGATCGATTAAAAAAGTTTTGTAGTTTTCTTTTAAAAAATTCATGAAAAAGGCCTTTTTTGCGCTACGAGTGGGGGTAACGCCTTAAACTATAGTTTTTGTACTTAAAAATGAATAAAACTGAATAAAAACATTTTTTTAATGTATTTCAAGACTTTATTTGTCAAGCCCAACAACTTTTATATTCACATGTTTTATAAAATCCTCAAAAAAAAATCGCGCAAATAGCCTTTTTTTCGTGGCTCCAAAGTGGACTGGCCCCTTAAAAATCATCGAATCTATATGGCAACACGTTTTTCGCGTTTAGCCGCCTCAATTTTGAGCCGTCGACAAATATTCCGTGATATTTGTAGTAGACAAAAACTTTCCAATCGAATAGAGCCTAAAATTGTGCAAAAGTGCAAAAAAAAAAAAAATACGATCATTTTTTGTTTACACGGAATGCCAAAAATGAGAAAAAGTACCTTTGATTGGGAACGTTGGTATGCAATCGACTCTGACTTCAGCCATTGCGTTTGTGATTGCCTGGCTGACGTAGACGAAGCAATACTCGACGAATTTCTCGGTGAATATGTCACAGTCGAAAGTGAGGGAATGCTTGCCCGGTGGGGCTTTGAGCTCGGCGACGTAGTTGAGAGTCGACGGAGGCGCGAGTGAGGCTACGTCGGCCCGGAGACGTCCGTAGACGCGAACCCGATCACCCTGAAGACGACAGGACGGATATTCGAACAGAACGGACAGTCCACCCGATCCGCCGTCGCAAGGGTATACCGATCTCGCTCGAACGTTGAAGACGTATTCGTCGGACCATTCAACCTGCGACACGAAGATTATTTCATCGGTAACGGGTTACCCCTAGCTCTGCCCGGGAGAAAGAGGCATTTTCGTAATTTTTTTTCTCGGAGAACGTGTGCACGTGTTCGAATATTTTTTCATCAATCATTTTTTCATCACCACTGCAGAATTTTCGAAAAATTGATTTTTTTTTCAATTAGTTCAAGGGGTCGTTTCACTTCAGACGCTAAAAAGGCTGTTTTCATGAATTTTTTTGATAGGTTTACATTATAGATATTGATATAAAAGTTGTTACACTCAAGGGGTTAGGCCACAGTAACGGGTATAAAATCATGTGCGAATTTAACAAGTTTTTTTCGTATGAAAAAGTGATTCACTCATAAAATTAATTACACATCTATTTAGTATGAATATCAAGGTGTGAGAAAATGTATATATATATATTTTTTCGATGTACAAAATGGCCGACTGCTCGCAACTTAACTTCAACAATTTTCACTCGATTTACTTCAAATTTAAAAGTGATGTTCCTAATTGCATTTCGCAGAGAAGTACGTTCGGAATTTCTGATTAATCGAAAACTTTTCATTTTATGAGCAGTTTATGAGCAATAATAACGAAATTTTTCACTGAAAATTCATTTCTTAAGTTCAAATACCTACGACTTTTGAATAAAACAATGTTTTTTAATTTCGTACGTACTTCTCTAGGTATTATGATAATGTAGATTGACGAGAATTTTTGTTTTTTTTTTGTTCTAGGTAAAAAATTGTGGATGCGAAATGTCACGCCGTGGAACGCCTAAAAAAAAGATTACAAAAGAAAATATCAGTAGTCGGCCATTTCGTACATCAAAAAATTCTAACAGGTTGATATTCATACTAAATAGATGTGTAATTAATTTTATGAGTGAATCACTTTTTCGTACGAAAAAAATTGTTAAATTCGCACATTATTTTATACCCGTTACTGCGGTCTAACTCCTTGATAAATACACTTTTGAAATACATTAAAAAAATTGTATGTATTTATGTAACCCAAACAAACGTTACACGCGTTTTTCTCGAAACAACGTTTTTCGACGGCTTATTGATAAAATCTTCGAAACCACTGAACCGATCCTTATGAAATTTGAACCACATATCCTTTACAACTATAGTTATAGCGCACATCAAGGTTTTTTTAATTTTGATATTAACTAATTTTTTTCGTCTATAAATAGTAACTCAATGAATTTTAAGAATCGTGTGTATTTCTTTAAAGAATCTATTTCAAAAGTTACAATTAGAATGTCAAGTCAATCAGATGAAGACTGCCCGAATTATGCCCATCTCCCGATTTAAAAAAACGCGGTTTCGAGACTGGCGCGTTTAAAATTTCAAAACTGATTTAGGAGCTATTGTTCACACGACGGAATTGAAGCGTCCACTCGAATTCTCCCCAAACCCAAACAAACTCACCGGGGTATTTTGATAGTCGGTTTTGAGTGGTTAGGTCGTTGTATATTTTTTGTACAACGACTGGACTAAACGACTGCACATTGGTACTTTCACCCTTTATGATGTTTCGTGCGTTTCGGAGCGCTCGGAGACGCTTCGGTAAATGAGCTCAAAAAATGTTACAAAAATGTTTTCTTGTATAATTCCTTTTGTATATCATTCTTGTGATGTTTATACATCATTTGAGCCAATGAAAAAAAACAGTAAACATTTTTTCCTACTCAGTTGTAACGCTTCAAAATAACCATTAAAAAATTAATCAATACTAAATCTCCACCACGAAAATGCAATGGAACACTGAGGACCCATATGTCCGGATAGGTACATCATAGGTAAATCACATTTTCAAATGATATACTCTATTCAAATTACAATGTTACTCCCTATCGAAATCCCGTGAGAGTCAATGCAGCTGAGCAACGTCGAATGTGTATGTGCATATACAATGGGAGATTTCACTAATTGTTTGCCGGATCAATTAATTAACTAATAAGGTCAGATTAGGGCTTGGTACAATTGGCACCATCGTGTGACAATTTTTTTTACCGTGGTATGGAGCCTGAAGTAAATTAAAAAAATTTGATATATTTCGAAAGTGTATTTATTGAGTTTTACTACTTTTATATCAATATCTATGCTATGAACCTATGAAACAAATTCATGAAATAACACTTTTTTAGCGTCTAAAGTGAGAAGACGCCTCAAAAATTGAAATATACGCAAATAATGCACATCTTTTCGATAAAATGATAGAAAATGCCCTTTAAACACTATACACTTTTAGAATGACAAGAGAATGAACCATATTATTAATATAGTCAAATATCCTATCGTGATAAGTGAGGAAAGGGAGGGAACAAAATGCGTTGCGAGTCTAATTGAAAATGGCGTTTTTCACCGTTTTTCCGTGAAGCAAATTTTGAACGAGGATACGCGGATATTCCACGGAAGTTTCGCGAACTAGAGTAATTCGAGTAGAACTATCAAAACTCGTGAAATTTGCGATACGAACGATCCCACGAGTATTCAGTTCGTCCAATTCGCGACAGAGTCGAGACCTGTTTAACCGTTGGACCATGAACCGATGAACTAATCCACAGTATAAAATACCTTTGGGACATCGCTCATGTGTCGTTCCGAAACGCTAGCTCGTCTATTAACAAAGTTTGCAAACGCGATAGGGATCCCGACACTACGGTCTCGTTCGGAGCCTCTCGTTTTCCATCAGTAGGAGCAACATCGTTGACGATGTTACTCTCTACTTTGCATTACTCGTACATCGCGTTATCGTCGTTATACGACGCGTGCAAAACACGCGACGATTAATTGCCCCGGCGTGGCGTTGGCCGATGCCCTCAAATTGACCATTTTTCTGAGTGGAAAACGAAATCGAATTGAATTGGCGAGCAACGCAAAATTGTGACTCGCAAAATGGGTGGGTTTGGATTAAGTAAGCTGGAGAGTCTGCAGGGAGAAAAAAATGTTTAATTTAAAGACCTGCGTATTGGTCTCTGGTAATTTTATTTTGATCACAAAGAACGACATGCTCGTCAGGATCTTTTCTTCTTAACAATTCTGACGTGATAATTTATTCGTGTGAAAAAGAAAATGCTTTTGAGAAAGGTACAGTTTTTACGACATTTTCGGAAAATTCGATGTTTTTATAAAATTCATTTCAGAATCTCTTGGGCAATTGTAACGAGAATCGATACTGATCAGCCATGGATGATATTCTATATTCGAGTGAAAAAATGTGAGCTCTATATATCAAAATTTGCGAAAATTACGGCGTTCACCAAGTATTGGAATCTGAAATATTAAAAGATCGTAATCTTTTCAGCGATTCTCAATCTTCTGGATATTGATATTTCAATAAAAGAATTAAATAAAACGATAAGGACTGGCGTCGAAGCAAGCATCGTTGAAACGCAACGGAAATACTTTTTGCTTTTATTATACTGATCATTTTTTATTTTGACATTTTTATAATCATCGACAATCTTTTTCTGCAGATCTCAGTCGTGTTTGGGCTGATTCGATAACCTAAGCGCACCTAAACAAATTAACAAGGATCTCAAAAATGTAAAGGATCAAGCGATTTTTTGTAGCTCGAATCAGCCAAAAAAATTAACGACTAGAAAAATGTGCATTGCCTTCCAACGATGCAAATGTCAGCATCGTAATAAGCAACGTGCAACTTTCTTGCACAATTTTTTCCCAACATTCATAATCCGAGGATTATGCAAAAACAGCCCGATATTTCGAAACTTGAGAATGATAATTCTCTTGTCACTCGATATTTTCCAAATCCCACACAATTTTCAACAGCACACGTATTATTTTTTCAG